>JAAALK010000282.1:15363416-15496303 GCA_019279435.1 Zizania palustris
GGCGCGCCACGACCAAAGGCGACGTTTACAGCTACGGCGTGCTGCTCATGGAACTCGCCACCGGCCGCCGCGCCGTCGACGGCGGCGAGGAGGAATGCCTAGTCGAGTGGGGCCGGAGGATGGCCAAGGAGGGGTGGCCGGCGAAGGAGGAAGCCTCCAGCAACACGGTGCTCTGGGACCTGTTCACGCTCGGCATGCGGTGCACCGCCGACGCGCCGCAGGAGCGGCCGGACATGCCGGACGTGCTCGCCTCGCTGCTCGACATCTCCCAATCCGGCGGCGCAAGCAGCTCGTCTCACAGCGACGGCGGCGCCGGCGAGTAAAATCAAACAAGCTCACATAGTCGCATAGGTGTAAAAATCCAAATCTCACCAACTAAAACCAAATCAGATCAAATTCTTCTTCCTTCACAAAATTTTGCTTCCAATTTTTTTTCTTTCTTTCGTTTACCCTCCATTCTTGATGTGAATAACATTAGTAGGATCAAAGAACGATTTTTTGTTGTTGTTGTTGTACATGCATCAAAACAAGAAGCTAACACTTTTATATTTGCGTTTTGTCCCGAAGAAAAAAAGTAGAAAATTACAAACAGCAAAACCATAACATAATATCTACAAATAAATTCTAAAATTCAAATCATATTATACTCCTCCCTTCCACAAAAAATATTTTCCCTACCTCTAGCTATCTAACTTCGCATAAATACTTTATTTTTATATCTTCATTGACCATTGGATCTTATTTCATAAATCAAGAGATTTGTTTTGCATAAACTTCAAACATAAGATCTTTTATAGGGCTTGTTAAATATAACTTAGATTTGAAACTACATAAACTATAAACTTGCTCAGCAGTGTCATGCAGCTTAGCCCTAACTAACTGCGTCTGAATTCCTGACGGCTGGGCTGTGCGATCCAGCTGGTTGGGCAGCTCGCTTAGCATCTGTACTCACCATCACCAATCGATTCATCACGCATCGCACTCAAAACTCCAAAGGAGGATACGGTCAAAGATCAGACAGCAAGTGGTCAAAAGCTTTTGGTTCTATCACATGATAACTTTTTGTAGAAGAGAAGAGGAGAGAGAGAAGAGGCAGGCAGAGAAGTATCATGTGCACATCGGTTGGCCGTGCACATGGTGCACATGTAAGATCTCCACCTTCAATCTGTACAACGGACAACAGTTTCGCTGGAGGTTATCGCAAATGTAGCAAGGAATGGAATGGGGGAGGTGAAAGATGTTTTCTGCTAAATGATCTGGTGGAGCTACTGTCCGTTAAATTACAGATTTAAGGTGAAGATCTCATATGTGCACCATGTGCACCGCCGGTTAATGTGTATAGATACTTTCTGTGACTGTGAAGCTGAAGCACGCGTACTCCATGCCACGCTCGTGTCCCGTGGGGACAAAGATTAAGGGTGATTTTTGTTTTGAGGATTTTTTAGTTTTAAGAATAGAATGGTTACGACAATTGTTTGGCTTGATAAATAAAATTATCTGAAATTATTCTGTTTTTTATTTGGTTAAAGAATTTTCTTCTAGATCTTGCAACGACATGTTGTCTTCTAATCTGCTCGACCAAGGCTATATAGGTTAAGGGGTCTTTGGATAATCGTGTCACATCGTGTGTTTGTACATCAATTTGAATAATTAAATATTAAGTAATTATAAAAATAATTGTAGAATAGGAGGATAATTCAGGAGAAAAATTTATTAAGTCTAACTAATATATAATTAAGAAATATTTACTACAACATCACATTGTCAAATTATGACGTAATTATGTTCATTAGATTTATCTCGTGAATAATCCTCCGTTTATGAATGAGTTTTGTAAATAGTCTACATTTAATACTCAAAAATAGTCTACATTTAGCCCCTATACTCTTTCGGTACAGAAAAATAAGTCGTTTTGGATATAATTTTAGATATCAAGTAGATATTAGTTAGTCTGTATTTTCTTTATTTGCCCCTATTAAATACAACATGATACTAACGATAACATAGAAAAATGAGAAGGAAATAATACTACTTTAGGAATATAAACGTCAAAAATGCAAGACAATTTGTTTTAGGCAACTCTTGGTACAACTCTAAAGCGATTGCATAGGCAGTTGGATCACGTACGTTGTTTCGCTATGATTCGATAGTGTGAACCACTAGACCGTTGCGAAGCTCACCTCTAACTATAGCAAAGTAAAGTCTCATTGGCCACTCTACAATCCTAATGGGAGGGCTGAATCTGACTGCTCTCACAATTTGCCGCGTGGGACACACACGCACGAGCATGAACACATTTGAAACGGCTGCGTCCAACTGTTTTTTTACAAACAATCATAAATCTTTCAAAAATATATAAAAAAATAGCCAAACCATTGCGAAAGAAGCTGCTCTCATGGAAAGCATGGTCCATGCAGGCAGGCAGGCAAGCAGCTGCTCTCGAATGAAATCCGTATGGAGCACTACAAATTGGATGAGGCGTGCACGCCACTGATGAGAAAGAACAAGAAAACAAACACACTCTTCTAGTCCTCTTCACTTCTATGCCAAGGGGAGATTGTTGTTTCTCCTCCTTAAAATTTATATCTAACTTTGAAATCTATAATCTAACTTGAAGGTTATATTAAGTTTTTATGGCATTTTTACGGTTTTGACCGTTATGAATATAAATAGGAAAACAGGTTTATCTTTTGTAAAAAAAGAATAGACAAGCACATCTAAAATATAACTACCAGATTTTCAGACAAACAGAAAACCTATAATCAACTTAAATAATAATTATAAGCAGTCATACAACTCTGTTAATCAGAATCAACGATTTTTCTATTTATATAATATTTAGAATTATATGATCCTAATTATTTTAAACAATATGTTAGCACTATAATCCTTAGCTCCATCCACCATGGTTCCACTTTCGGATTTTCATACGTATCCGATACAATTTACAAACATAGTGTTCTCACGTTTTAAAAAATCGATCAAGAAGGATACATACTCTTCCTTGATCGATTTTCGTAGATAGAACAAGATCTTTCCCACGTTTGGGTATCGGGGCACCTCCGGAGACGGCAGAGACCCACAGGTTTGATGCCGTTTCGACGGTGAAACGGCCGGCCGGCCGGCCGGCGATGTGCGGGGCGCTCCGGCGTCCGCTTGTTTTTCCATTTCCGGTCCACGAAAGCTGCCGCGGGCCCGCGGCTGGTCGGTCGTGCGTGGGCCCCCTCCAAGGGGGCGGGCCCACGGGAGAATAAGGAAAAGGCCTGGTTTGAACGAGCAAGCCTGTGGTTGACGCGAGCATGCAGCTGCGTTCGCACGTGTGGTTGGCTGGCTGCTGCCTCCAACGCCACTACATCATCGTCACACACCGGACAAATGGGGGCAGAAAAGGGAGATAATTCCGCCCAATTTGCACGTCCACTTCTTGACACGGACGCCACCGTTCAACGTCAAGCCGGGAACGGTACACGCAAATGCACGAGAAAACGTCGGTACATTACAGGCCCCCGTGTTGTTTTCCTGTTTGGAATTTGGGTCTCACTCTCACACAAGTTAAGACAAACTATGGCGTTCATCAGTTCCTACACGCTCCATATGATTCACATTAAAACACGAGCACAACATTTTCCTTTGACATGCACAACACTGTTACTTCACACGGGTAAGACAACATATGTAATAAGTCTGGCCACGTTCTTCAGACAACAGTGTAAGTGTAACAGCATGAAAGAAAGCACATGGCAGCTCTAGGAAAAGTCTAGGGGCTAGGAACAACAGTGATGTAGCTGATGCTGATCATATCTAGCTGAAGCTTTCGCATGGTTGTCTCTTGCTGCTGATTATTTATCGAACCCTTGGGAAGGAGGGGAACCTTCTGATAGCTTGTATTATGATCTTTGGCCATCTATATATATGATGGTGCTACATGTGTTACCTCTCCTTGTTCCTCTCAAAAGGGTCTAGGAACAACCTGTAGATCTGATCAGAGTGTCCTTGTAGAGACAAGGTCGAACGACAAGCCATTCTCCTGGAGGCGCTGCTGGAGATCAGTAGGGCCAAAAACTGCACCTGGAGTGTACACCCCACCCTTAGGCAGGTTGCCACGCTGGCTCAGCAAGATGAGGGCGCACTGGACCAGGACGATGGGAGTTGTGATATACCCAATCTCTGGTCCTGAAACTCTTGTGATGATCTCTTTGTCAGGCTTGCTCCCACCAGATGTGTCGCTGCAGCCTCGCCCGATGAACCACATCTTGAATGATGCACTGCTGACCTGTTCCTCCGTTGGTCCGCTCTTTCTGAACCACCCAGCGGAGAAGAATGTGGGGAATTTTAGCAGGAGTGACCTACCAAAGGAGAAACCTCCAAGCAGGCCAATGCACAGCCCAGTGAAGATATACTGTGCAATGCCCAGGAAGGATTTGGAGGTGAGCTTCACTCCGAAATGTGCTGGTTTAACAGAAGACCAGAAGTTCTTCCTATGCTCAGCAAAATCTGTGGTTTCTTCCACCCCAGGAAGGCCTTCAGGGTGCTCTGTCACTGTTGATAGGGTTCTCTTCACAACCACTGTGTCAGCAGAAGGTAACTTTATAGTCCACAATGCCAGTGTCTTGTCATGCTCTACGAGTGATCCTTTGGGAGGTGGAGGGCCTGGAATCTGTGGAAAGCAAGCAACCTTAGCATTAAACGAGAGTATTTTCCAAAAAAAAAAGTTTGTTTCTTTCACAATTTCACCCAATAGACTAGTCACTAGTGCATGCAATTGCAAAATTCAGCGATTTAAGTTTCAAAGTATCAGCGGCTCAAACAATGCAAGAAGTGCTTTCATGCTTCACCAGGTTTGGTAGTAGACTAGTAGTTGCACAAATGTTTAGGACGAAGTCTTCTGAATTTTGCTTTAAAATTTGTGCACTTCTCAGGATTGGAGTGTAGAAGACATGTTGACTTACAACACCCAACGAACTCTAACGACCTAAGTTGTGATGAGTGAGATTCTTTGAACAGTTGACAGGTTATTCATTCAGAGCCAGTGTTCACATAGGCACTAGGCGCTAGTTGGGCAGCGACCCGGTGCCTAGCGCTTAGAGTCGCCTATGTTTTTCTTCTTCTCCAGGTGCTCCCCTCCCTTTTATTCTCCAGGCTCCCCTCCTTTCTCAGGCTCCAGGAGCTCCCCTCCTCTAGGCGCTCCTCTCTGTTCAGAGCAGATTGCAGCATTTCCAAATTCCTCTAATTTGCCTCCTAAATATTGAGCCTTTTTCTTTCCTCCCTCTCTTGCTTCTATTATAGTAAATGAAGTGAAAAAAATTAAATGGATTCAACATTTACATCTGGTAGAGCCTATCTTACGAGGGCGTAGATGATAGGGGTGAGGGGCATGCTGCCGGCTGCTGGTGTGCCGGTGGCGTGTGTGTGCCGTGGTGGCTGTGAGTGCGGCAAAGAGGAGACGGTTGCTAGGGGAAACCCTGGCAACGAGGCTGTTGCTAGGCTTGCTTTATTCCATGACCTTTATGGGGTATTTATAGTCCTAAACTCCTAATACAATCTCTATCGTTAGAAACAGAATAATATCAAATCTGATCTTCTATATTTAGAAGCAGAATAATCTATCTTTAGAAATAGAATAACTGAATTAAAGGAATAAATCTATCCCTTAATTGGGCCCTCTAGTTGGGCCTGCGCCTCTCATAGTGGAGGCAGGTCCTAACAACATCACTCTTAAATCATAGTTTCATTGCTTTTATAACACCTTTTGCTCTCTTCAATGTTTAGGTTGAGGTTTGTTGAATAGAACTTCCAGTTAATAGTTTTTTATGATATTACTGCTTGTTGAACATGGAATGTTGTCATAGAGTAGAAGACAATGCACCAAAGTCATGGGGATCAAGGCAATTCACTTCAAACACTTAGTGTATGCAACTGAATAGTCGCCCCTAGCAACATAAAACAGTCATTACTGGCATCAGGTGCAAACAAATTAATGACAAGTATTCTAACCTCAAAAAGAAACCATTATATTATCTGATTTATAATGCCTTAAATTTTCAGTAGCATGAAACAACTAATCCTTTTCAAAAATAAATATGAATCACCATTTACCAAGATTTTCTGGTTTGATTATGATTTTTAATACTACTGCATTTTCATGTGAAAAGAATGTGGAGCTTTTGGTCGTGATCATAAAACTAAACTTAGGACATAGGTATGTAGGTTAATATACAACTCCTGAATCCTGATATATATACCTAATACCTTTAAGAATATGATTTTACCAGAATGATAACAGGCCCTGAGAACACAGTACTAGCAACTTGGAGATGAAAGCAATTAGCATTATCATGGGCATCAGAGGAAAGCCATGGAGTACCTAAGCATGTACCACATACAAGAAATAGTATTGACAATATGATGCACAGAGAAACAAGATAACCTGTTCTTCATGAAGTGGCACTAAATTCCCACAAAATACATGGTTATTGTCATTTAGTTTACTTGTGGGGCATGACATGACAAGGGATTTTAGAAAACCTGGTTAAGATCTTGAAATAAAGGTTCTGATTATAGAACATTTTCAGATGAATAAAAAAAGGAAAATAACTAAACTGGGTTAGTTAACAGGTGCCCACACACCATGTTTCCCAAGTAATCAGTAGTTGTGTTTATCTACTATGTAACAGTCACAATATTTGGATCTTCCCTTTTTGTTGTATATAGTGTGTACTTTCCAGCTTCTTTCTAGTGCACATACTACCTCACAAATCTTTCTAATCTGTATGAAGTTAACATTGATGTATAAAAACACATTACCAACGGGCTAATTCTCTGGATTTTGTCCTAAGAACTATTAGTTTGCTCTTCATCAATTGTCATAATGCCATTACTAACCATCACCAACAACTAGCGTTTGGAGCACTGCGTACCCACGGACAGTATATGCAAAGCTGGGAATTTCATCCATGTACCATGAGATTCAGCAACATGTTCAATTTGGGATGAATAGTCCTTGTAGGCAAAAGTTGTTCTAATCGGTACTCTTAATTCCCATGTCATTCGTCACTGCCAACCAATTGAATTAGCATTTGATGGGTATCTAAAGCAATTTACGAACTGAAAGAATACGCTAACTCACATTGGGCCTGGGTCGTCTTGGCCGCGACCGGCGCAGCGACTGCAGATCACTGGCGTTGGCCACACCAAGCACGGCCGACTCGTACGTGCCAAAGTTGCCGACGATTTTCTTGTCCGACTCCAGGCTCACGTAAGCCTGCACGCTGACCGGCACGGACGGCGCCGCCCACTGCCTGGAGTGGAACAAGTATCCGAGCTCCGCGGGTATTGAGTCAAACCCACAGGCTGAGATGATCAGGGATCCGTTCTTGGAGGCGACCTCGTGGAACTCCGCCTCGACGCGCTCCATGAACTCGGGCTCGCCGGATATGTCGAGGCAGTCGGCCCCCGCGGCGGCGCAGGCCGCCGCGACGGGCCTGCCATGGTGGCGGAAGGGCCCCGCGCAGGACAGCACGACCCGCGCCCGCGCCGCGAGCGCGGAGAGCGAGGCCTGGTCGGAGGAGTCCGCGACGAGTATGGGAATGTCCGGCACCGGCCCGGGCCCCGCGGCCCAGCGGAGCGCGGCTGCGACGCGGTCCCGGCTGCGGCCGGCCAGCGCGAGCGAGCGGAGCGGGGAGGCGTAGGGCGACGAAGGGGCCAGGAACTTGAGTGCCTCGCGGATGACGTACCTGCCGGTGAACCCCGAGGCCCCGAATATGACGACGTCGAACATCTCCGGCACAGGCGGCGTCGCCATCGGCGGAGACTTCGGTGTGTTTGGTCTCTGTGGGAGTGGGAAGGGGAAAAGCGGTGGGACGGAGATGTGAGCATTTTTAATGGCTATTTGGAAATACGGGAAAAGCAGCTCTAATTCATTTTTTTAAATGATTAAGCTATCTGGTTTCGTAACCATGTTTCTTAAAAATTCATATTAGTTTTGTAACTGAATAAAATACCTTTTCAATAGAGAATTCATTTCACTATTTCTTAGGCTAACCAATATAATTAAATACAACTGACTCTCATGAAATACTCTTTTTTTGATGAAACGATTTGGCTCTCAGTTGACGTTTATTTCGTTTCATCTGTCTTAGAAACGGGTTAGCACTATGCCATGGTGATCATGGTGATAACACTATTTCCTTCTTTTCCCTCATTAATTGAATGTCATGTCACAAAAATTTTGATGTGTAATGATATTAATACCATGAAACCCCATTGTGAATAGCCTTAGAGGTTGTTTGGATCTAGGGACTAAATTTTAGCTTGTGTCATATTGGATGTTTGGACGTTAATTTGAAGAACTAAACGTGAACTAATTATAAATATAATTGCAGAATTGGAGACTAAATCGCGAGGCGATTTTTTAAGCCTAATTAATCCATAATTAGCAAATGTTTACTGTAGCATCACATTGTCAAATCATAGTGTAATTAGAATCATTAGATTCGTCTTGTGAATAATCCTCAGGTTATGAATGAGTTTTATAAATAGTCTACATTTAATACTCCAAAAAATTATTTAAACATTGGATGTGATAGAGACTAAAAAATTTTAGCCCCATCCAAACACCCCCTTAGTAACATACATTTCTAAAAATATTTGGTTTGACTTCAGCTCCACAAAATAATGAAGCTAAAGTTGTAGCTCTGCCAAATATACGTTTGATTTACCATGTCAATTATTATAATATAAAGGAACCTAACTTTATTTTATAAGTTAGAATTGTTATAATTCAAAATTAAAACAGGTAGACACTTAGTATAACTTTTCTCCGTTTTATATTAATGTTGCGAGTGTTTTTTATAAACTTTTCGTGTGGTTCAGATTTTGTATGGATAAACAAATAATATATAAATAAAATATAAGATAAAAACATGTTTTTTATTTATGATATATTTATTACTAATTTATAGATACAACCACTAAATAAGTTAATGGTAAGTTAGATCAAAACATGTCCATCTGTTTATGTATATTTTGTTGGTTTTCTCTTTCTATTATAGGTACCAAATTTATGATTTTTGGTTTTAACATGATAGACATGTACCAAGCTATTTTAAAGATGTGTTTGGTTGAGTTATAGATTATGAAAAAAAATCTAGGAGCCGTAAAAAAAGATAAGAAGTTGTGAAAATTGGACCGAGAATTTGTAAAAATTAAAGCTTCTCTAGTTTATATAAAAAATATTATAAATTTTGAAAAGAACCGGTTTGGTCTTGAACTTGTTTGGTGAAGCCTTCTAACCATCAAGCTAGTTAGAAAAATATATTTTGTTTGGTTAACAAATGTAATATATTCTGTTTACATTACAATGTTTAATTGACAAATATAATGTATCCTGAAAACGCAATCTGATACCGGGTTCGTTAGAGAGTAATGAGTTAATTATAAAGTTGTAATCTGATTACGTGGTATATAATACCAGTACATTCGAACCAAACAAGATATAACATAATTATTTTACATCATAATTACTTAAAATAAATCCAACCAAACACCTCCGTATATTTTTACATGAATTAGTGATTAGTACGTATAATCGGTGTTGATTAGGGGCAAACAGTGTTAATTAATATTGATTACATTACACTACAATAAAGTTTTATTTTATATAAATTATTATATTTTATTAGTAATCAATATTTTTACTATTATCATCAAGATCATCCAAAAAAAATTCCGTTCACATCCACCTAACACGGAAGAAAGATAATTCCAACTTCCAAGCCGCTACCCGTGGCGTAGTTCGAACGCGAGGAGATGCCCCGCCTCCATAGCCGTACACGTGTCCCGACCTCCCGAGCGAATCGACGGCTACTACTGTCGTAACCCGTCACCAACCGCGTATTCCACGGACAAGTGGGTCCCGATCTAGGTGGGACCCACTGTCGGTGACAGAGGACTTCTCACATCGGTAAGAGAGGCAGGCCCAAACGTTGTTAGCAATATAAATATTCGCAAACCCTAGGATTCCACGCGAGCTTATCGTTTATCATCCGCGGCCGTCTCGCTCGTACCCACCTCCTCCTCGCGATCCATCCAAACAAGGTGATTTGGGGGAACTCCACTCAGATTTGGTTCCAAATCTAGTAGCGCACTAGCTCGGTTTTCTTGTTTGGGGATTTTTCGGAATACTGAATGGGGAAGTATTTGATGTTGGGTTTGATTTTTTTTTGGGGATTGAATTTGGTCAGGGGGCTCGCCAAGGTCGCCATGTCGGACTCCGAGGAGCACCACTTCGAGTCGAAGGCCGACGCCGGGGCGTCCAAGACCTACCCCCAGCAGGCGGGAACCATCCGCAAGAACGGCTACATCGTCATCAAGAACCGTCCCTGCAAGGTATACGCTCAGATCTCGATTCCACCGAGTGATGGTTTGCAGTCGCTACAGTTCCGGTGCGGTTCACTGTAGTTGCTTCTGGTCATAGTGTGATGGAATAGTGTTGGTTGTTACCTGTAATGTGTGGCTGACCGTTGACCGGTGATGTTTTTGTGGATCTAGATTATGGGTTCCTGACTCCCTGCAGATTGTCTCTGTAATGGAAAGTTGAGCTGGCTTGTTCGCAACAGGGTGAACTCTCTTTATTTTGATTGTTGGAAGGATTGTCTCTGTAACAGTTTAGTGCTTTTTTCCTTGACTGGCCTTTTTTATTTTGAAGGAAGTTTCAGCTTTTGATCCAAGTCAACATTATGTGTATTTTACTAACTTTCAAGCTTTTTCCTGTAAACAACCAACCTTGCTCAGGATTTAGAATGGCAAGTAAAACTATAATAATAGTATAATGAGGCTATGGGTATGTTTGGACAGGGTTCACGTTATTAAAGCTTTATCGGACCATACTGATTTCGGCAAACTGGTCGGTTCGGCGAATTTAAAAACTTGTGAAAATTCCTAAAAATCCTACCAACACTAGATACTTTATGATTGTTTTTGGTGATTTTTTCAAAAATATTGATCAAAAGAAAAAAAGAAAAATTGGGCCAGCCAAATAACCTGTCTTTTGCAGTTTTTTTTAACAAAAACTGGCATTACTAAATTTTTTGATGTTGTACTACTATTCAACCACCCAAGTTGAGCCCAAGAGGACTTTAACTTGAATGGTGGGGGTATACACCACACCTCCTACCAAGTGAGGTAGGTTCCCTTCCTTAAAGGAGTTGGCATTACCAAACAAATGAGTACATAAATAACCAAAAATCCCAATTTTACAAATTTAGCCCTGTATAATTATTTGAGGTGTCACATCCATAAGTTGAATGTAGCACTCATTTAACTTCTGTAGTTTTGTATATATCTCCTTTCCCTTGCACCCTTTTTTTGGGAAAAGGTTATGATGGCTTTTTGTGGCGGTGTCAGCAACAATTATCAGGCTGAAGGCTGAAACTATGTGTAGTTCTTTGTGCTAATTAAGTTCAACATATTCATTATCCTGATCTGGTTGAAATGAATAAACTTATTTTACAGGTGGTGGAGGTTTCTACCTCGAAGACTGGCAAGCATGGTCATGCTAAGTGTCACTTTGTTGCCATAGATGTCTTCAATGGAAAAAAGCTTGAGGATATTGTTCCTTCATCCCACAACTGTGATGTAAGTTATAATTTATGGCTGTTTATTAAGACCTTTTGAGGCTCAGTTTGTAATTAAGTCAGCATTTCTTTTCTGTTTTCAGGTTCCACATGTGAATCGCACTGAATATCAGCTGATTGACATTTCAGAGGATGGATTTGTACGTTCCAATAATCAACCAAAATATTCCATTCTGTGAATAAATGTTAAGCTCAGTACTTATTATGTTACTTCTTTCAGGTGAGCCTTCTTACTGAGAGTGGTAGCACTAAAGATGATCTTAAACTCCCAACTGATGACCTTCTTCTGGGCCAGGTGTGTTGGAGAAATCTTTGAACGATTTTATGGCTATTTTATGTGTGTATATGCATGATAGTGCTGCATCCTCATAATCTATTAGGTTATTTGTTGGTTCTGTATGAATATCCAATCATATGTTCTATTAATTCTTTATATACCCTCTTGGATCCCAACATGTGTAGAAATTTCTGAGCTTTAGCATCTATTTTTTTCTGCACGTCATGTCAACATTAGGCCTGTCTTTGTGGTGGTCTTGTATATTTCAGTCTATTATTATAATATTGTCACTGTTTCCTCCTATTATTTTGATTTTGATGTTCATGTGGGTAGCACAAACTTGTAGTGCATGCTTTTGAAACAACTGACATGAAACTAGAGGAAAAGCCAGATATTTACTCTGCCTAGGCATGTTTGTATGTTTTGTATTCTTCCATCAGCAGCCCTTTCATTCGTTTTGGTTGTGGGAAGCATCAAACCTGGTTATTCTATAGAACATAGGTGTGCATTAAATTCCAGCTGATAGTGGTGTGGACTGTAGACCTGATGCTCTCTCTCAAGCTCTTCCCTGTTTGTTGCTCTTCACTATGCTAATCTTGATATGGATACATGAAAAGTTTACTTGGTTGGAAGTATCGGCGCGTTCCTCTTTGCACCTATATTGTGCTGTCATGTTTGCTTTCATCATTTGCGCGTTCTTGATCCCCTTGACTTGTCAGATGTCTGCCTCGAGTCGCTGTGTTCCATGATATTAGATCGTTCATGATGTTTACTCGGTAAATCTGCTTGGTGTAATTCAGATCAAGGCTGGATTTGCCGAAGGCAAGGATCTCGTCGTGACTGTCATGTCTGCCATGGGGGAGGAGCAGATCTGCGCTCTGAAGGACGTTGGCCCCAAGTAACTTCCTCAAGCGAAGGCTGTGAAACAGAGGGATGCTTATGTATCAAACTAAAGTTGAAGTTTTTTTTTAAAGACATGTATCGAGAAGGAATGCTACGAAAGGCATTCACCCAGCTTGAGCTTGCTTTTGCCGTAGTAACACGAGTGCAGTGATTGCTGGGTGTAAGCTTATCTGATTACAAGTACTCGTCATGACATTTAGGATCCTGTATTTTGCATGGTTTTATGCCCTCCGTTTGGTATCAATAATTGATTTGGAACAGTGGAAGCCACATACTGGGGTGAATTACGGAGCATTTTTGTTGACGATTTCATGCCTGTCAATGTTAAAATTTTCCCATTTCACTGTTCGATCTGGTCGTCTGCATACTGTGGTTGTACAGCTAGTTCGTATTTCAACATTAGTAGCTGGAGTCTGTGGGGCAGATGGTATGCTAGACAGTTAGGTTTAGAGAGTTTAAAAATATGGAAAAGCAATTAGAGCGGAATTATTTGAAGTAGATCAAAAATATATAATTAAACTTGAGTTGTTTTAGAAATTGACTTCCACTTTCATTTGAAAGGATGCGAGTTGGATAGTTCAATAACATTTATGTCTAATTTTCTAGACTTTTTTAGAGTGAAGCCTCTAAGGGTGTGTTTGTTTCTGGAGTTGTGTGCTGCGAAAAATTGTTATAAATTGTCTGCTGTAGAAAAACTAAAAGTTGTTTCATGAAGCTACTATGAAAAAACTGTTGTGACCTAACTGTTTTTTATAAATTACATAATTTTCATCATTATAATATTCTATACATATATAAAAATAGGAAACACTCAACATTGATGCAACTAAATAATTGGAAAATATATTAGATAAATAAAAAAGTGCATAGTTCATCTCATAAAGTAACCGATAACCACATATTATCTCATGAAATTATGCAGTACAATACAAACTATAATAATATTAGATCAATCAAGACACCTTAAATTCATGCTATTTAATCTGTACTAAAAATCAGAAAACCAGAAGCAGAAAAGCAAGATCCAAGCTGCTTCCAAATTTGTACTAGAAAAAGTTGCTTTTTCACGGCAGAAGCAGTTTTAGTAAATCCGTTTGGTTCAACTTCTTCTTTTTTACAGCAGAAATAAATTTCAAAAGCAGAACCAAACACACCCTAAAGTTGCTTGAATGTCACTTTTATTCAGGTACAGAATAAAACGTAAAACAACTTGTTTTAAATAAATCTTGATACAAATATAAAATGATTTATTTTTCTATAAGCTGGTTGCCGTGAACCGTTACAGCTGCAAATTGGGAGGACGGAGGATGTCCTTTTTTGCTCCCTTCCATTTCAGATCGGAGAGCTTTCAATCTGTCATGAAGGTCATATCTCCGGTACCCCGTACGTACACCATAAAAGTAAAAACAGAGCAGTACAACAAGTTTAAGAAAGAAAATATATTATATATTATTTCATTAATTTATATCGATTAAATTATAATAAATAAATAAATCTTCTTTAGGCTGAATTATTTAATTGCGAACGTTTGACTTGCGTCAGACGTCCGATGACAAACATTTTGTAAGTGGTATCCATCGTTTTATCAAAAAAGGAAACACCCTAAGTGTGTGTTTAGACTGAGGGATTGAATTTTAGTCCCTATTGAATGTTTAAATATTATTTTAGAGTATTAAATATAGACTATTTACAAAACTCATTTATAGTCGGTGTATTATTTGCGAGACAAATTTAATGAGTATAATTATGTCATGATTTGATAATGTGATGCTACAGTAAAAATTTGCTAATCATGGATTAATTAAGCTTAATAAATTTGTCTCGTGATTATACTCCGATTATGCAATTATTTTTATAATTAGTTCACGTTTAGTCTTTTAAATTGATGTTCAAACATTCAATGTGACATGAACTAAATTTTAGTCTATAGAATCAAACACCCCTAATTGTCTTTTGGAGATCTTATCATTCGAATTTATTTTTATTAACTCAAATAAATCTGAATTTATTTTTTTACTCATCGTCAAAATAAACATTGCAACAAAAATTATGGTAGAGATGGTACAGGTCTCCGATGGACCCCACCTGTCAATGCACGTAGTTGCCCTTGTATCTCCGCCGTGCATTAGCTCCGCCAGTGCGAGACATCTATTAGCTCGCGGATCGCGCGGTGGCAAATCTCCCTCGCGGCCAGCCGGTGCCGGATTTCTCCGGCTACTCGCTCCGCTCCGGCCATCCTCGCCGCGCCGCCGGCTCGATCGCCCAACCCCTCATGGACGGTGGCGGAGGTCTCTGGGGTGCGCCTCCGCCTGCCGTGGAGAGCCTCCTCGACGCCCCCTTCTCCGACGGCTGGCTCACGCCTCCTCCTCCTCCGCCGCCGACGCTCTCCGGCACCGCCCTCTTCGGGTACCCGCAGGTGTCGACTCGAATCGACTCGACTCGACTCTTTACCTTGCCGTCGCCCTGTTCGTCCTCTTGCACGCACCGCAGTGCAGGCCCGTGTTTGTTTGCCGAATTGGGACGGCGGGTTGGGGGGTAGCCATTTTTAGGTCGCGCGCTCCACCCCGCGTTTGCTATTGTATCTAACGTGGACAGGAGGCGGTGGCCATGGTTCACTGTGCGCGCTGTACCAATCAAGTACCTTGGAGGATTCGTGTCGCTTTGAGGTTTCACCTACATAATTGGGGCATGCCGCATGCGCACTGTAGCTCGCGACCTGTTTTGCTCCCCGAAATGATGGCTTTGGGCCAGAAAAGGCTGGGAGCTTGTGTTGTGTGGCTAATGGCACCTTTCCTGCATCCATGGCAGCTAACCTGGTCGGTTAGTCGGTATGCAATGCGCCTTTGTGTTGCCGGCAGCTGCAGCCTGCAGGTGCTGTGTCTGTGTGAGTGTTCTATCTTTCCCCTTTCCGAGAGCGTGTCAATTTCGGTACCATCGAGTCATTCCAATCGGGGTCGGTGTAGTTTCATGGATTCAGTTAGCATTGCACTACATTTCGTTGAAAATGGCACACATTTCTTTTTTTGGTGCAGGGGAGCTTTGAAAATTTCCATGAACAGGACCTAGCACCGTTAACAGCACAGGTAGTTCATGCTAAGTGCACTATACTCAATCAAGCTGCGAGCCTGCCGTTTGTCCAAATGGCGACTTCAGCACTGGCATCACAACATGCCAGTTGTTCTGTAAATGTGACACCTTTGCAGGAAATGCTGGCTTTGCAACCGAAAATAAGCATTGCCAACACTGGTTCTACTGGGGCATTACAAGGGCTCTCAACTTCGTCCGTCACTCTAGATAGACCTGCTGCTGATGGCTACAATTGGCGGAAGTATGGTCAGAAGGTGGTGAAGGGTGGGGAATGTCCAAAGAGCTACTACAAATGCACCCATATGAACTGTTTGGTCAGAAAAAACGTGGAGCACTCCGCAGATGGACGAATTGTTCAAATAATTTACAGAGGACAGCACACGCATGAGCGTCCCTCGAAAAAGAGGATTAAAGTTTGTGGTGGTCTATCAGAACATTTAGCTGATTTCAGTGGCAGCGTGGATACTTCAATTAGATCACAATCAGATTATCAGGATTACTGCAGAAATCCTATAGTATCAAATGACACCATGGTTGGTCGTTTGATGGAAAATATGGAAGATGGAGATGAGCAATTGGCTGGATCAAGTGATAGTCAGCAAGAACATGATGATGAGGTGAGGACTGATGATAGAGCTGCTGCTGATGCCAGTGCAAATGAAAGGTGTTTATTGCAATCAAACAAAACTTACTTTTTGTTTAAGGCCTATAAGTTCTTCCAAAGTTCCTCTTTTGGGCATC
Source organism: Zizania palustris (assembly GCA_019279435.1). NCBI lineage: Eukaryota > Viridiplantae > Streptophyta > Magnoliopsida > Poales > Poaceae > Zizania > Zizania palustris. The sequence goes on from JAAALK010000282.1 coordinate 15,380,058, forward strand.
TTTAAACTTACTATTGTTATTTCCTATTGGACAGGAATCCACCAGCTCCAGGTCAAAAGATTATAGTGAGTACAACCAGTGAGATCGATCTTTTGGATGATGGCTATAGGTGGCGCAAGTATGGACAGAAAGTGGTGAAAGGAAATCCTTACCCAAGGTAATCCTCCATTCAGTTCTCCATTTCCTTTTAAAACGATGCATTAAATCATAACATCATTGAAAAACAACTCCATGTTATCGTAGGATCGTTGAAACGTTCAAGCTCTTTGTGAAGCGATTTGAGATCCAACTTCCAAGAGCTGCTCACCTACTTATTCTTTAATGTCAGCATCAGTACAGACATACAGTTTGCTAACCGCAGTTTGATGTTGTTTCCTACAACTCCACATAGTTCACTTACAGTTGTATAGACATAGACATTCATCTTGGAGCAATACCAAAAGAAAAAAGAATATTGATGTCATACCAAAAAATTGGAGAAGTTTGACTTTAAAAAGTCAATCAACTTATAATATAAAACAAATGTAGTCACCAGCTACCACTCTATTGGTAAGATAGAGCACCCAAAAATTGTGCATATTTGAGAATCTTTCTGAAGATCGGTAACTTGGTATAACAGGATGTTCCCCAATACTTCATAGTAGTTCTACCTATTTGTAGTTTACCTAGACTCAAGTATTAAATGAGCTTCGTTTATGGCGCTAACCATATGGTTTCATGCATGCAATAGTACTATTATTCAATGCATTAGGATGAATATATAAGAAATTTAATGCAATAGTAATACTATTTAATATATCGTTGGTCTTGATGCAAAAAGTAATAGGTAGAAGATTTTTGGATGGAGGAAGTACATAGTTACCCATATAACAATTTTATTTCTTTTGTAGTTATGAATGTTTCATGGTAAGGGGAAAATGTTGAAAGCATCAAGTGCGTAATTCTTTTCACAATAGTTAATGGCAGTCTGCCAAGATGAGATTGGGAGTAATGCTTTTCAATTGTTTGTTTGGTGATATACCTCATTATTCTCATATTTTTTCCTTCTGTGGTCTACTTTAACTTAAATTCATTTGGCTTTGCATTTTGAGACCTAAATCCTTTTGAGCTTTAGTCATGTGCATTGTCTGCATCATGCAGGAGTTATTACAAATGCACTTACCTAGGCTGCGATGTAAAGAAGCAAATTGAGAGATCTGTTGAGGAACCAAATGCCGTGATAACTACATATGAGGGGAAGCACATCCATGATGTGCCTGCTGCAAAGAACAAAAGCCATCACGTTGCTAATACCTCTCTGTTGCAGAACACTGAGTCGAATACCTACTGCACAGAGCAAGCTTACAGAACGATCACATGTTAGATTCTGCAATCGAATACCTACTGCACGGAGCAAGCTTACAGAACGATCACATGTTAGATTCTGCAATGCATCCGTCTTATTGATCTTGCTGTCTAGCCTAATTTGTCTACGGCTGCTTCGCCTTCTGAATGGTTGTTAACAAGTGAAACAAATATAATGATAGGTTCCTTCGTCTTGCTGTTGTTTTTATCTTGTTGTACAACGAGTCACCAAGTTTTGTATCCTCCAAGACCTTTGCATGCCATGTTATGTACCATTGATGTTCATATGAAGTATTTCTGAAACATCGAATTTTATCGGCTGTACTCGCTAAGGAGGCATCTTTAGGTACCATCATCTTCTGTATTCTATTTGCTGCAAGTGTACATGTGATATTTCAATTGACTATGCAAAAGTTGTAATCCCTGAACCTGATAGTGGTTTACTCTTTGGAGAAATTTTAGATTTTGACTTTTGAGAAGGAACTGTTGAATATCTAGCTAGTGTTTCTCAGTTTCTGGATTCTAGCTCATTTCTAGATGTTACAGCTATTGTGTGTTTACAATCTGTAGTTTTAATCTAAACAATTTGAGAAGCTTTAGATTCTATGAATAACTACTAAACTGTCAGAACCTTAGCCAAACCCTTCAATTGTGTCATGGATGATTCTGTTGTACTAGTAAAATATCAACACGACTGCCTTTCAGGTGCAACAGATAGCATGGCTGTTAATTTCCCATCATTGTTTCCACATATAACAGGTGACTGCCAATTCTTTCAGAGATAACTAAAACCAGACCATGGTCTTGTCCTTTGTTGTTCTTCTCTGTTGTTTTGTTGCCGTACTTGACCGGCATGCAGAGAGAAATATACAACAGTTGAGTGATATGATGCTACTACACTGGCCATGATCCTACGCCGAAATTTTTAAATAATATTTTTTTGAAATAAATTTCAAATCTGGCACCGATTCAAAAATTGTAAAAGTGTACACATGTTCGCCGACCATTGGGCGAACCAGGCCGCGCCCTGCCCACACGTGCCAGTTACCGCCGCCTCGCTCACTGTGCGCCGGTCGCCGCCTGCGCGTGTGCCCGCTTGGCCGCCGCATCACGCCGCCTCGTCCCCTGTGCCCAGCCGCCTCGACCACAACACCACACCCCGCTGCCTCGGCCACAACGTCCTGCCCCGCCCACTCAGCTGTCGCACTACACTGCCTCATCTCCCACGCTTTGTTCGCGCATGCTGGCTGTCGCCACCATTTAATGTGGTGCAGTTGGCAAGGCGGTGGCAGTTGGCGCGCGCGAGTGCGGCATGGTGCGGCGGCCGAGCAGGCGCGTGGCTTGATTCAGCTGACTATCGTCCGAACCGAACCACGTGAGTCTTATTCGATCGATGTTCGGCTGACATATTTTCACATTTATAATTTTTTAAATCGGTTTATTAGATTTGATTTTTTTTTTCAAAAAAAAATATTTAAAAAAACCATCCTGCTCCTGCCTCTGCCTCCATGGGGAATCTTGGCAGCTCGCCCTACCAACATCTTCATGACCATGACAAACTGACAAGTCTTGTGCAAGATTGTGGATCTTCAGATTTCAGTCAGACTCTATCCTGGTCATTGTCATATCTGTTCCTTCCTTCAGCCTGAAATTCACGTCATCCGAGGAATTGTAGCTGTGAACAATGATCACCCCATAACCATGTACTAGCTAGATGCAAACATGTATACTGTCTACAATCATCTAGTTAACAACCATGTTAGAAGTTAGAACTCTGAATTTTTTATTTTTTTTTGTTTTGGATGGACCATTCTCTGCAACATTTAACCCTGCCTCAATTATTCTCTCTCCCTTTTTTCTGGCGCAGCTGAAAGAACATAAATTCGTGCAGCCGCTGCTGGTGCTTTCAGGGACATCGAGTTCAACTCATTCTGAACATTGCAGACAAAGCACGAAAGAAAGGGAGAGAAGAACAAGAGCAAGAAATCAATAAAAAGGAAACCGCCTGCATATTCTGTACCTTGCTCTGTCGCATTACTTCTGAAATAAAAGCCCAGTTTTAAATCATAGTAGAAGCTGGTAGAGGTAGCTTGCATGCAGGACTGCAGATGCAGCCTTTCTGTACGAGATTCTAAAGCAAGGTACTGTACTGTACATCTACAAGAGTTCCGTTGTTCTACATTTTGTATGCCAAATGAGTGTACGTGTTGCTGCGTTAAGTAAAATAATAGAGATTTTATTGGGGGGGGGTAATTAATGTGCGTTTTTCTTAAAATAAGAGTCTATTTATAGAGATTTCTTTGTTTAGCTATAAGATTATTACATATATATATATATATATTGCTTTCTGCGTCCTCTAATATTGTAATCTTGAATTATATTTGATATTTAAATCTAGAGCGTAGGACTTAGAGCATCTCCATTGTAATTGTTATTTTTGAATAGCAATGACAAGTTTCTTTATTTTAATTGGCTTGCTATTTTGTTACTCACTTCATTATACTTGTTATTTGACTTGTTATTTTAAAGGACTTGTTATTTCTCTCATCAAACTGGCTACCCTAGCAAGTTTGGTGAGAGAAATAGCAAGCCCCCTAAAATATAACAAGTTTGGTGAGAGAAATTGCAAACCCCTAAAATAACAAGTCAAATAGCAAGTACAATAGAGACATATTTTGGATAATTCTTGCTATTTCTAAAAATAACAAATTTCCAACTGTACAGATCACTCCCATGTGGAATACTGGAATTGTGTGGTCATGCATCTCTCTATATATATAGAGAGAGAAGCGTGTGGATATCGCACAAGTAAAGTGCAATCGACAGTGGCATCAATCACAAACTAATAGTAATGGCGCCACATCTGTAAACAGTCGACCAGTCCTTGAATCAGGGGACACATCGATCAAAGCAAGTTAAGGGGCTAGCAAGCAAGCTCTCGTTGCTTCATGTGCTCCACTGGTCATCGTGAGATTTTTTTTTTGATGATTTATTGCTCTTAACACGACCCAAATAAAGATATATTTTAGTGGTGATAAATTATTAAATTTCTCTATTATCACTAGTTAGTAGTTACTATAGTAGGAAAAGGCAAGAATCATCTTTGTCTGACAATTCTCCACACTACCATAAAAACGGTCTTGAGTGACGCAGCTTTAGTTACGGGTAAAAGACACATATTAGTAATACACTTTTTGTGACGGGTTATTTCACACGCGCCAGTAATGCTGTCTCGTTAGTGACGGGTCACTAATTCATCAGTTCCATGTTATAAGATTAAAAGCCAAACAAATCTAACCTTAATCAAGTATTATATAAAAAATACCAATAATTACAATATCAATTCGTTTTATTAAATCAATCATAAAATATAATATATATTAACAGTATATTTATTTGATACTAAATATAAATATATATCTTCTTTAAAAACATCAAAGCTAAAATTTTAATTTAAAAATGCGAAATTGTTAGCGCATGGAATAACAACCCAGCTAGTCAGCCGGCCTTATCTCCTTCGTGCGTGCGCATAATGGCTGCTGCATGCGCCCACATATCCGCTCATGCAGATCTTAGCGGCTCAGTTAGTTAGCCTGTGTGCATGTACTATGTATCTGCTATTTATACTCTTGCATCGATGAATATGAACTCAGTTGGAATATTTGGCCTCTTCATGGTATCAGTGACCGGACTTCTTCTCCGTTCGCATCCTGTACTCTTCCGCTGCCATGGCCTCTCCTACCTCCAGCTCCTCCACCTCCGCCTCCAACACCCCAGTGCACAATGCCACAAGCCAAGTGCCTCCTTCTGCTGCTGCCTCGGTCGTTCAGCAAGTAAACATCCGATCCCACGTACCTATCCTCCTCGACCTTAAAGAATCCAACTACTGCCAATGGCGTTGCTTCCTCGACTCCGTCTTGGGCAAATTCGGCCTGACGCCACACATCAACGCTCCTCCACCACTCGACCAGCGCGACGACAACTGGATCCTCAACGACCACAGCGTCACCAACTGGCTCTACACGACGATCAACAAAGGCGTATTCGACGTCGTCTACCGGCCGCAGGCCTCGGCCTTCACCATCTGGAGTGCTATCGAAGGCCTCTTCCGCGACAACGAACAACACCGCGCTGTGTACCTTGAAGCCGAGTTCCGTAGTCTTCAACAAGGAGATCTCTCCATCAACGACTACTGCACGCGCCTAAAGACTCTGTCTGATGCTCTTCGCGACCTCGGCCAACCAGTCTCGGAATCGTCGCAAGTGCTCAACCTCCTCCGCGGACTCAACCCCAAGCATCGTCACCTCAAGCCGGTCGTCACTGCCAAATCTCCTCCACACACCTTCATGAGCGCCAGGTCATTCCTCTTGCTCGAAGAACTGTGTCAAAATCATGACGACAAAATGCAGGCCGCCCACGCATTCGCCGCCGGCCATGGGTCCTCGTCGACACCTCGACCTCCCAGTCATTCCGCCTCCGACGCGTCCGCTCCCGCACCCCTCAACGGTGGCGGCGCCCCTCCAAACCGGCAGAACACCCGCTGGAAGAAAAAGGGCCGTGGCTCCGGTCCCTCGAACTCCGCCTCCATCCCAAGCGGCGGCACACTACCTCGCCCCGGCGGCATCCCTTGGCAAGCCGGCTACAACCCCTGGACCGGTCTCGTTCAAGCCTGGCCGATGCCCTTCAGGGCTCCTGGCGCAGGCATTCTGGGACCTCGACCTCCGGTTCACCCGCAACAAGCCATGACTGCTCAACATCAACATCTCGGTCTCCCAGCTCAACCACCCAACGTCTGGGATCAACAGGCTCTTCTCTCTGCCCTTGCTACGGCCGGCGCTCAGCCTCCACCAAGCTCCTCAGAATGGTACCTCGACACTGGCGCTTCTGCTCACATGTCGCATCAGCCTGGTATTTTCAACTCCCCCTCTCCTGTTTCGTTCCCTACATCCATCACTGTTGCCAATGGTGCCACTCTGCCTGTTACTCACACGGCCACCATGTCCCTTCCACATGATACTTCTTTACTTCTGCACAATATTCTCATCTCACCGTCCATGGTTAAGAATTTAATCTCTGTCCGTAAACTCACACGTGACAATAACATCTCTATTGAATTTGATCCGTATGGTTTCTCTGTAAAGGACCTCCCAACTCGAACGGTGAAGCTCCGATGTGACAGCTCCGGCGACCTATATCCTCTCCGGCTGCCGGCTTCGGTGGCTCTTTCAGCAACACAAAACACCATCGACATCTGGCATCAGCGTCTCGGACACCCCGGGCAACGCTCCCTTTCTACAATTCTGCGTAGTTTTGATTTCACATGTACTAAATCTGCGTCTCATTCCTGTCATTCATGTCGCCTTGGCAAAAATGTGCGCCTTCCGTTTGATACCTCTATCAACAAAACTTATTTTCCATTTCAAATAATTCATGCGGATATTTGGACCTCGCCTATTTCCAGTTTTTCTGGCTATAAGTTCTATCTCGTGCTTCTCGACGATTTCACTCACTATGCTTGGACTTTCCCTTTGCGAAACAAATCTGATGTCTTTCCGATTCTACAAGCCTTCCATGCATATGTGCGCACCCAATTCGGCCTCCCCATACTTTCCCTGCAAACAGACAATGGTCGCGAGTTTATCTCAGCCGCTGTTCGGAATTTTTTCCTACAAACCGGCACCACCATACGTCTCTCATGTCCTTATACTTCACAACAAAATGGGAAAGCTGAGCGTGTCCTTCGCACTATTAACGATTGCATGCGCACTCTTCTGCTTCACAGTGCAGCACCTACAGCATTCTGGGCAGAGGCCCTGTCTACAGCAACCTTTCTGCTCAACAGACGTCCCTGCCTCACCTCCGGTATCATCACCCCCTACGAGCTGCTGTTCGGTGTCCCCCCCGACTACACAAGCCTACGCGTCTTCGGCTCACTTTGCTACCCCAACTTGTCTTCAACAACTCCACACAAACTGAGCCCTCGTTCGACAGCATGCGTGTTCATCGGCTATCCCTCGGAGCATCGTGGCTACCGCTGCTACGACCTCAACTCCCGTCGCGTCATCACGTCTCGACACGTCCTCTTCGACGAGCTCCAGTTCCCGTTCCGAACGGCATCCACGCCTGTACCCGCATCTGCGGCTCAACAGAACCTCGACACCGACGATGTCATCGTACCCACTAATGTGCCAACGCACAACATCCCCACCTCTGTTCATGACATATTTCCTGCTTCCTCTACAGACAACGCCATTTCACCTTGTCCACCTGCTCTGGCTGCTCCCCACCATACAGAACTCTTCCCCAACCGTCATCCCATGGTGACTCGCGCTCGAGCTGGAATACACAAGCCCAATCCCCGCTACGCGTTGGCGGCAACGACTGCCGCCCCGTCACCAGTGCCGACATCTGTCCGTGCAGCCCTCAAGGACCCACACTGGCTTCACGCCATGAAACTGGAGTACGACGCTCTTCTCCGCAACAGCACCTGGGAGTTGGTACCTCGTCCGGCTCATGCGAATGTCATCTCTGGTAAATGGATTTTTAAACACAAACTGCACGCTGATGGCTCACTTGAGCGTTACAAAGCAAGGTGGGTTGTTCGTGGGTTCCATCAACGGCCCGGGGTTGACTTCGGCGAAACATTTACGCCGGTCGTGAAGCCGGCTACAATCCGGGCTGTCCTCACAACGGTGGCCTCCAAACGATGGCCTGCCCACCAGCTCGACGTATCCAATGCCTTCCTCCACGGCAATCTCCAGGAACGCGTCTACTGTCAACAACCGACCGGCTTCAACGACCCCAACCATCCTGATGCTGTCTGCCTTCTTCGACGCTCCCTCTACGGCCTTCGGCAAGCACCTCGAGCGTGGTTCAACCGCTTCACCGACTTCATCCTATCCATCGGCTTCAAGCAAACAGGCTCGGACTCATCCTTATTCGTCCTCAACTCGAACAATGGCATGGCCTACCTATTACTTTACGTCGACGACATTGTGCTTTCGGCGTCCACCGATCAACTCCTTCAGCACATCATCTTCAAGCTCAAGACAACATTCGCCATTAAAGACCTCGGACCACTACAGTACTTCCTCGGCATTGATGTTCAACGCTCAGACGATGGGTTCTTTCTGTCCCAAGCCAAGTACATCGATGATTTACTCGAGCGCGCCGGCATGTCTAATTGCAAGTCGGTAGCCACTCCATCAGATACCAAGCCAAAGGCATCCCAATCCGAGGGCACGTTGATCTCCGAGGCCACATTCTACCGGAGTATAGCCGGCGCCTTACAGTACCTCACTATGACTCGTCCGGATATTTCCTTTGCTGTCCAGCAGGTTTGCTTACACATGCATGCTCCCCGCGATGTCCACATGACGATGCTCAAGAGAATACTTCGCTATATCAAAGGGTCTCCCAACCTCGGCATTCTTCTTCGCGCCACTCCTGCAACAACGATGACAGCATACTCCGACGCAGACTGGGCAGGTTGTCCGGACACGCGCCGTTCGACCTCCGGTTTTTGTGTTTTCCTCGGGGACTCACTGGTTTCTTGGTCCGCCAAGCGACAGACAACGGTATCCCGATCCAGCGCCGAAGCGGAGTATCGTGGAGTTGCCAACGCTACTGCTGAATGTACCTGGCTCCGACATCTACTTCAAGAACTACATTGCGACGTTACCAAGGCCACCATCATCTTCTGCGATAATGTTTCCGCCGTCTACATGACAAAGAACCCGGTTCATCACAAACGAACGAAACACATCGAGCTTGATGTCCATTTCGTCCGGGAAAAAGTTGCTCTAGGAGAGATGCGCGTCTTACATGTTCCTAGTGCGCAGCAACTCGCAGATATATTCACGAAGGGTCTACCCACTTCTCTATTCGAAGATTTCAGGCACAATCTCTGCATCTCCTCAAGCGACGCTGTGCCTGCGGGGGGGTGTTAGCGCATGGAATAACAACCCAGCTAGTCAGCCGGCCTTATCTCCTTCGTGCGTGCGCATAATGGCTGCTGCATGCGCCCACATATCCGCTCATGCAGATCTTAGCGGCTCAGTTAGTTAGCCTGTGTGCATGTACTATGTATCTGCTATTTATACTCTTGCATCGATGAATATGAACTCAGTTGGAATATTTGGCCTCTTCAGAAATGACTTATAATATTATAAAACTAGGGGAGCTCGAATCCTTGGGTTGTTTGTTTAATCCCCTTGGGGAAGGAGATTGAGGAGGATTGGGAGGGATTGGAGGGGATTTATACTACAATCCCCTCCAATTCCCTTCAATCCTCACCTAATCGAACAGTCCCTTTGGTCCAAATGTGGTACCACACCAACATCATCGTTATCATCCTCCATGCGGTTGCCGGCAAAAACAGGTACTCAATCTTTTTACTGCTGCTTCTGTTTAGCAGTAAAATCTAAATCTAATCGATCAATCAATGATTATCATGTGCATCTGAAACATTTTGTTCAGACTTGAAAAAAGGATTTTCAATTTTAACTGTAGCAACATGCATGTTGTATCCATAAAAAACTAAGGCAAATATTGCAGCCATGTCTGTATCTATTAGCCCGACAATTTTGATCTATTCATATATCCGTTTAAGTTTAATAGTATAAGGGTCTGTTTGGGAACTTTCAATCCTAGCCCATTCTCTGGAGATGGACCGGGATTTTGAACTAAAATCCCAACCCATCCCCAAGGAATGGGCCGGGATTGTGGGCTCCCAAACTAGCCCTAAATAAGATATTGTCTCGTCGTCTCTGAAATTGAAACTCTATCTAATCTCTAAATTATTATACATCTATTCTGTTTGTATCTCTATCCTCCTATCTCTCTAAATTCCTTCATTCCCCCTATCTTCTACTATCTGTGACAACTCTTTTTCAGTTTTGATCTCTCGTAAGCTCGAGAAGCCTCGAAACAAAAGTTTTTGTTCCAACAAAGGTTAACACAATAATTTTTTTAAAAATAATATTTTTTTAAAAAAATCAAATATGTATAGCCGTTTGAAAAAATTGCAAAAGTAGTATGTGGTCGGTATTTAAAGTGCCGACTGGAACTGACGTGGCAGAATCTGATAGGGGCAACATTCAGTCGGTACTTAAATTACCGACACGTGGCATCCAGTCGGCCGCATGCTACTTTTGCAAATTTTAGATTCGGCATTTGACTTTTTCTTAAAAAATATTATTTAAAAAAAACAATAAATTTTATCTTGGAAGCAACTTATAACCTTTTATAGTCACGAGGTGGACATAGAATGTCTAGAATGATGCCTTGGGACGTATGAATAGCTAGCTCAATTTTGTGTAAAAGCATGTGGAATTCCTTTGCTCAAAGCCGTTTTATCTAGCTGCTGTCAATGTTGGTTTATACGGAACATGTGAGCTGGATGAACAGAAGAATTAGTTATGAGTTCGTTTATGATACCAACCACCTGGTTAATCCTCTGTACCAACACCATTGTTTCAGATGTGGCCAACTCTAATAAACATATATATATATATATATATATATATATATATATATATATATATATACACGCGATCCAATATGTAAAAGGTATATCATAAAGAGCCATGTTTTATCGGATTTGTGATCCTCTAACATCGGCAAAAAGCCGGTTGCGGGTGGGATTTGATGGTGTGGAGTAGGGTTTGGTGCCGGTTGGGGTCTATTTCATAGCTATCAGAGGTGATGCTTCATGGTAGCCGAGACGGACTATGTACCATCAGATCTCGATAGGACGGCTAACATCCCAACTATCGACGTTCCGTTTTATCGGTTGTTCAAATACTCTTATTTAATTTAGTATTACTGTTAATCAACGATCTATTGAAAATCATGATAATTAGTTGAAAAAATACACCTTAGTTACATATTAGTAGGTTTCATTTGATACTTGTTTAATTTAGCTTTCAGCTTTCGATTTTCTAAATAAGAAATCGATGGAAAAGGTCGAATCAAACAAAACCTTATTATTAGGTCGGCCAAAATTGACTTAGCTAGAAAATTCTGGCCAGATTTTTTGGGATCATTACAAAAACTCTTGCCACATTGCTCATTGTAATATTGTCTACTTAAGTCGCTGAATGCAATGCACAGTTGCCATGATGAATAATTAAATAAAACACCTACACCTAGAAAAGGACGGTGAGAAGGACAATGCAAGTGTCCGTTTCTGTGTGACTTAATTTGACCTCTCCGAGCAGCAGACTAGCAAACTTTATTAACAATGTCACTGTTTGATTAGTTGGTGATTTGGTTTTGGCAAATGGCTACAATTGTAATCTACAATTCTCACAGATGAAATGATTGTCACAACCAGATTTCAGCCCATGAAGAATTTTTCTTCAAGGATACACAAGAGAGCTGGCTGTGCTCCCCTGCATCTCTCAGACTTTCAGTGAGGTAGATGCAGGAAAGTCACATGTTAACAGTGACCATATATATATGTGGACTAAGAGCAGCTAGCTGGCCTTTGTTTGAGGGTGAGGGTGTCAACCTCATCTTCATTAGCTCAATAAATCTCTTTCTGCAACAGCTTGTTTTTACCAATTTTCCTGTGTTGATCAGCGTTTTCAAAACCGCAGGGAACTCGACATTAGAATCTCAGCCGTCCCACTAAGATCCGATGGTGTAAAGACCGTTTTGACCGCTGTGAAGTGAGCCCTGACCCAACAACGTAGCCAGCTCCATACCATCAGAGGATCTCAAATAGTTCCAAATGCAGTGCAATGTGGTTAAAAGAGCTTAGTTAAAATAGCATATCCTGATAGCATGTTAGCGACGTACTATTAATCTGTACAGAAATTAATCACCTCTGAAAAAATTCTGCAGAAATTAGTACTAGCAGGCTGCAGGCTGCAGGCTGCAGGCCTGGAGACGGAAGAACAGTAACATTACTTCCTCCGGGTGAGCTGGTGTTGGTGCCTTGGTGGGTTCATGCTTCAGACTACAGTAGATGGTCACTGCAAGCAGACGAATTCTGATCTCTTCGTGCTTTACAGTACTGAGACATGACATTACTCTGCAAAAGACAAAATGATTTGCAGATCATATCATATACATAAGTAACCAATCAAGAACACAAATATCCACCCCCCTTAGACCCGTATGCCGGTTAAGCACAGCCAGAATCAGGTAAGAACAAGCTCCAGAGGATGGCAGGTGTGTATGTGTGTGTGTGGATGGATGTATCAACAATCCACGCAATCGCCAGATTCAGATAAGACTGGCAATGATTCAGACTATTCAAGGAGTAGAAATCTTGAACATGGAGCTCAAAAACCATCAAAACTTTTTTAAAAAGATTAGCTATGTGTTCATACCCATAATCACATGAGAGATAGCAAATCAACAAATCTCTCTTATCTTGTGTTCCTTTCACTCGTGAGGAAGAAGACGAAGTTGGGTAAAGAGATGCAAGAAAAGGAAGAATTTTGAGCGAACCACACTGCAAAAATGTTTTGTCCGTCAGAAAAAATATGCAAATTTTTACTGTTTTGTTTACTATTCGGTGAAAGCGACTCTTGGATTTTATTTTGGAAGCTGGAAATCCAAAGCCGGGTACCGAAAGAAAGTACGCAATGGCCAAAAGTACTCCTGGCACAACAACACCAGTACGGTTAATCGTCATGAACCAAATAACGGAAAATATGAGGATTAAAATGCAGAGTTGCAGAATATTAGAAGTCGCTATGACCTGGCCCTTGGGCCCTACCTACCCCGCTCATCTCGCTACAAGAACAGCAGTGCGCCGGCCGCGCCGCCGCGGCGAGCAAACGCAGCGCAGCGCAGCGCAAAGGCAGAGGACGAAAAAGGAGGAGAGGAAACATAGCGTGCACAGTCGCGGAGCTTTGGACCATTTTAAAGTGTGATTCTGCCCCGCCCTCCCTGATCGAGCCCGCTCCTCGGTGCTCCGGCCGTTTCCCCGGCGAAATCCGGTGGCTTTTCTCGGTCTGTCGCGGTTTTGCAGCTCCGGTCGCGGCGTGCCGGGGTGCTGCTCGTCTAATTCCGGCGGTTTCCTCTTGGTCCTTCTCTGGCTGTGTAGCCGCGGAAAGGTCGTGGCTTTTTTTTTCTGTTTTTTTCTCTTTCCATTGCTGTCACGACGAGTGTCTCGTGCCTCCCCCTCCCCCTCGCGATCACGGCTATCCGCCGAGTATATCTGTCTCGATCTGCCGACGTTGATGGTGGAGGCGTCAAGGTCTCATCGTCTTCGTTACGGTTTTCTGGGGGCGGCTCGCGTCTAAAGTCGCGCCATAGAGTCCCGACTTGTTATGGACTTGTGCCGTGCTTGACCCGTGAAGACGGCTTTCGGCGAAGCCGCGAAGTGGGGGGAGTCTTCTTGATTCTTCGTGCCGCCTGCTCAGTCCAATGCGGGAGTGAGCGGTTTGGGAGCGGCGCAAAGGTCACGGCTTGCCGTGGGCGGCGTTCTTGACGCGCCCGCGAGCTCGGCGGCGTTTGGTTGGTGGTGCTCGGTGGTGGTAGTGCGCCGCCGCAATGGGCTGCGTCGCATCCAAGAACACCGTCTCGGTGACGCCGGCGGTCGACTCGTCCGGCGCGCTCCGGGACAGGGGCCTGCTGCGCGGGCTGGAGCCGGCGTCCGCGGTCTCCGTCTCTGCGTCATTCCTGCGCTGCTCGTCGGCGGCGGCGGCCAGGAGGTCGGAGAAGAAGGACGAGGCGGAGAAGCCGGACAAGGCCGTCGTCTCCGTGGCGATCTCGTCCCGGAGCTTCCGGCTGTGGAGCCTCCGGAGGAGCCTGGAGGGCGAGCAGGTGGCGGCCGGGTGGCCGCCGTGGCTCAGCGCTGTCGCTGGGGAGGCCATCCAGGGGTGGATCCCACTCAAGGCCGACTCCTTTGAGAAGCTAGAGAAGGTACTGTGATTCAATTTGATAGCTCGTCCGTCATTTTCCATTGCAATTTTTCTGCATGCATGTCAATTTTTAGATGGAAGGTATCTTGCTAGAATCTCATGCTGTGTACAAGTTAGTAGTTCTTTGTTGGTGATGGACTATGACATGACGAATAAACTAGTACATCGGCAGCTGTCAAGAGGATGTTGTTGGGGACTTGGGGTTTAGGGAGGTGAGTTGGTGCCTCTTGGCTCTTCCTGTGAGGCACACAAGTTCTTAGTTGTCTATGTTATTCATATGCTTTCCTGGTATGAAAGTTAACCTTTTTTCTATTTGATCATCATCATGGACAAGTCTAGCTGGGAAAAGAAGAGGATTACTATTGTGCTTGTTTATGTTTAACAAGGTCAATGAATGAGTGGGATACATTCACAGTTAGTACTAACCATGCACCTCTAAATTTGCAGAACTTCTGGTATGTATTTTGTGATTCACACTTGTGGAGCACTGGAGCTGACCATTTTCTTTCTAGTTACGCACATACTCTTTCTTAGCTGCTATGTATCATCGATACATCTAGTATATATAAATATTTTAATATGTTCTGTTTTTTCTCCAAATAAAAATAATTGAATGTACAAGATAGTGAGATATATAAAAAATATAGCACATATAGGAGAAGCGGGGATAACATATATAACAAGTAGTTCAAGTTTGAAAGGCTCAAATATTATGAATTTACGATAGTAGTATATTGCATAACTTAAGGGGACAAGGCATAAGCCCAAATATGGGTCTATGATCTGATGTTTATGGGCTTTAGCTTTAATAGGGCTTCGAAATGAGATGTTACTATCAACAGACATATCGGACAGAAGTATTGGTATGGATGAGTATCAGAAGCTGTTGTGAATTAAATTATTTATTTTTAAATCAAATTAATCTGATAGCCCCCGATACGCGTATCGGGACATATCACCGTATCAGGATGTATCGGATAAAGGTACGGGTACGGGTAAGGCAGGGTGTTGGAAGTATCGGTGATTCATAGCTTAGCTGTATGTTTGATATGTGCCTCTTAAGATCTGACAGTGACACTCTTTCTTGCACTATATATGTAGGTTGGTCAAGGCACCTATAGCAGTGTATTTAGGGCAAGGGATCTTGATACTGGAAAGATTGTCGCCTTGAAGAAGGTGAGATTCGACAATTTTGAGCCAGAGAGTGTTAGATTCATGGCAAGGGAGATACAAATATTAAGAAGGCTCAATCATCCAAATGTCATGAAGCTGGAAGGCTTGATTACTTCTCGGTTGTCATGCAGTCTTTATCTAGTTTTTGAATACATGGAACATGATCTTGCTGGACTTTCTTCCTCCCCTGACATCAAGTTCACAGAAGCACAGGTATATCAACTATATTGTCCTAACTGAGAATCCCTTCATAACAACATTGACTTTATCTCTTATTGTCTCCTATTGCAGGTCAAGTGCTACATGAACCAGATACTGTCAGGACTGGAGCATTGCCATTCACGGCGTATTGTCCATCGCGACATCAAGGGTGCTAATCTCCTTGTAAATAATGAAGGGGTTCTAAAAATTGCTGATTTTGGCCTTGCTAATTATTTTGACCCCAGCAAAAAACATCCGCTTACCAGCCGTGTTGTTACACTGTGGTATCGACCACCTGAACTGCTACTGGGTTCAACTCACTATGATGCAGCTGTTGATTTGTGGAGCGTAGGGTGCGTATTTGCTGAGATGTTCCGTGGTAAACCTATCCTGCAGGGAAGAACTGAGGTAATTATTTGAGTTGCGCTAACTTCTAGAGTTCAGAGGTTTTAGATAGTTAATGGAATGTATTATGCATTTATGCTATAAGGCCATTGAGATTTAAGACTCAGTGTTCTCATATATTTTATGTATGAATTTGACTTCTTTGCTAGGAGCTGACTTTTAGGGCTCTGTCGATGCCTTCTTTGAGCATCATGATCATGTCAAGTGCTAAACACTGATTACTGAGATTATAAATTAAAAAGTAGCAATGTGTATCAGACATCTTTTGACCAATGTGTTCAACATGACAGTGAGATGGGGCAATAGGTATCAATATTGTCGTATTGCTGGCATTCTTAGATACTATAAAACTTATTGAGTGTCTGAGTTGTGATCTCAATGATGTTTTTTCATTAGTGCATCTTGTTTGATGCTTCAGTTATGCAACCCTCTATAACCTAGCTATCGAAATTCTTGAGTAATAGCATGCTGCATATAGTCTCACGCATCTTGCTTTTTACAGGTGGAGCAACTGCATAAGATTTTTAAGCTATGTGGCTCTCCTGCTGATGAGTACTGGAAGAAGTCAAAATTGCCTCATGCAACAATATTCAAACCACATTGCCCTTATCCAAGTGCCCTTCGAGATGTTTTTAAAGAAATACCAGCAAATGCATTGAGCTTGCTAGAAACTCTTCTATCAGTGGAGCCCTACAAGCGTGGTACTGCGTCAGGTGCTCTTACATGTGAGGTAAGATTGCACCATCGATTATCCTATATATGTATTGCATTATATGAAGGATAAAAAGTTCCCGTTATATCTGGAACAGTGTATCTATCGTTTGTTCGTTGAAAAATTACTGCTGAAATACTATCCTGCCTATTTATTTTGTGATGCATTAGCATGGACTAATATCTTACCTCTCCTATTTTTAGGAAACTGTGAATCTGTGATTACATAAAAGCTGTCCAGGCTATTGCAGCATTACTATATCAATATTAAACAACACTGATTATTAGTCAGTATAACTAGCATTTTGCTTGGCTAAGTCTTCAGTTTTATTGTGAGCCATAATAAGTGCTCTTTGTCCCTCACATAAATTGTCCTTGTGTCACACTGCTATCCTGGTTTTCTCTCCAAGAATTAAGAAAGAAGTTGCACTGACTCGAGGCTTGACATGTCCATTGCCACTCTGTTTCAAACTTCCGATTGACTGCTACAGATTACTTGTATAACAAAGCATTGTCATTTGTTCTTGTTAATCTTTTTGCCTGTATTGTAATAGTTCATATGATAATATTGAATTAGACTGCTAAAAAAATGCCTGACCTTGTTTTGCACTGCAACAGTTTTTCAAGACAAAACCTTACGCATGCGATCCCTCAAGCTTGCCAAAGTATCCACCCAACAAGGAGATGGATGCAAAATTACGAGAAGATTCACACAGGTGGGTGTGTTAAATGTGGAATCATTTTTCTACAGAAAGGAAGTTGTGAGCTTAGAATCACATGGTTCAAGTACAACATAAATGTTGTTATCAGTACAGATGCTAACTGGAAGTTTAGGTTTTGTTTGTGCACTGCATAACAACCTTATTTTTTTTAATGTTCCAGAAGAAAGGCTAGTAGAGGTCATGGGCCAGAAGCATCAAGGAAATCAAGGCTCAGCAGAGCTGCAAGAGAAACAGCTGCAGTCAATAAGCAAACCGTGGTACAGGTATTAATTTTCTTTTTCTATGAGCCAACCAGGGGCATAGACCAACTTGTGATTTCTTTTAAGTGGTGACAATATTGCTCATCAGATCTCTTCCGATTTCCTTTCTTGCTTCAGGAGTCCAAAACTAAAGCAAACAGAACCAAGGATGGTTCGATACTGGATCGTACAAAGGAAATTGGTGATGTTAGGCTATTTGCAGGCATACAGCCAGTGTCGATGGCCCGAGTTAAAGAAAGGGCTTGCCATGTTAAGAATGATTCACAAGAAGAAATCCCTTTCTCTGGGCCCTTGATTGTTTCATCATCTAGTGGCTTTGCTTGGGCAAAAAAACCTCCAGAAGATCGTTCTTTCGCTAGATCTTGGAACAGATCTAGTTCAAGGGACCAGTTTACTGTTGAGTTAGATCAGGATAACAAGATGCCAGCTAAAGAGAACATTGGCTTGAAGGAACATACTAACAGAGATGTGCACATAGCAAGTGTCAAATCCAAAGTCCGAGAGCCTCAGGATGTAGCAAAGCGTGCAGTTCTGAAGAGGTGGTCACAGTTAGAACGTCCAGATTCATTTGATTCTTGGGACACTTACCACTCTCAGAATTTTTCCAATGCGATGTATCTTAGGGATACACTCTCGTCGAAAAACAGTGTCAAGGTGAGGCATTTGCATATTTGGTAGTTTCTGCTTCTTTGGTATTAACAAAGTTGTAAACAGTGTGATATCTAAAACTTCAGGGTGAGCATGATCAAGGAGGAGAGAGTTGATGAACTGTTAGAGAAGCATGAGCGTCACGTCCAGCAAGTAGTTCAAACATCATGGCTCAGGAGAGGTAATTTTGCATCATAATTCAATAGATAGTTTTTTGTATTGATGTTTGGCTTTGGCAAACCTAAGCTAAGAAAATATGATGTATTTTTTCTGTTTCTTTCCTTTCTTTTCAAAGATCTTGGGTTTGTCATTTATTGGAATTTCAGCTATGAGAGTTCATTGTATTAAAAAAACAAATTCATTTTTATATTTTTTATGTGTTCTCAATTTTGATCAGTGTTCTAAAAATCGGGATTAGGCGGGTGCCTAGGCGGGATTAGGCGTTGGGCGCCACCCCAGCGCCGCGTAGAGCCTCCAGGCGGCGAGCTGGGCAGCCCAGGCGCCTAGGCGGTCAACCACGGCGCTGGGCAGTTGACCGCGGCTCTAGGCGGCGCTTGGGCGGCGTGGCGCGGTGGCGTCGTGGCTCCTGACAGCCAGATCCGGTGACCGGAGACGCGTGCGCGACTAGATCCGGCGACGAGCGGCACGCGCACAGCCAGATCCGGCGACGGGAGGTGGGTGTGCGGCGGCGGTGAGAGGCCTGCGCATCCATCACTGCCGGTGGAGAGGGGAACGGCGTGTCTGGAGGAGGAGAGTGGAACGCCTAGTGGAGGAGGAGAGGAGAGCAGCTCCTGAGCTGGAGGAGGAGGCGAGGGGAGCTGGGTTTGGAGGTGGAGGAGAGGGGAGGGGAGCCAGTGCAAGGAGGATGAGGGGAGGAGAGCATCTGAAACAGAAGAAAAGGAGGCAACTCTAGGCGCCGCCTAGGCGCTAGGCGCCGGGTCCCCGTCCGACTAGCGCCTAGCGCCTTTTAGAACAGTGATTTTGATTATGCTGGAATGCAATTCTCCCTATTCATTTACTAGCATGAACCATATGCTGGATACAAGATAGCGGCGGTTATATCAGCTATTTTCTGGTGTACCAATCAATGGCTAGTATAAAATACCTTAGATCTTAGCTATGTTTTCTTGGTCATCTGACTATTGTTGATTTGTATTGTAATGATAGGTAAATTCAATAGAAGATAAGGCAACTACCCTTCAGCTGTAATTGAACTAGTCCAGTTCTAGGATGACAAACTTAAGAGATTATTATTGCTTCTGTTTCTTGCTCTGGTAATCTGTATGAATTACATTTGATGATTACCTTCTTTACTTCTTATGATAACAGGAAAAAATAACACAAGTGAAGGAAAAAACTTGGCCATTTTTTCACTGGAGAAGCAGCTGTCAGTTTCTGATGTGTCTGATGTTGTGGTAACATTGTTGATAAGATGATGACCCAACTGGAAACTTTATGATTCCCAGCTCACGATAGAATCAAGAAACTGTGCTTCACAGCATCTGCTAGATGTTAACTTGGCGTGTATCATAGATTCCCAAAGATACATGGGTCACATCCACCATGGAATGGTGTCTCGCCTTTTCTTTTCCCTTCACCTTGTGCCTAGGAATAACAGCAGCTGACAAGTGTGGTTCGTTCGAGTAATCATTGAGCTGAACCAATAACCACCAATACAATGGTGCGGCTCCTGTAAAGCTGGCCTCTGTAAAAAGTATAACTTGATTACAGAAAGGATATGAAGAAAGCATTATGGTTGTATCTCTGGTCGAGTTCAGTCTTCAGCTTCAGTAGCGCTGGAAGTTGCCCTTAGGTGTTTTGTTAGAATTAATCTTAGGGCTTGTTTGGGAACTCACAATTCCAGCCCATTCCTTGGGGATGGGTCGGGATTTTGAACTAAATTTCCAGTCCATCTTTAGGGAATGAGTTGGGATTGTAGGCTCTCAAACTAGCCCTTATTGTTTTTAATTTCCTCGCATTAGTTAATACTTCTATTAGTGGTGTAGCGGAGGTAGTATATGATGTGCATGTAAGTGATTAGTGGTGCATGTAGCTAATGGTTCCTATGCATGGTGCTTAAACCAAGTGATTAGCTTGCGTTAAGACGAGCGAAAAGTGAAAATAAAAACAACATTCGTGTGCAGTGTTCTTGTCAGAAAAAACAAATGCTCTTGTGTGCGTGTATTGTGAGAGTGAGAGTTAGGTCAATAATAGATATCAGAGCCGAGGGTGAGTGTGTTGCGGTGATGTTCCTCGACAGTTCTATGTATACGTTGTCAACCCGGCGTAATAGCGTCAGTGATGGCAATAGAGTCGACGGTAGTCATGAGTCGATCGTGCAATAAGTGAAGGAAATGGAGATGACTCGGTTACCTTATGCTAATGAAGAACAAGGCTGTGAAGATGAAAATCTTCATCAGCGCATAAGATGTGTGGGCGGTAGTGGAGGACAATGAAGCGGACAACGAAAAGAAGGACCAGATGGCTCTTGTCGCCATCATCCAAGCATTGCTAGAGACTATAGTGCTAGCCATCTCTGAAAAGGAGACAACAAAAGAGGATTGTGAAGCACTTAAGGAGATGCACATTGGAGATGAGCGAGTTCGGAATACGAATGTATAACACTCTCAAGAGTAAGCTTGAGATGATGTATATGGAGGATGTGAAAACAATCGGTGAGTATGCTACGAAGCTAACCACAATCGTTAACAAAATACATACACTTGGTATCAAGGTGGAGGAGATCACGGTGGAGAAGCTTATGCATATCGTTCCTAACAAATTTCAGCACATCGTCGGCACCATCGAACAATGGGGCGATGTGATGAAGATGACAGTGGCAGAGGCCATTGAACGCTTGAAGGCATATAAAGCATCTATGGCAGGGCGTTAGCGTGACAAGAAAGGAAGACCACAACTACTAGTTGCACATGCTGAACCACGACTAATGCGTGTCGAGTGGAAGACCAAGGTTGTTGAAGAGAAGTTGAGTGGTGAGGGCTCCAGCAACGGCAGCAACAAGAAGTAGTATCGTGATAAATTTGACAAGGCAAAAGTGTGTTGCTATAATTGTTAAGAGTATGAGCATTTCGTTGATGAGTGTCCTGAGTTGGAAGAAGAGGGCTCTTCATGATACATTTAACACCGATGATCGATGAATCAATGTTACTCAGATGATCAACAAGGAGGTGTTGAAATAAAAAAATAAGATTAAGGGGTGATTGTTAGAATTAATCTTATCGGTTTTAATTTCCTTGCGTTAGTGAATCCTTTTGTTAAGTGGTGTAGTGAAGTTAGTGTATGGTATGCATGTAAGTGATTAGTGGTAAAGTGATTAGTAGGACATGCAGCTAGTGGTTTGCACGCATGGTACAGTGGAGTTAGTGGTCAGCCGAGTGATGCGGCTGGTGCGTGGTGTTTGTGGTTATTTAAAGTGATTAGCTCGTGTTATCACGAGTGAAACAAGCTTCTTCCGGAGTCCGGCGGCATCCGCCTCCGCGGCGCGACTCGAGCTTGGCGCAGATGCGTCTGGCACGGCACGCTCCAGCTGATCAGGCTATCGGGCCGTGTGCGTTGGAGACCCAGATTGAATTGGCAAGTTCCACGAAGGACTCGGCTGCACGGCCTGCACCCAGCTTGAAAGGCCTTATGGCAAATGTAGATGCTCGTAATACAGCCAAGATTGCATGTACTTTGGACTCTTGAGCCCTGTTCGGAGGGTGAAAAATATTTCTGCAAAAAAGAAGAAAGGGGGCTTACAACTCAACTGTCAAATACTCGACCATATAACCGATGCTTTCGTCATCCCCGTGCCGTACAGATCGCCGCCGCCGGCGAAGGCTCAGGTACGCCCGCAGCGCCGCGCCGCGCCGCGCGTCGTCCACCAGCAGCAGTGATCTCGACGTATGTACGCACGGACGAACGTTCCCCCCAGCTCCGGCCGCTGGTCCAGCGGCGTGGAGCACAGTGGGCTAATGATAATATTCCGCCTGTCGCCTAGCCTCTGCATGCATCTCCCTCTCCCCCTCCCCCTCGGCGAGAAAAGAGGCGGCACGGGCGCACGGCGTGGACACCGGTGCATGCATGCTCATGTGCTGCCTGCATCAGCTACCCACCCCAACCCCACCCCCCTCACCGAACGAAAAGCTGAGCACGCTGACGCTGACGCTGACGCTGACGGCCCCCGTCGTCCGTCGTCGCTGCATCCAGCGTTCCAGCCAGCAGGCGGCTGCCGGCCTGCCGGGCCTGCTCCGCCGCCGCTGTATGAATCACGGTGATCACCGGCAGTCGACGAGTCCAGCAATGATAGCTGTCGACCTACACTGACTCTATAGTCTATCCTACACTACACAAAAGGGCAATAGAATGTGGGCCGTTCTGGCGGCCGGCCGGGCCTGATCAATTGCTGCGCCACTGTTCCGCATGAGCCACTTGCTCGCGTACGGACACGCGCACATAATTGTCGACTTGCAGCAGCAGTTGCGTCCTGCACTCATGACGCGTCCTGCACTCCTGATTAAATTTGTTCGTTGCTCGTAAAATCAGAGTACGATCCCCATAATGGAGAACTCCATGACCATCCAACATAAAACAATGGTGTACTGACCACACGTATGTTTCGGTTTCTAACAGCTAAAGCTACAAACAGTTTATATTATGAAATTGTAAAAATTGATGCATAATTTATAAATAAATTAGAATCCAAATGATTAAAAACATTATCTTCTTTAGATTATCATCGACTAGATATTCGTACTATCCAGCTACTCTAGTTGACAGAAACTAAAACAAACAGAACTTAAACTTCATGGTGTATTTGGTTCTGCTGTGAGCTGTGAAAAAGTTGTTGTGGGGCTGTCTGTTGTGAAAAAAATGTTGTGAGTTGTCTGTTGTGGAAAAGCTAAAAATAGTTCGGTTGAAGCTGCCGTAGAAAAACTTCTGTGAGCTGACTATTTTTTATAACCAACACAATTTTCATCATTATAATATTCCATGCATATATATAAATAGGAAACACTTAACGTTGATGCCACTAAATAACTGGAAAATATATTAGATAAATAAAAAATGCATAGTTCATCTCATAAAGTAACTGACAACCGCATATTATCTCATGAAATTGTACAATGCAATAAAAACCATTGACTTCATGATATTTAATTTGTACTAAAAATCAGAAAAATAGAAAAACAAAAGCAAAACGTAGGGTCCAAACTGCTTTCAAATTTCTACTAGAAAAAGTTGCTTTTTAACAGCAGAAGCGGCTTTGGTAAGCTCTTTTGGTTCAGCTTCTATTTTCTCACAATAGAAACAGATTTTAAAAGTAAAACCAAATGCACGATTGAGAAAAACAGCGGGTGATTATTCATCTAGTGAAGTGTTTCTCGGTTTCTAAAATCCAATTCTGATTTATTTTTAAAAAATCAGAAAGGTTAAATTTTACGATCAAAATCATTTAAAAAGTGTTCATCTCCAACAGCAGAAGAAAAGGAATAAGTTGAAGGAGGGCCATGCGTTAGATTAGGTTGGACGTGCGTTCGCCTTTTCTCGCGGTCACCATCAAATAATGTGCGGTACTAATGACGTCTATGATAATAACGTCGTCATTATTGCACGTTCTAGTCCAGGTGCTGATGAGCCAACTACTATTAATTAACCCTTTCTCGCCATCATTAACCGCGCCGTTGAAACGAGCCGGGAAGCAATGCAAGCAGCAGATGGTAGCAGGCGGCGGCAGAGGCAGAGTACGAGCAGTACGAGTGCAACGTCACTGCGCGGATAAACATCTAAACTATAGGCTCCTTTGCAATGGAATTTTTTAAAAATAATTTTAGAGGATTTAATATAATTTATGTGAAAATCCTGTAAAATTTATGCTTCAAAGTAGCCCTAAAATAGTTGCGGGGCTAGAAAAAATAACTTTTTACTTCTTGCTTATTTTTCGGAACATGAATTCATGCCTCGTTTTTTTTTTAAAAAAAGCGATAATATTAGGTAGACAATAATGGAGAGATGAGGTAATGTTGAACAGTAGGTTCTTACTTACAAGTGTTTGAATTTGTAATGTATGATCTGTTTGGAGAACTCTTTACAAGAATCTAAAGTCACGGTTCGGATTTTAGATTTACAGTATATTGTAAGGGCAACCATAGATGTATATGTCTTGGTGGAAATAAGAGTATGACCCGATACAGTTGGCAATACATAACATTTAAAGAGATAAGATGATTTCACTACTTAGATAAATTTTATTGTTGTTGAGTACGCACGAGTAAAAATATTAATTTGTTTTTTTTGCGCGTACTTCCACTTCCACAATGACAAAGACATTAAATGCTTAAAGCTATTTTTTTCAACATTGTGGTGCTCTAAAACTGAATGGCAGTAGAATCTTAAAAAAATAACCACAGTATAGAAATTAAAAAGCATCAGCTTGTTTAGAATCAACTAGATATTACCGGTTTCTTATTAGAACATCTTCATTGTACTTGTTATTTTTGACTTGCTATTCACATCAATAGCAAGTGTTTCTATTCAAATTGACTTACTGTTTTACTATTCACTTCGATGTACTGCTAAATATGACTTCTTATTTGAATGTAACTATATTTTATCAATTTATATACATGCAAAGAAAATGAAAATAATTAAACAAGCTCAACATTCGATGAAATAACAAGTTTGATTGGTTTACTAGACGTAGCAAGTGTGGAGAGAAAAATAACAAGCCTCTAAAATAACAAGTCAAATAACAAGTACAATGAGGTGATTTTTTAAATTATACTCCCTCCAGTTTCTTAAAGGAAGTCGTTTTAGACTTGTATCAAAAGTTGCCTAAAAGATGTCATTTTATATTTTATTGTGCATTTTGGACGTTTATACCCCCGAAGTAGTACTACTTTCTTCTCGTTTCCCGTGCTATTTTTACTAATGCATTGTATTTAATAGGAGCAAACAAGGAAAGTATACACAAATTAATCATTCCTTGGTATCTTAAATCATGTCCAAAATGACATCTTTTTGAAACCGGAGGGAGTACTTACTATTTTAGGGTATAGCAAATGTAATAACAAGTAAGTAGATCTTTTGAACAGTTTCTTACTGCAGTGCAAGGCCGTGCGTTGCTACATAAAAAGTGGCGGTTGATTGGGCGCGATGGGATTGATTGCGCGGTGAGGACGCGCGTGACGCTGCTTTCTTTTATGGGAACGCGATGAGATGAGATGGGCATATATGTTCCCGTGCTTTTGTTATTGCCAAGTGGGTCGAGACGGCGCCGTGTGGCCGTACAGATGGGGCACGGTGATGGGCGGCGGCCGGTGGACATCACCGTCCATCGCTCCATGCAAATACCTCCACGAGGATGCATAGGCATAGCAAAAGAAGACTTTCGCTCAACTGCTCAGGCGGTCAAGCTCAAGCCCTGCAAAAAAAAAACAGCACGATCGAGATAAGTTTATCCTGGACAGATCTTTATTGCAGAGAAAAACTCCAATCACATTGCACTCGCGAGTCTCGTTTTCTCGAAAAGTGAGAAATATCTCAGCTCTTCTCGGATCAAGCGAACGCCTCAGGCCACACTTGTAGTGCCCAGTGCTCTGCTGTTCCCGTCTCGAGAGGTGAAAACTCGGGAGGAAAATAAAAAGAAGCGGAAACAGTATCGGCGGAAGGCGTCGCCATCGTCCCCGGACGCGTCCAAGACGGTCGTCGGATCGGCCGTTGCCGTCGTCGTCTCCTGCCACGGCCGTCGCTGCCTCTGCCTGGAGCCGAGCCTAGCTACGGCCAACGCCAACCCCGTCGCCGAGCGGTGAAGCGACACTCGCCGCCGTGGCCGCGCGCTTTTGCCGTTCCGATCGGGACATCCCCGTTACCGTGCCGCTGCGGCTGCTACGGTCTGCTCCCTTTTGCTGCCACGTCCGGGCGCGCGGTCACTTTCCACGTTTCTGGCACAGAGTTTTTCTATTAAGAAAGGGGAGGAGTGATAGGGACGGAAGAAATTTCTTTCTAATAAATCGGTAGAGTGAAATGAACGAGTAATTTTTTCATATATGGCAATCCATTTCCAACAAGAAAATTTCCATCGACAGTCGGTCTCCACTATCTGTCTATCCCACATGGCATGGGCTCTACTAAGGAGGTGTAGACAGCCAGTCTCACAAAACAACAGGATGGTCACTGTAAGTTTTGGTCATATCGTCATTTATATAAATAGATATAAATTATATTGAATAAAATAATAATTAACATGTAACCACGATATGCGAACTCTCTAACTCGTGTAGATTCCCTCGCCGTTGCTGCTGAAATTTTGGATAGATTTGTACGAATATTTCAGAAATTTCTAAATAAATCTCAAAACCTCGTGCTAAGAAAAAAAATACCAAGTGGTTGGAAGTCGAACTCGGTAGTCGGTACTACCAAGTGCCGAATTCGAGCTAACGATTCGAAAGTCGGAGTCAGCATTGTCAAGTGCTTGATCCGAGTCGGGACTCGGGGGTCGACTTGTCGAGCCTGACCACGAGCCCTTGAAATCTGACTCCTTTTCTAACAGAGACGTGGTCTTTTCTTTTCTTGTTCTGATTCTTTAGGAACGTGGAGAAGATTGCGGGATATAGTTATATGAAAACTAATTTGATTGAGATCGTGATTGTGACACGAGATTTAATCACTTCTTTATAAATACTCATCGATCAGGTCGGTTCCTGCGGTGTGAGAACGAGATCTCTTCTCTTTGTTGTGTTGCCGCCGTAGACTACTCCATTCTGTCCATCAACGTGCACCGAGAACAAAGAGAGTAGGTCTCTCGAATCAATCGTCATTCTGATCCTGCACCAAGAGAAGACGGATAAGGTTTTTGGAAAATGTTCTGCACGACTGCTCAAGTTTGTCATCACGGCGCGTCTTCCGTCTACGTCTACGGTCAATCGTCGTCGGGTGCTACGATCTGACACCAACGAGAGAACCTCTGCACTAGCCGTGGATTCATCCTCGACTACAGTACAATACGTACGCTAGTTTACTGTACAGTTTATGATCATGTTTTGTGTATCCATAATTATTGTGATCATGTACTCTAGTATGATATATTTGTTTATGCTAATTTGTGTTGAGGCCATGTTTTATTTATTTCAAAATTTAATCGTAAAATTGCCTAATATTTCGACAGAGGCTACAAAACCCCTTCTCTAAAACAGCAATTGCATCACTCGAAAGTGTGGTTCATCGGCCGTATCACTAAGACACGCTGTATTGGTGCTGGTTTATCGACAATAACAACTTGTGACACCTTATCAAACGTGTATAGATTTCCACACCACACAAAGATCAACATTGCTTTTAATGTTGCTCCCTAGTACGAACATGCAAGAGCAAAAATACTTGTTTGGAGGAGCTTCGGTATATATTTCATTCAGATAATGAGACTCAATATCTATGAAATCTAAAAATAAAAATCTAGAAATTGTAAAACATCAAAAAAATTTATATTGTTGTCAACTAGATACTCAATGCTTATTATGTGTACTTTTTTATTTTTAGATAACTGTCCATTTCTCAATAGCATGGATTATTTTCAGATTAAAATTAAAATACAAATAATGCATAAATGCCTGCCAATCCTTCGTCTCACACAGAGAGAACATGAATGCATTGTACTAAAATACTACTCATTCATCCCACGGATGATTTATTTTTAATATTTTAGTTTTTTCTACAATGATTTAATTTTCAGCTTATTTTTCTGTTAATGTGCACGTGATTAGTGAGCTCTAGCTAAACCACCCAATCAATTTACCAAAAAATAGGGCTAATAAAATTAACGATAAACACCTAAGTTATTTTTTCATACTGCCAATCTATCTTACAGTAGCAAAAAATTAAAATCCTTATAGAACCAAGATATACCTCTAATCTTTGTAGAACGAAGTGATACTTCTATCCTTTTATGAATTAACGACTGTTGATTCGGATACATCTGTTATCACATTTCCCCTACTGAAATTACCACGTCCCAACAGTTTCCAAAACAATTTCACAAAGCATACATATAAACCAAAATATTACTACCGTGTACAAACATGCACTGCTCATAAATTATGAGATTATTCTTGATATATCATTGAAAATTCAATCGGTTTTATATATGTTCTCTCAAAAATAAATTCTATGGGACTGGATCTCTCAAACTATCCTACTAGGCTCCAATTAGATTCTTGCCACCTTAGCTATTATGAATCTCAAAGCTTTGTCATCCATCTCCCTCAAGCTTCCAATCCCCAATCCTTACCTTGCCTACATGCCCTTGTCGGCCTCCAACACCATCTACAGTGGCCTCCCCGTCCTCCACAATCTCCTCCGCGCCTATGACTACCTCCCTCCCCATCCTCCTACGCGCCGAACCCTGCAAGCACTGCACGTGCCGCGCCATCGGAGCCCCACAGCCTCACGCCGCCTGCGTCGTGCTGTTGGAGCCTCGCCGCCGTCCCCACCATCGGATCTGCGCAGCTCTACGTCGCCTGCCCTGCGCTTCTGGAGATTCACCGTCCCCATCGCGCCACGCTGCATCGCCGGCGTCGCCCCGCCCCGCTGTCAAACCTGCACCGCCCCACGCCTCGTCGCTGGACCCCGTCGCCGCGTTACCGGACCTCCGCCGAAGCCTCATGGTCTGCGTCGCCTCGCGTTGGCCGCACGCGCTTCGCTATCGGAGCCCCGCCGGCAACACCTCAAGCCTTCCCACCCACGCGTTGCTCGCTGTGCACCGTCGGATCTTTTTCGCGTACCTGTGGCGGCGATCTAGGAAGGGCCTCACAGAGCAAGGTTTGAGGCCCTCCAATATAGTTTTTTTCGGCTCTCTCACTCTCAAATCATATGTGAATGAAAGACTTGGTGACAAATATTAAGTTGGATAAATTTTAGTGGGAAAAATAAATCTTTCTCGTAAATTATTTGCCGGCACAAAAGTAAAGAAAATGACCGGTAGCACGTGACAGACGGGCTGATCGCAAGCCAAAAAATAAATAAACTAAAAAGAAAATCCGGAGACACACGTACCGACACAGCCTCCGAGGTCCAGCCTCCCTCTGCATCCGCCACAGACCGCATCCAACCACACGCCACTGACATGTGGTCCCATACTCACTGGCCCCAGAGGGTCAGAGGACCAAGAGGTAGGCGACGGGCGTCGCCGGACTCGCGGC
Source organism: Zizania palustris (assembly GCA_019279435.1). Classification (NCBI taxonomy): domain Eukaryota; kingdom Viridiplantae; phylum Streptophyta; class Magnoliopsida; order Poales; family Poaceae; genus Zizania; species Zizania palustris. The sequence continues at coordinate 15,409,598 of JAAALK010000282.1, forward strand.
CTTCACCGCTGTCACTTCTCCCCCCGGAAACATTCACCACGGCAGCCGAAACAAAAACGAAAAAGTAAATCAAACAAAACCCAAGACGTAGCAGTAAAAACGAAAATATTTACCTTTCGCTACTCTCAATGTGATCCTTTTAATTATAATGTTTCTTTTATAAATAATATATATAGAACAATTTAAATCAATAAATATAGATCAGAATAAAAATTAAAAAATAACTTATAATGATGATAAATTATCAAATCTATAGTAGAAGTAAAAACTCGAAAGTAGGAAATGTTAAAAAAAATTAACTATGAGTTCAAACAAAGGGAGGAGAGAAGGCAGTAGAGAGGAAAGAAGTCCCAATCCCACGGTGCCTCGACCAGTCGACCACCCCGTCCTCCTCCTCCTGTACGCCCACCACCGCGCCCTCGTTGCCGGGCGCGCGAGCCGCGGGAACCCTAGGGAGGCGGGCGTCGATCCCGAGATCCCCGGGGAGGGCGCAGCCTCGCCGAGCTCGGCGGCGGCGGCGGGTCCCCATGCCTTTGGCGCCCCGATCGGAGCCGATCGGTGGCCGCGTGAGGCGTCAGAGCAGCTCGCCGGACGCGGGGGGCGCCGGAGAGGCGGAGGAGGCGGCGGCCGAGGAGGAGGAGAAGGATGGCGCTCTTCCGCAAGTTCTTCCTGAAGAAGACGCCGGATCGGCTGCTCGAGATCTCCGAGCGCGTCTATGGTATAATGCCCTCGCCTCTGGATGGAATTGGGCCTGCGGGGTGTGAGATTTGTGGGGGAGTCTCTTGTTCCGAGGGGGATTTGTGGCTTTGGAGTGCTTCGGGGGTCCGAATTTCCGGAAGGTTTTTCTTTCTGGGGGTTGATTTGAGCTGGAATTTAGCCACACACGCAAAATATAAGCGCTATATTTAGTAAATTTTTAGTTCGATTTCGGGTCATGCATTTGGTCTGTTTTTGGGTTTGTAGGTGTTTAATAAGCCTTGGATTTAGCTGCATTTTGGCTTAAATTTCCTTTATTTATTTCCTTCAACGAATCTGGTGTTATTGTCGGAGTTTTGCTCAATAAGAAGATTTGGGCGTAACTACATTTGGCTCAATAAATCGGTCCTGCCTTCATGTCCATATGGTCAATTTTTGCTTCGAATCTAGTAGCCAGTTATAATGGCCTACTCAATCCATTCAAACCACTTGGATCAAATACTTGAATTGATCTGGAAATATGAATTTGACCATACCTTCAGTGTGGAAATTGCGATGCTGCTTGCCTTGTAGTGCTAGATGTGCTTTAGATTTTCTGGTTCTGACTGAAATATGAAAAATTGCCTATATGAGTTTTGGTTAATTTCTGTTGACATGTGTTTCAGTGTTCGACTGCTGCTTCTCAACTGATGCCATGGGCGAGGATGAGTACAGGGATTACTTGAGCGGCATTGTTGCACAGCTGCAGGACTACTTTCCAGACGCCTCATTCATGGTCTCCAATTTCTGGTCTGGAGACAAGAGGAGTCGGATTTCAGATATCCTGTCCGAGTATGACATGACAGTCATGGACTACCCGCAGCAATATGAAGGGTGTCCACTGCTTCAGCTTGAGATGATCCATCATTTCTTGAAATCATGTGAAAATTGGTTATCAGTGGAAGGGCAGCACAACATGCTTTTGATGCACTGCGAAAGAAGGGGGTGGCCAGTACTTGCATTCATGTTGGCTGGACTGCTGCTATACAGGAAAACATATACTGGTGAGCAGAAGACTCTAGAGATGGTTTATAAGCAGGCTCGTAGGGACTTCATACAACAATTCTTTCCATTGAATCCTCAGTCTTCACATATGAGATATCTGCACTATATAACAAGACAAGGAAGTGGTCCAGAATGGCCTCCAATTAGTCGACCCCTTATCTTGGATTCAATAATTCTCCATGGTGTTCCTAGGTTTGATGCTGAAGGGGGTTGTAGGCCATATTTACGTGTACATGGCCAAGATTCAAGTCCTGTTAACAAGAGCGCAAAGGTCGTTTATGCGATGCCAAAGGCTAAGAAACATCTCCAGCGTTATGGACAGGTGATGCTTATTCCTGACTTGTCTAATAACTTGCTACTATACTGAATCAGCTCTGATAAATAGTTACAATGCAGGCAGAAGTCCCGGTAAAAGTTAGTGCTTTCTGCCGTGTTCAGGGAGATGTGGTTCTTGAGTGCATTCATATCGGTGATAACCTTGAGCATGAGCAGACGATGTTTAGGGTCATGTTCAACACTGCATTCATTCAATCCAACATCCTTAGACTCAATCGTGATGATATTGATGTGGCATGGAATGCAAACAATCAGTTCCCAAGGGATTTCCGAGCCGAGGTGCGAATTCAACTGCATGTACACTTATATTTCTACTTTGTTTTTTACATGCCCCCCCTATGGGCAAAGCAATCTAAAATAGAGTTCCTTTTCTGAACCAGGTAGTCTTTTCAGACCCTGCTTCTCCCAAGCCTGGAACTGCTACTGTGGATGAGGTAGATGATGATGGAAATGAGACTGATGTTGCTTCAGTTGATACAGGAGAGGAGTTTTATGAAGCAGAGGAGGATTGGAATGATTCTAGAAGAGATCCAGAAACACAGTCAATTGATGGCAGAATATCAATAGACGATGCAGATTTTGATGGAGTGTCAAGTGAAGAAAGTCGAAGCCTAGAGAAGCACCAGGTCGATGAGGATGTGAAGATAGTTATCTCCCAGAATTTAGGTTACATGAGTGAGAAATCAGTAAGGGCACCTACACCAAGTTTGGAAAACACTGATGGTTTGCAACAGGCATGTGAGAATCAGGTGAAGTTCAAATTAATCAACAGAAATGACCAGGATGACAATGCTGTGCAGGACATTCAAGTGGTTGCTGCCTCTGTAGATTCAGAGGGACACAAATTTGGATCCATCTGTCAGAAGGAGGACATGAAAGGTGTAATTGCACAAACTTTAGTCACCACAATAGATCCAAGTTGCAGTGATGAAGTTCAGTCCAAGCCAGACGAATCTACAAAAATCTTGAAATACCCTGATTTGGAGTATACTGCTTTTAGTGCTCCTAGAACTTTGTCTAGTATGGATGAGGACACACATTTGAGAACTATATCAAATGGAGGACTGCTGAATTCCGATGTCAACATTATTACCGAGAGCACAATAATCGTGGACAATGAGCTGGTGATCTATGAAGAAAAAACTATAGTTGATAATGACAACCTAATGCAGGAAGTGAAAAATGTTGTCAACGAAGAGAGCAATATGTCTAAATTAGATAGAACTGTTATTGTTAGTATGGACTCACAAGACAACAATAATCACAAGATGGAAACTGCTAAATCTGCTGATACAATTGATAGCAAAATGGAGCAAGTTAAATTGAAAACTGGGCTTGAAGATGCCACATCTCTGAAGAAAACCAATGTGCAGGGCATCATTGTTGTGTTACCAGCCACTGAAATAGCAACAAAAATCAAAACCAAGAGAGAAGAGTCTGATGACAGACAGGATGCAGACATATCTCTTCCTCAAAGGAAAATAGAAGCTAGAGCTAAGAGCCCACAGATAAGAAACGACAGAAGGCAAATACCTGATAAAGTTGTGACCTCAAAGAAGATACCAGTAGGTATAGCACCTCAGCCAGTTTTGGAAGAAAAGCTAGGCAATAGTGAACAATCGGAAGAACAATCGAAGGCAGCCAAACCAAAAACAATACCCAGATGGATTTCATGCGATAAAGAATCTGAAACTACCTCTGTGCATAGGCCATCTCATCCTCCATCCAGATATGATAGTTCTCCGGCGGCACTAGCTATCCATTCCCTGCCTTCAAATAACAGATTCAATGTTGGCAAAGATTCATCTCTAGTATCATCTGGTGCACAAGTCATTTCAAAAATCCAAACTGCACCTCAAGCTCCACTTCCATCCTTTGCATCAAGTTCCCTATCAACGCACATGGGATCAGCTACAAAACAGCAGCTGCCGCCGCCACCACCACCGCCACCTCCTCTATCTTCATCAGGCTTGTCAAGCATTTCTCCCCCACCCCCTCCTCCTCCCCCTCCAAGGTCAGGTTTTGGCAGAAATGCTCCACCTGCACCTCCTCCACCACCAAAACCAAGTTCAGGTGTTCCACCCCCACCCCCACCCCCACCTCCCCCAGTCCCATCCTCCCGAGCATTTTCAAGTGCTCCTCAATCACCGCCGCCACCACCGCCACCCTTGTTACGTTCTGCACCTCCTCCACCGCCACCACCACCATCAATCCTGCGTTCTAATGCTCCACCACCACCCCCACTTCCAGCAACACGCTTTAATGCTCCACCTCCTCCTCCACCACCTCCAACAACACATTCTAGTGCTCCTCCTCCTCCTCCACCACCACCTATAACACGTTCAGGAGCGCCCCCTCCCCCACCTCCGCCTCCTAGGCCACCACCTCCACCCCCCCTTCCAGGTGCATGTTCAGGCCCTCCACCTCCTCCTCCACCTCCTGGTGCACGTCCAGGTCCTCCACTCCCTCCAGGCGCACGCCCTGGTCCTCCACCTCCTCCTCCCCCTCCAGGCGGTCGTCCAAGTGCTCCACCTCCTCCTCCAGGCTTACGCCCTGGTCCTCCACCTCCTCCGTCCCTTCTAGGCCCACGTCCAGGAGCTCCACCTCCACCACTTCCACCTGGAGCTGGTGGGAGAGCACCTCCACCACCGCCTGCTCCTGGAGGAAGGCTTGGTGGTCCTCCTCCACCTCCTCCTCCAGGTGGTCGTGCACCATTGGCTCCTAGAGGACCAGGAGCACCACCACCCCCAGGAGGCAATCCTAGTAGCTTATTAGGTAGAGGGCGTGGGGCAGTACGTGCTTCAGGATCAGGTTTTGGAGCTGCAGCTACACACAAATCAACATTGAAGCCCTTGCATTGGGTCAAAGTGGCAAGAGCTATGCAGGGAAGTCTATGGGAAGAATTGCAGCGAAATGATGACTCACAGAGGTATATCCTTTTGATTAAAATCCTTTCTCCATTTTGACTATGCTTATTCAGTTATTCATATATGCATAGATTTTTTATGATTTCATTGCTGTAAAGTTGAATCCAGGAGTTGTAGACTTAATGTTGCCGTGGTCATGATTGTAGCATTATTTTTTCTACAAAACAATTGCTAATAATCTTGTACAGCGCTAGTCCACAAAGACCATCTAATTGTTGGTGATGCTGTTTTTACTAGTTTTTGCCTTCTTAATGTTTATAATTTTTTTCTGCAGTGGTTCGGAGTTCGATTTATCAGAACTGGAAAGCCTTTTTCCAGCAGCCCTTCCAAAATCAGATGACAGCTCTAAATCTGACTCACGTAGAAAATCTCTTGGTTCAAAGCCAGAAAAAGTTCACCTGGTAAGTACATTCCAATATTATTGTTCCTTTCTAATTTGAATCAGTGATCATCAGTGAGTCTGTCACTAGTTTTGTAGGATATTAAATTATGGACATGCTTTCTATGGTCTAATTAGTAATTACACAAAACAATGCAAACAGTCTTGTAGCATAAAATCTAACTTCTTGTATCATAAATTATATGACCAGTCTACTGTATGTAGAATATTAACCTGAATTACAGCATTTGCTTATTATTGTTATTGTTCAACAAAATGAAGATGTATGATTGGTCATGTGCTACCATTGAATTAGACGCCTTTAAATTTTTACTCTTTCATGTGAGGTCAAATTTTCAATGAAGTACCAGTTGTTTCTCTTTGTTTTTCTCTGGTATGATATCACTGCTACTGTGTAGTTGCATGCTTTATAATTTTAAATGTTTGTAATAATCAGATTTTATTGTGCAGAGTTTCAAGAAAAATTTAGTTTCCCCATCTTTATTAGACTTTGTAAATAACCATGTTATGTAGTCTAATACTTTATATGATTAGATTGAGTTGAGGAGGGCAAACAACACAGAGATCATGCTGACAAAAGTGAAGATGCCACTGCCTGAGTTGGTGGTAAGAATCTGAGAAAAAAGCAAACACAATGGTATTTATGCCATGATTTGATTTTGGTATTTTCTTAATGGCTAATTTTTTTCTAGAGTGCGGCTCTGGCACTGGACCAATCTACCTTGGATGTTGATCAAGTGGAGAATCTCATAAAATTCTGCCCTACGAAAGAAGAAATGGAACTTCTGAAGGTAATACAACGTTTTGGCCTTCATGTGATCTCATTTTAAAACTATATTGTCTTATTATTATTTTTTTGGGTCAGAATTACACTGGAGACAAGGAAAATCTGGGAAAATGTGAAAAGGTAATGGTTATCTGCTTTCTAGTAGTTTTCTCTCTAATTTTTTTAGGTACCAGATTACCAGTATTAGAATTTTCATCCATTGTATTTTTTATATATTACCCCCTTTAGCATACATAAAAACACAACATTTTTTGTCTTAATTGGTGATTTTGACATCTTTAGATCGATACACAATGACCATAGTTTAAATGTCCACAAAACAGCCTTACTATACTTCTGTTTGATCACCAGTCTCAATGTTGTAATTAATTCAAAATGGAGTGAATACTGTTTAGAAGCTACCAAGTGGCATGACTCAAGAATAAACTGGTAGAGCAGAGAAAAAGGTTCACAGCTAGGGAAGAGCAGAACACTGGCAGAGATAGATGGCATAGTAATCTGTAAGCCATAGTTATCAAGGCATCGCTAAAGCATCGCTTAGGAGTCGCTTTAGCGACAAGGCGGTCGGCGGGGGTAAGGCGTCCCGATGGCTTACCCCTCAGGGTGCTCCCTCGCACGGCCTGGGCACAGAGGGATCGGGACGACACAGATCTAGCGCGGACAGGCCAGATCCGGCGTGGAGAGGTCAGGCAGGGTCAGACGCAGCGCAGTGTGGCGCGGGCAGGCACAAGGCGCAGCTAGGTGTGGCGCAGCCAGGCGCAAGTGACATGCGGCGAGGGTGCGAGGCCAGGCCGGGCACAGCACGGAAGAGGGGGAGAAGAGGGGTCAGGGGTGTGCGGGCAGTGCGGCTGGAGCTAGAATGTGAGCTGAGAGAGAGTGAGAGAGAGAAAAGGGGTGTGTGGTAGTGCGGTGGAGTTGGAAAGTGAGCTGAGAGAGGGGGAGAGAGAAGAGGGTTGTGCAGCTGGAGATGGAAATTGATCTGAGAGAGGGCCAGAGGGGGAGAAAAAGTAGTGTTAAGAGATGAAAAATACTAATGGGCTTTAAATGGACTGGGCTTTAAATATATTGTTTGATTAAATTTATATAAATAGATTATTAACTGAACTTTAAACATAATATTATACATAATTTTAAATGTGTTATTGCAATTTTAACTTATATATAAGCGACGATATTGCAATTTGATATTATATTGCTATTTTTATCATGCTATAATGCTTATTATTTTTTGTAATTTACTAATTATCTATTGATAATTTGATTTTTTCTAAATCCTATATTTTTCTATAGGTGTCGCCTCACCTTACGGTTTATCGCTTAGGCAGTAAGGCGGTAGTCCACCGCCTCGCCTCGCCTTTCCACCTTAATAACTATGCTGTAAGCAGTAGCTAAATTTGTGTTAAAGGTTGGGAGATAGGAAGTGCAATGCTTAAGAATAAACTGGGACAAGAGGAGAAATACATGCAGTTAGTGGAAGAGTAGAAGTGTAGAACAAGAACAACTACGGCGATAGCTGGCAGGAGCTGAGACTAAATTCATGAGAGGTTTTGGAAAATAGGAAAAGAAATACCTTCTTAACTTTCTCTTCCTTAAGGAACGAACAAGTCTCGTACCTTTTAAATAGATAAACCTATTAAACGGTACTAAAAGATAATATGGTGACTAAATGACCTAACAACCAATTAACTAGTTTTTTATTTCTTTTTGGGGGCCATCCTTGGCTTTGCTTCTGCTATATGCTTGATGGCCTCACTGGCCCACATCCAGAACATCATTTATTGGAACCTTTTACATTTGAGTTTTATAGTAAAATGGTCTTGGGTGTTATACATTTATTCCAGGTTGTTTGAATAGGTTTGCATTAAACAATTGTTTTCCTGGTGCAGTTTTTCCTAGAATTGATGAAAGTCCCACGAATGGAGTCAAAACTGCGGGTGTTCTCCTTCAAGATCCAGTTTGGTTCGCAAGTTGCAGATCTTCGAAAAAATTTGAACACCATAGACTCTTCATGTAATGAGGTACATTTAGATTTGGATTAGTATTTTGTAATTGATCTTGCTTCCTATATAATGTATACAGTATAGTAAGTCAAATTCTTGTTTTTGTCACAAAAAATATATATTATCAGATCCGAAGTTCTCTTAAGTTGAAAGAAATCATGAAGAAAATTCTCCTCCTCGGGAATACTTTGAACCAGGGTACTGCTAGAGGTACAAAAGCTGCATTTCCCTATTACACCCTTCTAGCTCTACGATTTTACTAGCTTCTTGCAACTTGCAAGGCAGCAAGGAGAATTTAAAGATTGACATTGAACTTTCATGTGTTATGTCTTGATATCTAGAATATGAATCTTACCCATGAGAAACAGTAGCATATCACTGATGGAACAAATAGATTGAACATCCTAGGAAGAAGCCCTTTTGGATTAAGGGGACATGGTAGTTTGTGAAGAAACCACCGTAATGCTACTTTGTGTTTAGTTTAAACCGACAACAACCACCATAAATACAAGTGTCTCAAGTAAGGCTATTTGATGGTTGCTTGTACTTCCAGTAACGATAGGTATACATTTGGGCAATATTCAAATTGTTTGTTAGTTGTATTTTGAATTTTTGACATCAGAGCATTTTGATTTTCTGTTACTACTTACTTGGTTATATATTAGACAAGGAGTACAGATCCTGGATAAGTTCACATTTGTTGGTTTGTTTCAGGTGCTGCAGTTGGCTTCCGATTGGACAGTCTTCTAAAACTAACAGATACGCGAGCGACAAATAATAAGATGACACTTATGCACTACCTCTGCAAGGTATGCCTTTCACATGGTAGCTTTTCAGTTTTCACCAATAGGTTGCCTGCTTAATTGCAAATTAAGTTCAGGTTCTGCATCGAATAATTTATTCAAGTCAAGACCCTGTAGCATAAAATTTTACTTGATGGTGGAACCTGTGATTTGCATGTTATGTTGTAAGCACACAAACGTGTGTGTGTGTGTGCACGCGCACACTCCAACTTAATTAACTTTGTAGAAGGTGCTATTGCTATATTCTATAACTGACTTATAATTTGAGTATTTGGCCAGAACGTCTTTGTATCCATAGGTTTACTGTACCTAGAGTTAAATGATTTGACATCAGTATCTATCTTGCATACGCCCTAACAAAAAATTGTAATACCAGGTACTTGCTGTCAAATCACCACAGCTTTTGAACTTCTATGAGGATCTTGTTAGTTTAGAAGCTACATCAAAGGTTTGAATTTTTCTCTTGATGTTCTATCAAACTTGTAGCATATAGAATTTCTGTTACATTCAAGATGTACGCGTTCTTCTAATTGTTTTTTTCCTGAGCAGATACAACTAAAAATGTTGGCAGAAGAAATGCAAGCAGTTAGTAAAGGGCTAGAAAAGGTTCAACTTGAGTATGATGCTTCAGAAAGGGATGGTCCAGTATCAGAGATTTTTCGCGAGGTCAAGGCACTACCTCATTTTAACTTATTTCTGACATGTTCAGTTAACTCTTTTTAGTGAAAAACACAACCTGCTATTCGGACTAAAATGAGTAACTTACCCAGAAAATTTTACAAGAACGTTATCCAGGCCCGCTGACAGCCTTTTCATCTGTTCGTTTTATGGCTGTCCTCTAGAGGCGCTGCTCAGACAGCGTTACATCAATTTCACCAGCACATGCCCAAAAGAAAATAAACATACAATAATAAAAGAGCACCGGTTGGTAACTTACTCTCTTGTATGCACTTCTGTATTCAAGATAAATTATCTAATCACAAATGCACACCTCCTTTAAATTTTTTAATTATTCTAGTGCCAGTTTCCTAGAATGAGAGGTTGCAGCTTTCACGGATATCTCTGTTAAAGCTGAAGAGTTAAGGCTGTTGGAAATCTCGTTGATTCTAACTGGCACTGTTTGTGTTCAGAAATTAAAAGAGTTCACTGACAATGCTGGAGCTGACGTTCAATCTTTGTCTTCATTATTTTCTGAAGTGGTATGTCTTGCTTTCTTCTATGGAGGTACACATGCTATTTGCCCTACATTCTTTCGTGCTTTGAATATTTGTTGCTTTATTTTGCCAGGGAAAAAAGGCTGATGCACTGATTAAATATTTTGGTGAAGATCCTGTTCGTTGTCCATTTGAGCAAGGTATGGGGTGATTTTTTGTTTAATTTGTAGGAGTAAGGTGGACTTGTTTGTAAGGTTGTGTATTCATCATTTTCTTTTTCTGAGTACCTGTGAAGGATCAAGATACCTTCGCAGCTGCCATAAGCACAAATGCATTATCATGAAAACTTTCTTTTATAAAATATTTGAATGCATAAGTATGCAGTACTTGCACATCCTCAATGTAATTTACTAATTTAGGGTACAACCATTTTCTGTAGTTTGCAGCTAATTGAAAAACATATCTTATTCCTTTATTTTAATCATCTACATGTTTGTGTTAGGAAATATGGTCCGAATAATTTTGATAGTGCTTGTTATGATGCATCGGCTTAACTTTTATTTTGATTCATGACGTTGCAGTTATCACTACCCTCTTAACATTTGTAACAATGTTTCGGAAAGCACATGAAGAGAACCGCAAGCAAGCTGAGCTTGACAAGAAAAAAGCTGAAAAAGAGGCAGAAGCAGAAAAGTATAAAGCACAGTTGGCTATTAAAAATGTATTGATCCTTTATTTTATATCTTCTGCAACTTTAGCCAGCCTCATATATTCATCATATTTATGAAATTTAATATCTGCTCACAGGAATCTAAACCAACGAATACAAGCCGGCAAGCAAAACAGTCGGATAAAACAAGGGCGGCAAGCAGACGAGGAAAAGATATAGGAGTAGGATGATCTCACCCGACCAGCTCCGATGTTGTGCCTCTGATATGCATGCTGGGCGGATGCATGACCTGCTCGATGCACGGGGAGGGCAAGAAAAGTTGTGCGAATGATGCAGCCATCAATGGAAATAGCGTCTCCTGCTCCGTAAGAACTGTACATGACGCCCTTCTACGGTAATGCATGCATGTCAGTGCTGCTTAACAATTAACTGATAAATGATTCGCTCAACTTTCTGACAATTTTCTTATTACAGGGTCGCACTAGCGATGGCCGGTATTTTTCTCTTCGGCCAGCACTCAGCAGGGCCCAGTGCCAGCTTCTGACTGATGTAAAGAGCTAACCCTAACCGCAAAAACTAACTTCATTCGTTTTTCTCTCGTTTTTTGTCACTTCTCTATTCTTTCTAACACCAGTGGCCAAATACAGCCAATACTTCAGAAGAATTATAGCCGGGTAGCAGCTAGGTAGGACTTGTACAACTAGGAATAGGGAAGGAGTGGTAGCGAAACCCTGTGTAGCGAAGTGTACCTGGGACATGTACGAGGTGTAAACATGCATCGTGTAGTTCACTGATATTTTTTGTAGTCAATGTATCTACTTTTCTATGATTAGTGAATGAAGCAGGGTTTCCACGAACCGTACCATGTGCCGTGAGCTGTGACTTTTCAGCTAAAACATAACCCTTGTTGGTGGCGTCAGGAGTGCTGCCTTTGCTTCCCTAAAAATGTGTAAAATACCGAGAGTTGAATGAAACTATGGGAATCAGATGAACCTCCTGTTCTGCCGAAGTGATCATAACAATGTGGTCGTACCATAACACCGCTATTAGCCGAAAGGTTTAGCTGCGCGAATTGGATTTATAGCATCTTGTCTAATGTGTTTGGTTCAGGCCGTCGACACTCTCTTCACTGTCTCTGCCCGGTGCCACCGTCTCCGTCCTAAACCAAACCAAGCTATTATTCTGCTCTTTTGAGAGTTAATAAATGTATTTCGCAACTGAAAAATAGAGATGAGAGAGACAGGGAGTGAGTTTGCTCCATAAATTTGAGGAGGTAAGAATAGAGAACAAGATAATATAGGGAGGGAGATAAGAGCTAATTATTGAAGAGGAGTTTTAGGGTACGTTCGAATGAATCTACCTTAAAATCTCACCCTCTTATCATCGGACGGTCCAGGATGACCCAAATACCTTCCTACATAAACCCCCCTATAAGATTTGGAATTTTAGTTGACATTTACCGCACCTGCCCGTCTCCCTCCACCAATCGCTGCTGCGGTTGCCGCCGGCGGCCCCACCGGCCTCTCCGTCCATCCCCAGGGAAGCAGCCACCCTCGGCCGGAGCCGGCGGCGAGGACGGCGCTCGCCAGGCCTCCCACTTCCCGGGATCCCGGTAAGCCCATGAGCCTTGTGAATTTGTGAAATTTCGTGCTTAAAGCCTTGAACAATTCTCGCTTCGTTTGCTAGGCATTTTAGTTTTGCCACAAATCAATCTCTAATCAATTTTATATAAAAATACATTAACATATATAATAAAAATAAATATACTACGAAAATATATTTTCTAATTGATTTAAGAGACTAATTTGATATTATAGATGTTGGTCTATTTTTATATAAATTTCTTAGAGTTTGATTTAAGATAAAAACAGATCAGAGTATGTGTGTGTGTGTATAATGCTAACTAAATATACTGTCGAGACAATACTATGATGTTATAGATATTAGTATACTTTTATATAAATTTTTTATAGTCTGATGAGTTTGATTTAGGGTAAAAATAGCTGGGAGTAACAGATTAGCAAAATAAAAAGGTTCCTCGGGAGGTGAGACGAACGGCCATGTCAGTCTGTCAGAACTGGTCTATGGCGCCATATGCTGCTCATCTCCACTGACAAGGCGCGCTAGAGGACAATGGCTTTAGGTGAGTCCTTGTCCTGTATCTCCCAGGCCCCAGCACAACGCATCACTGTGCCAATCCCAATCGCCAGCCAAACCGAAGTCCATTGTCACATGCTCGACTCCGTTGAAACCACCCAAAGGAAAGTAAACCAAGAACCTGCTCGCCCTAAAAAGTCAGAAGCCAACTCTTTGTTTAAGCTCAAGGGTGTCACAGTGTCGCGGCACAAGTGCACAACCTCACTGTCCCTGTCCCACAGGTGAAGTGATCACAAAGGGGGTATCTTGCCAAATTGCCAAGCCCTAGAGGCACGTAAAGATACCAGGGGGGTGCAGTAAAGAACAGACAGAGAGACAAGAGGCTAATGCATGTGTCCATGGTACAACATTTCCATTTGATTAATGGTTACGTCGATCCTTTGCATAGCGGGAGCGTGGCGCAAATTTGTGTGGTTTTACTTCAGTTTATCAGCACTGGCACTTTTATGGATAGAATACGAGTCCCTCACTACATTTTTTTTTTCTGAAAGGAGTATGTTGATATTAAATTGCCACATGCCCACTAGATTCCTAATTGATAAGCATTAACAAGGGCCCTTGTCAATAGTTTTAATTAACAATAACTAATTGATACGGCCTCCTTGCTATGTTTCCAACCTGTTTTGAGTGTTTGTCTTTGCTCAGATCAGTATGCTTGCAAGTTGCAACCTCTGAACTTCTTTTTTACCATTTCAGATCTTTACCACTTCTTCAGTTCTTCACGGTTGATATTTCCCTTGAAGCAAAAGCCACTCACCAATTTCTCCCAAGCAATGCAATTGTATCTCGTGCTCGTACAGTACATGGTCCAGGACTCCACATGCATGCATGCTTGTGTGCAATCGTCAATCGTGCAATCGTGCGATCTGGTGCTCCAATCAAGATCCAACAGTTACATATGAAACTTAGTATTTTTTTTTTACTTTTTTTACATGTAACCGTTAGATCTTGATTGAATGCACCAAATCGCACTATTGATAATTGCACAGAATATTTCCCAATGTATATAGAGGAGGCACGATTCACAAATCGCACACAAAGTTCCCTGGGCACTGGTATGAGCAATCACAGCTACTTAAGGATCATTCAACTGTCCATGGCGACGGCATCATGGGACTGTTTCGATCCTGTCTAAAGGGCAGGCAAAATGAGTAAGCTGAAATGAGGCGAATAATAGGCGATCCACATGCATGGTCAAGCAGCTCCTCCAAAGTTTCCCTTTGTAAATTCAGAGTTGGCTAGCACTGTTCCCCCTCAGTCCTTATGGTCATTCTAGTTCATTATGATCCTAATCATGGAATCTTGACATTTTGCAGGAGCATTATATTCCTTTCATCACAAGCTCAGATTGCCCCCACCAACAAAAGGGTAGATCAGGTGGGTTAATCTAGGTAACCAATGTACTAGCTCATACTCTGTTACCATGCAGTTAACCTGCTTATATATCTGTAGATCTTTGTAATTATATAAGCCTATGGAAGGCAAGGGGCACAACAGCAAAGGACAAAGAAGCACACCAACCCATTACTAATAAACTGGCCTTTGTTTTACTAGCCCAAGAAACTATGGCTTAAGTTTAGTTTAGTAGTAGTAAAAACGTCAGATCTCCCGGGTCAAGACTAGTGGGCATACGGAACAGATCGTATAGAACTATTTCGATGGAATCAACAGTGTGGTCATATCAGCTTAGTTTTCTTTAGACGAGGTCGCTAACTGCCGTGTACGGATGTGTCACGCCGTGTTGGATTTTGATACGTTGGAAGGTGAAATTCGGCACCTTCTTGAATGCAGGAAGGATGAGATTCGGTATTGTAGTTATTGATATATTGTATATAGAATCAATCAAATTTAAAAATGTTTGACATACTAAAAGCATGGTTTGGCTAGTATTCATGAGTGCTGTGAAGTTGGAAAATGTGTGAGAAAGTGTTGGTGTAAAAGATTACGCTAACAGGATTGAAGAATTAGAAAGATTAATAAACGAGGTGTCTGTTTGTGAAGACTATTCTAAGCCTTCGAGTAGGATAATAGCTTGAGATAGTTCGAAATATGTATTAAATATCTCATTCGATACCCTTTACATGGCAAAGAAATGTATTTATAGACAGAATACATAGGAAAAATACTCTTTTACCCTCTAATTACAACCGACTAAGAAGATACTGTTTAATATTCTTCATAGGGTTAAAAGAGTAAGCGACTAGTCTAATCAATGAGAAGATAGTTCTTCCATCCTCGCTGGCAGTACCCGTTTAGATGAAGAGGCTTCGAAAAGCTCCGTCACACCGAAGTTTTGACGGAGGCATTCACTGTAGAGAGCTCCGAATACACCGAAGCCTTAATACTTTTAGTATCTTCAGAGATCAAAGCTTCTGACTCCATCTAGTTTTGTTTTTTCTATTTGTGTTGATATAAAAGCTTCATTGATTTCCAGAGAATGAAATATTTCCCCCAATAGAAAGTGAGAGTGCTAGACTGCTAGTTCTTGTTCTTGCATCTTGCATGATGCTCTTCTCTGCTATATTTGCAGGGTACGCTCGGCGGGTATGCATTTACTTATATTTCTTAGCTCGAAGGTTTGCTTCGTATAGCTGAGAGAGCATTGATCGAGTTATAGCTCTTGTAACTGAATTTGGACCTATTAGTAGTATTAGGTACACCATTTCTTTATTTACTTAGATGCTTTATTATGATTAATTGTTTCCTCAATATCGTATAAAAGTTTTATATTTCTTAGTAAATGGTATGCATCATCTTATGACGTATGGATAAAGCTAAAAATACATAACATCTGAGTCTAATTCAACTATCATTAACTAATTGTTCAAACTTTTCAAAGATTGATATATAATTTTATAACATTTTTTGTTGCAATAAGTAACTAGGATATGACTCAAGCCCCGACCGCCCCATATTTGTCTCCGTCGATTTTTTAAAAATAATATATTTTTTAAAAAAATCAAATTTGTATGTCGGATTTAAAAAATTATAAAAATAGTATCCGGTCGACCGACCAAGTGCCGACTGGCGAAATAGGAGTGGGACGGAGACAATTTTTTTTAAAATTAGTATTTTTTTAAAAAAATCAAATTTATATGTCGGATTCAAAAAATTACAAAAATAGTATCCGGCCAGCCGACCAAGTACCGACTGGCAGCCAATCGGCACTTGGTCGGCCGACTGGAGCCGGAATGCGGCGCGCCACGCCCCAGCCGCGCCGACTGGTGCCGCGCCTGCACCCTAGCCCGCTCCCGCGCCCCAGCCGGTGCCCTCGCCGTGCCCCAGCTGGCGCCCCCTCGCCTCTCGGCCCCCGCGCTCCCCCGAGATCCCTCGCCTCCCGCGCCCTAGGCTGTCGACTGGATGCCACGTGGCTCCAGTCGGTCGACCAAGTGCCGACTGGATGCCACGTGGCTCCAATCGCCAGTCGGCACTTGGTCGGCCGACCGGATACTATTTTTGTAATTTTTTGAATCCGATATACAAAATTGATTTTTTTTAAAAAAATTCCTCTCGGTCCCACTCCTATTTCGGCCTCTGTCCTATAGTTGACTCACATGTTGACCACAATTCCAGTAGAATTTAATGGTAATTTTTTTCTATTAAATGTATAATGACTTGAATTTTAAGTGACATTATCTTTCAAGAAACCAACAAAATGTGACTTCTCAATGATCGAAATATCCAACAGCTGCTACAGACACCCATGACCTATGTTCCATAGGTAGGATGACAAGAGGTTAAAACCGGTCGCGCCACTGGAGCTGCAGGCAACCCGGGTCCAGCAGCCACAGTCACAGTCACTGTCCTCTTCCTCTTCCCTTGCAGAGAGGAGCTTCACGTGAAGCAAAACCCGGCCATCCCAAGCGAAACCCCCCAGTAAAATCTGAGCAGAGCTGCATTTAATGCTACCCCCTCGTTTGGTCTCCTCTTCCTTCCCCTCTCCCAGGATGCGGTTGTGGTAGCAGGAGGGTTGAACAATCCATGCCCAGGCCAGAAGAAAGCCGCGGCCTTGTGCGCGAGTTGCTTTTGATTCTCGGGAGGATCAGCCCGAGCTCCTTGCATTGATCGCGAGAGGAGAAAAGGTTTCTCCTTTCTGGGTTTCTTCGCCCTGCGGGGGGCTTTGGTTCCTGGGAAGGCGTCGCAATGAGGCGGCATGGGTGGCAGCTTCCCTACCACCCTCTCCAGGTTCGTTCTTGGTGGTGAAATTGTGCGCCCTGTTCTTGCTGGGTGCGGACACGGATTCTTTGCTGTTTCCTAGTGACTGAAAAAATGGTTCTTGCTGCAGGTGGTGGCCGTGTCAGTGTTCTTGGCGCTGGCTTTTGCGTTCTATGTGTTTTTTGCCCCCTTCGTTGGGAGGAAGGTGTTTCAGGATGTGGCCGTAGGGCTCTACACGCCTCTGGTGAGAATTCTTGCTTCCTTCCTTTGCTGTCCTTGTTGCGTTTTACTGCCTTGTGGCTTGGCACATTTGGATCCCCATCTTGGTGCTGCCTGATGGCCTGATGGGTCTATCCGTCTATTAGTGGTTGCTGGAACTTATGGAAAATGACAAATTAAGCAGGCATTACCTTCAAATGCGTCATTTAGCACTCATGCATGTGTACATACTACATTGTGGTTCCAGTGTTTTGTTCATGTACCTTTTCGTTTGTTGGAGGGTGGTACAAGAAACTAAGAATTGAGTCTAATCTGGCCAATTCTGGTACTGTCATGTGACGTGCCTAACTCTGTCAGTCACTGTCCGGCTTGTTCAAACAGCTCTTCTAGCCTGCTTCTGCCTTCATGGTTGGTAGGATTTTGCTCGCCACACAAGGTCAAGGACACTATAGGGATACTTTTATGGATGTAATTGTGATGTTGAAAATGTAGATACAAAGAAAGCACGCATTGTACACATTGCACTCTTAAGTGCTTCTTCAAGCCAATCCAGATCATTACTTGTGTATATATTGCACTATATTTTTATTACTGGTCCAATCCTTCTGATACTATGCCATGGTTTTTATGCTATCCTTTTGATGTAATTGTGCCAAGCTAAGACATGCATTCCCTGGGATGGTTATATAACTTATATTGTCCTCTACAAAATGGGTTATCATGGATTGTTCCATTGATATATCCTAACACCTCTTAGATCTTTCATTGCTTTTAAGAAAGTTATTGCAATTATATTGTGAGAGTAGGTGATTATTTTGCTTATTCCTTAGTCCATAGGTATGAAGCAGCATTAGATTCGGAAAAAAAGTACACTGTAATGTTTTGTAAGTGAAATATGATCTGCTACAAAACATCATGAATTAACACACGCTGGTCATTTATCTGTTAAACTTTACCCAAATACAGTATTTTACTAATCTGAATTCATGTTTATGATAGCAATCTGTTGTGATCAAATGGTGTCCTTGAGCATGTGTGCCCTTTTGAAGAAAATAATGACATTTAGCAAAACCATTTATGAATTTACTTAATAACATTATGGTCAATGTATGCAATTACTTCACCTTTACGATATAAGTGTGTAAATTGTCTCCTTTTCAGGTTTCATGTGTCTTCTTTCTGTACATCTGGTGTGCTGCAACAGACCCAGCAGACCCAGGTGTCTTCAAATCAAAGAAGTACCTAGGATTGTATGGAAGTGGCAAACACAAGCATCCAAAGGAATACAGACAAGGCATTTCAGATGTAGGGTTACAAATAGAGGAAACTGGAGAAAAGCAAGAACATGAGTTTGCAGCTGCCAGTGAAAAGTCAATGACTCACTACAAAGACAAGAACCCATCTTGCTGCAGTGCAACTCTCTCTTCTTTTTTCATTATTTTCTATCCTCTCTATTTGTTTTTTCCTGCTGCCAAGCACGTGAATGGTCTGAGCAGCAAACCAGTGAGGAAGGGATGTTTTTCTGCAGCCTCTGTGAAGTTGAGGTATGCTTCTTGTATTTGTAGTTGATGTATGCTTTTCTTCTGTCAACTATTTACTAGGCTGCTATTCTCTTTGTAGGTGTTGAAGTATAGTAAGCATTGCAGAGTTTGTGACAAATGTGTTGATGGTTTTGATCATCACTGCAGGGTAACATTCTACTGAAACAGTTCACTTCTTGTTTATCCATTCATGAGTTTTTAGTAACTATTTTTTTCTTTTTCTCAATCTCAACAGTGGCTCAACAACTGCATTGGAAAAAGAAACTATATGAGGTTTTTTATTCTGATGACTTCTTCCCTTTTCTTGGTAAGCTTATGTTATTCAATCAGCTATGGTGCTCTTATAGATTGTATGGATAGAAATATTGTATAGTGCTCTGGACTTAGTGTCATTAGTCCGTTATGTTTACCATAGTCCCAGCACTACATAAAGAGTCCTTTGCATGCATATAAATTTGGTCATTGTTACCACAAAGAGCATTTTATTCCTGGTCCTTTTCATCCTAGTTGACCATTGACAGGTCTACATGATTTGTGCACTTTGGGCCAGCTTATCCTACAATCAGCAATTGGAGTATTGGTGCTAGTGTTCTGTTTTGTTGATCGAAAGAAGTTCTCCATTCAAATTGTGTCAAAGCTTGGAAGCAGCTTCTCTGTGGTGCCTTATGTTATTGTGGTGGTGCGTTTGACTATCCTACCTACCAATCCTAGCTATTTCACTTTTTTGTATGTGAGCCAGTTAACTTTTGTCATCATTTTTCTTGAACATGTTCTCAAAATATTGATCTTTGTTCATACAGGCGTCTTGTACCATCCTAGCTATGGTTGCTTCACTGCCAATTGCCCAACTTCTCTTTTTCCACATTCTTCTAATCAAGAAGGTAACTTCTAACCCATTTCCATTTTATGTAATGCACTGAGTAACAAGGTGCTACATTACTATTCCTGGTAATTTTGGAGAGCAGCTTGTATATCAAATTCTCATACCCAACTCACAAAAAATATTTATTGGATATTGTAAAGTTGTTCCACTGACTTTTGAATACTTAGTAGACATTTTATGTATTGAGCTAGAAAAATGCTTTATCACTAAAAGAAAAAAGGTGGTTAAAAGGAAACCATGCAAGGACAGCTAGAATGAAATGTTAATTTTCCACTGAATTTAGATATAAATGTCGACACACCAGTGCTGAACAACATCAATTTGGTAGCTATATTTGCTTCCCTTAGACTATCATTTTTCCTTACCTTTAATTGGCGATGGCACATGTGCGCATAGTTTGTGCATAACTGTATGTCATATTGTTGCATTCGGAGGCAATGCAATGTTGAAAAACTAACCATCATGTTCTCAACTTCATACAGGGAATTAGTACGTATGACTACATCATTGCCCTAAGAGAGCAAGAACAAGAAGAGGCTGGTGGACAGCAGAGTCCACAGATGTCTCATGTAAGCTCCTACACTGGACGTAGTAGTGCTAGTTCCTTTGGTGCACGGCGTCGTGGTTCATGGTGTACTCCTCCAAGACTATTTCTTGAAGATCAGGTAAGAGCCTTGCATAATCATAAAAAAGATTGTTAACATGGCAAATGCAACTTTCAAAGTGACAGTATGTTCTTATAACAAATCTTACTGCTAGCCTGGGTAGTTAGGTAATGTGAATTGAAGACAAGTGATTCTCTTATTTAGGACTTTAGGTAGTCATGCTGATCTTTAGTCTATATTAGACCTCTTATCTGTCGAATTTCCTCTTAACAATTATAAATTTTCAGTCCTAGATGACAGTCATGACACAAATTCATACTTAGGTCTCATCATGAGTATTATGCATGATCATAAAAGATAGTACTGTATGGCATTTTTTCGATTTGGCATTTGGCACTAGTTCATAGCTGATCTTGAGCTACTCAACCTCTTTCCAGTTTGATGTTATTCCATCAGAGGCTGGTTCGTCGCATAATTCTACTTCCAAGAGGAAAGAAGATGAAGTAAGGAGGAAAAAGGGTTCAGGTGCTGTAAAAATTAGCCCATGGGCACTGGCTCGTCTTAATGCAGAAGAAGTTTCAAGAGTTGCTGCAGAGGCACGCAAGAAGTCAAAAGTTTTAGTGCCCATCAGAAAAGATGATTATGCACTTGGCCATGAAACAGACAGTAGCTACGGAGGCATGAGTGGTAGGATTGATCTAGGCCTTGATAACAAGAGGAGAACAAGCAGAAGAGGAAGGCCCTACAATGATCTCTCTCTCAAACCGGTTGCAAAGATTTCTGCTGATGCTATTGACAGTAATGGCAGTGACATGGCCCCTGAAACACTATCCAATTTAGCACCATTGCAACTTGAGGCACGAAGCGCTTTTCATCCAAGCAGAGCTGCATCATCTGCTAATGATGATGGCTCATCTCCCGACAGCAGCTTGGACTCGCCTGATCTTCATCTATACAGAGTCTCAGCTGTCTCATCTGCAGCTGAAGACTTGCAGCTGACAGCTCTAACAGCCACAGGAAGCACTCAACAGCAAGGGATTGAGCTGTCAAGATCAACCAGCGACGGCTATGAAGCATCAGGAGGCGAAGACAGTGACCGTATCCCATCGAGGATTGTTCACCGATCATCGAACTGGGCAAGCATCATTCTCAACTCTGATCAAAGTGCAGCCTCGTCTGGCATCATCGTGCCCAAGCACAGATTGTCCTGAATTGAGACCAAATCCAAATGCTCAGCTTCCTTCAGATGAGTGAAGATTGTAAATGATCTGTGGGGATTTCCAACATCCTTGTGTCGTTTGTCATCACTTTCTGGTCCATGATTCCAAATCTTGTCACAGTGATGATGGTTGGATGCCGCGCAAACCGCTGTTTTTTGGTGAATTCCCAATTGCTAGGTAGGTAGGGAAGGAAAGTTATCCCTCCAAATGCTTGTAATCTTGCTCTCAGATGACAATGAACCGAAAACAATGGCATGTAAACTGCAGTAGAAAACTAAAAGATTCAGAATTTCTGGCCTGTGGCCATCGTGTTATCTGCAACACCTTACTAAGTATATGATATTCTGATGCGATGCAAATGAGATCATCTGCAGTCACTCAATCCACCGTGTCATTGTCATCGATGCGTGGATCTGATAGTGTTATGGCTCACGTGTCGGTGACAAAGACATCGTGAAGTTGAATGTAAAGAAACTTTTCCCGTTCTAACGACCGCCCTAAGCACGTTGATTAAGCCGAACGGACATAGCAAGTCAAAATTATCACAGAACATGATGAAATACTGAAGGTCCAGTTCTGCTTTGGTTAATGATAAAAAAATCTTGGGGTCTTGCTACCTAACACGATGCTGGTGTCGTGATTGCTCAAACTATGCACCCGTTTTTCCAATGAAAATAATAGAAAAGGTCTTGATGCCACTACATGTCAGTAGGGATGGCTATGGGTAAATTATCCGTGGGTACCCATGCCTATATCCATACCCGCTCACGGATATAGATACTCAATGAGTATCCATATCCAATCACAACGAGACAGCAATCAACATGTTATATCTCGTTTGACGGTTACCCATTGCCATCTCTACGAGTTAGTCTTTAGGACAATTAAGAAGTGTTTTTTCAGTCCGGTGGATAGAGCGATTAATAAGGTCCTGCTTTTATTTCGATTAATTTCTTGCCTCAACAATTGTGACTTTGAGAGGAGGCTATTTTATTTTTCAAAAGGAAGATAGTTTGACTGTCGGTGACAGTCACAGAACGGACATGTGACAGACACAAAACTGAATCTTGGCATCTTGCTTCACTATGTTCACTGCTACAACTTGAGAAAGCAGATACCGTTGGAGTATAAAGTGAATTATTCACCTTTTTTCATCAGTTTAATCTTTTGAGTTGAATTGATTAGTGTATGCAACTCAATATAGTATCAGAGCTAGAGATCTTGAAAGCGTTTCACGTGAGGAGTGTTGGAATGAAATAAATTGTCCACATTTTCGCGTCGGTTTAAGTTTTTAGGTTGAATTGGTTAATGCATATAACTCAATAGATACTTGAATATTACAAGCTCTACACTGGGGATGATGTATGGCCAATACTCAATGGAAGTCACCTTTGTGATCTAAGATAAGAAAAATATCCACTTGACATAAAAAAAAAAGCATTGCTTATCAGATTCAAGTTCTGCATCCAGAAAGCATCCTGGTTAAAAACTATAAGCTTCAGAGTTTGAGAAAGTCTTTTCCGCAACGGAAAGAGTAGTTCAGAATCAACAAAGATCGATTTGGTCCCTATCAATTGATTACTTACTTGTCAATGGGTCACTCCAGTGTCAACTGGTTAAAAATTGAATACAGCAGTGATCTCAATAGTGAACCTACCGACTTCTGCACTCTGCAGTAAGGAGAATGCATGCAAATTAGTCTGAAACTCAAATGGAGCACCAGAATTTGCTAGGGAACAGTACTTCCTGATGAGATTGTCAACAGACATGATTCAGAACACAAAATGAAGTCACTGAGAGATGTATTGTATTCGGCTCAAGTATTCAAGAATCAAGTATTATAATCATTTAGTGTCACTACAGATTACAGAACCACATGAGTGTCACCAAAAGGCCGTTTTAAGGCTAAAAAACTCACACCAATTGAATTGATATGCTAGTTACATCATTTCAAATGAATGGAACACACATTGCCAGCTCTCCAATCACTAGCAAAAATTTGGGTTGGTTAAGAAGACAACCCATTGAAAATCCCCTTTGTCTTCTCTTTCATATCCGCCGTGGCATGAGACACGAGGATCCCAAATGTTTGCGAAATTGTCCTTTCACCATCACCACCAACCATTCAAACACAATGTATAATCATGGCGGCGCCGCCACCATCATCTCAAGATCTGGAGATGTGGGAGTATGAAGTTATGAACAGATATAACTGAGAGAGAAATGTATCTTCTTCATCAATTGACAGCATCTTAGTTGGCACTGGCTATCATCTCAAGCTCCTCAGCTGAGTCACCACCTTCATCCAAAATTTTCAAGCTTGATGACCGGCAAGTGAAGTAGAACACGGCGTTCATCATCGATTCGATGAGCATCACGAATGAGTACATGAGGACAAGCAATGGCCCCTCCCATAGCCTCGAGGAGCCATCTCCATAGCTCAGTGTCTTCACCCTGTGCTCAAACAGCCCATCCACGAAAGCCAGACCAATGGTGGATCCAAGAAAGATTAGCAGTCCGACATGCATCTGCCCGTGCATCAGCTGCACAGAACGGCGCATTGCATTGACTCCGGCAACGTCCTCAAGAACGGCGATGACGCCGCCGAGGTTGCACACTACGATGGTGTGCGCGTACGCCACGCAGAAGGCGAGGACCGTGACGAGGCCACCGCAGACGACGATGTCGGGCGGGTAGAGCATGGACTTGAGCGCGGAGCAGGCGGTGAAGAGGAGGACGAGGAAGGCGGCGAGGCAGGCGATGACGGCGGCGCACGCGAGCGCGTACGTGGCGGCGAGGCGCGGCCACGCGCGGCGAGAGAGGAGGGAGAGGTCGGCGGAGGCGAGTGGCTTGCCGGCGTATACGGCCGCGACCGCGTACGCGACGGCCGCGCGGGCGGCCAAGAGGAGAGTGAAGAGCGCCGGGAACGACGCCACGGACGCGACGAGGGTGGCGGCGAGGTGGTGTGCCAGCTGTCTGACGAAATGCGTGAGCGGGAGCCCCGACGCCGCCGCGGCGACGAGGAGTCTCCGCGTGAGCGGCAGCACCGCCGCCCCGTCCAGCGCGGCGGCCGACAGGAGGAGGCACCCCGACGCCGGGCAGAGCAGGAGGAAGAGGACGGACATGAACGCGTGCGGGTCCGCGCGCAGCACGCGCACCGTCTCCCGCAGTATCTCCATAGCGTTCATCGGCGGCAGCCGCACCCCTCCACCCCCACCACCCCGCGCCATCCTCCTCTCCACCTCTCTCACGTCCAGGACTCTCGAGTCTCGACTCTCGACTCCACCCGCCAAAACGCGACCTTTCCCGGTCAGATCCGGCTCAATGTCTCGAGCGCCACCAAACCGCGCGCCCACCGCTCGCTCCGAGTGAGTAGCCACTACCGTGAGTGAGGTGGGATCTCGGGCTCTCGGGAGGGCGGCAATGGCGAGGAAGGAGGAGAGGTCTCCTGGAGCAGAGATCGAGGTGGGCTATTTGTCATTTTGTGAAGTGAGCCGACGACGCGAGCGAGAGGGGGGAGGGGTTGACTACCGACAGTTCACTCGTGACAATGACACGCTGGGCCCACCAAGTGGAGGTAGTTTACTTCCATTAGGATGACATGTGGGTCCCCGGAGAAGTGCGAGTTTCAGTGAAGCTTCTGCTCTGATCTTGTTCATTGGTTTTTATTCGAAGTTGAAATCCAATCCGTCTTACAAAAAAAATTAATATTAAGATAATATCAATACATTAATGATGAGAGTAAAATTACAAAATATGTTTTATTAATATCACGTTTAATTTATTCTATAAGTTGTTTTAAATTTCGTGTTTTTTTCACATTTGTCTGCATGGGTTAAATAAATGTTATCTGTCTCACAACTAAAAAATTGTACAAATTCCTGTGATATTTCTAAGATTGAGCTGCAACAGTACAAAGAAAATAAATCAATCAACGCCAGAGAGGAACCAACAAAAAAAAGATTTGTGAGCTTTTGGGGTTAATCACTTGATTCTGCAACAAAGCAATATTATAAGTATGATGAAGCCACAAGAACAAACAAAGCAAGGTGGCAAATTTTGTTTGATTCATTCAGACCCAGGACATCATTGCAACTTGCAAAGCAACCAGATGAGTTGCAAATATACTTTCATTACTCTGCTCCCTTGTTTTTGACACAGTAGAAGCTTGAACCAATGAATGCTAACTAGTCATTTATTCCCTCAGTTCCTCATGAATTATGTGTTTATGTGCAGAAGCAACTCAATTGGTCATTTCAAGAACATTTATTGGATAAGTGCAGTAGTATACATTACAACCAATCTTTAGTTTTCATTCAGAAGCCTTGTTTTAGCTCTTGATGCAGAAACGAAGAAGCACAAAACGGCAACCAGTTTATAGCAGCTAGAGGATACAGGGAAAATTGTATCTCCACCAAATTGGCAAATACATAACTATACTGATCTACGTGCTGCAGTTGATATTTCCAATACAAAAATTGTATTGCAGCTACACCTCATTTTCCAATGCCCCTTAAGAGCCAGTTTGAGAACCCAAATTCCGAGTTCATTTCTTACGATGGACCGAGATTTTAAACTAAAATCTCAGTCCATCCCTAAAGAATAAGCCAAGATTTTAGACTCTCAAACATAAAAGAATGGGCCAAGATTTTAGGCTCTCAAACATTTTAGGCTCCCAAACAAATCTTAAAAATTATTCGAATGTGTTCTTAGAGTGCCTTGCAACTGAAGAGTTCCTGGAAATTTTGGGAGGGTATTAAAGTTCTAAGGAATCTTGTGTTGTTAAGGGGGTGTTTGGTGCTAGTACCTGGGCATTGTGGCTTTCACGCATCGAGTTCGTTTTTAAACTCTCGGTTTATACTAACATCTAGCAGGTTTTGCACAAAATGCTATTGTGTCTTACGCAATGGTTACTGATGGTGTCAGCTCGAATCAAATTGGAGACGTTAAAGTGTTTGGACTTGCTCTGTGCAAGAATTCAAACACTAAACCAATCCGCAAGCTCACCAAACGAATCTGCTCCAGAATGAAGTGTTTTTTTTTTGCCTGGTGGTGCCAAGATTAAGCTTTTGCTTTTGAAGACAAAGTTGGTAGACTGTTTTTGAGGGTGTAGCTGCAACCCCAGCATGAACACATGTTTTTACATTTGTGCTTTCTAATAAAGCAGGGCTGAATAAGCCTTTTATCCAAAAAAATCAAGACTCATGTTGTGGTGATAAAATTATTGCTATGTTCTCAAAAATTCCATACCAGAATAAACAGAAGATAAATTGCCTTAATGATTCTACTGTAGTTGATTTGATTGGATGAATGTTATTACAGGGACCAAACTACCACCTTTTGCAGAACTAAGGTACACCTAAATCTTACATGTTCCAAGATGGCGATCATGCCTTGCTGAGAAAAGCAAATGCGCAAACCATTCAACCAAGCATTCCCTAAGGTTACATTGCTGGCTTTAGTCTCACTCTGCTGGTAACTGGAGTAGTTCACGGATACCTTCAAGTACCTGCACGGGCAATTGTAAATTGGTAAGCAATAAAACCAGGGTAATACCTGATTTCATGCAGCTAGTGCTAGGTATTGCGTATATACTGAATAAACGAAACACCTAGTTTATTTTGTTGTACATACCAATTTGATCTGTGCCTTTATGCTTGCGATGAGATGTGTGTACTCGTCTATTTGTCTGCAAACATGGAAATTGACGGGATTATTGTGTGAGTACTGCAGAGAGTCATGGGCATCAATGCAACGAGCGAAAATAAAGGGAAAATTACAGCATCAAGTGACTCCTACACAAAACATGGTATCTGTCCAATGGAAAACTTGTAGAATATGCTAGGAGGAAAAAACTTGTAAATTCACACCTCAAGGCAGCAAGGCACAAAATTATAGGATTGGTCGCTAAGGTGGTAAGGTATCTTCAACTGTAATAGTTTTCATAACAGAAAATATGGGATTCAGTACATAACAAGATGAAGGCAACAACACAAGTTTGCAACTATACACAATCGTCCAGTACGTATCATATAAATATCAATGCTTTGGTGCTGTTTGATCCAGGTATCCAGCGCTGATAAGTTAACCTATACCTCCACAATATTAACAATGGCTGTCACTGTATTATGTGATAGACAAGTATGCCACTATGCCAGCCTGCCTACCTACATACTCATACACACAGAGTGAGCCTACATATCTACCAAACACGGTACACTGCAAAATCAGCAGTCAACAGGAAAACCTTCCAGGGTATATAACAACATAATTGGAACCAAGTTAGCAAAACAATGTTGGAACAGCACTAAGCACAAACTCATCTGAGAATTGACACATTTAACAAAATACAGAGTAGGTATTCTATGGATTGAAGCATTAAGAGAATCAGTTTAGAAGGGTAGAAATGATTAGGTGAAATAGGTTGTTTTAGTAAAATTTCTGAAGGTGTCATGGAGTATGGATGTAGAATATCTGAATCACACTAGGAGCACCCAGGATCAGCAAGCATATTAGTTATAATGCAGGAAGATAGCTGATTCTGATTATTAGTTATATTGCTGATTATGATTAATACTTAAGCAGGCTGTCTATAATTTTTCCGTTTGAGACATAATCACATAATCCGCTTCTATTTTAATCATAAAGTGTCAATAAGTTGTTCCAAAGAGGGCCTATGTCAAATAAGAGTGTTCCTTTTGCCGATGATGCCTGGGCAAGCATGAAGCTCCAAATATAGTGTTTAGATACATATAGATACTCCGAGTGTCAAAATTTTCTAAAAGGCTCAATAACCATCAAAGTACTCAGGAAGACAATATTTTCTAAATTTATGGACACTCAAGGAGGAGGAAAAACAAACCCACGGCTTCAACTATAAATAACACGAGACAGATAAAATATATGATAACTGCGAAAACTGTGATAAAAGCAAGCATAAAGAATCAAAACTTCCCTCAACCATCAATATTCTGTTCCACAACTCCTTTGACAACTGATACACAAAGAAACCATGATCTCAGACCCAATTGTCAGAATAGAGTTACCTTGACAACCTTGCTTCTCTTACAGATATAAACTGCAAAGCTTCTTGCCAAGTAAATTCCACATGGAAACCCAGACCAATATCCACAAAAATGTGCCTTGTATCTGGTCTGCAGAGTCAGAAATCAACACACAATAAGGAAATAAAGTTATATCTGAATAAAACAAGAACAATGAAGAGGATATATCAGCCATATTCCAAAAAGGTTAAGTTTTCTGGCACTTTGAAATTATTTTCTTTGACTAATAGTCTAATACTAACTCTCCATAGCTAAGCTAACAGCTTTAAATATCAAAACAAACAAGATACAAGATACAAGTCTGCTCGTTATGTTCTGTGTCAAAAACCAATATATTTTTCTCAAATTAACCAGTGCAGAATAAAATTAATAAGTTTGTTATACTATATTCCATAGGCTAACACTTTTTTCTCAAACAAGGACTGTCACCCTTAACCCCTTATTTCTGTCATTCAGATGGAAACAAACACAGTCACACAGAAACACAGCATTGCTCCTCTGCTAATAGTTATCAGTGAAGTGTAGTTGAAATGTTGAATAATGTAGTATTTAGTGGCACCTAAACAGCATGTTGGTGCATGTTGCCACTGCCTAATGGCACAAAACTGATTAGCAGATGTAGGGGAGTTTTACCATGAAATGTTGATGTAAAAGACAACAACAACAACAACTCGACAAGTTAAGATTTTTTCGGTTAGGGAGATGAGGGAGGATGATGTTTACACTTCTGCCTGCATGTACACCTCTGAGCCAAGATTGACCATGGATCGCATGCTAGTGACTCCATTCTTCTCCAAATTTTCAATGTTCCTCTTCAAGTCCAAGCTGCAACCATACAAACAAAAACCAGTGATAAGAATAATCAGCCATGCATTGAGACTATAAGTCTATAACCCAGCAACTCAATAATCAGTAAGGTTTACAAGCTAAGCTAGAGATACAATACCTCAAAAAAATTCAGTATGGTGAGGAGGAAACAAGGAGTAAATCTTACAAGGTCTTCTGCTGCTGGAACAGCTTGTCGCGCTGGCTGATGGTGCTTACGAGGTCAGGCTTCAGTCTCCGGTCAACAAAGTCCTCAAACTTCTTCACCTTCTCCTGCCGCAGCCAAGCCTCTGCCACAGACACAGCCATGGTCCAACTCGGTTCACTCGGCTTTCCGTCCTGCGTAATTGCAGGCTAAAAATTAAGTATGGCAAAGCACCAACCACACAATGAAATGCCTAAACACAATGGCACTAAATAACTTTTACAAATTCGATGCGCATGCAAACAAATGAAGAAGGGCATTCAATTTTTAATGATACCAGCGTCTTTCCATTCCTACTTCTATCCATTTTCAACGAAATAAACTAATCCCAATATTCAAATTCAGTAATCCAACAAAATCAGTGCTACAGATTTTTCCTATGAGGTTGTTGCCTAACTACATTACGGCGTAGCGCCCTTTGGTCATTGCCTTACTGCCTGCTGGATGCAGCCGCGCCGCAGGCGTATGCCCAGTGGCGGGTGACCGGTGCCCAGCCGCTTCCGCAGGCGTTCGACCGACGCCCCGCCAGCCGCCGCCTCGGCTGCCGCCACGCCGCACGCGCGAGCAAGCGGCCGGAGCCCAGAAGCAGAAGCCTCCCTCGGCCGGCCGGCCCCTGCCACAACACACACGCAAGCACGCAGCCCGGCAGCCGCCTCCCCGCACGCTCTCGCTCGCTGCCCGTCGCGACCTCAGCCGTCAGCCGCACGCAAGGGTTGCCAGTTGCTCTGAGCTCGCTTCATCGCTAGGCTGCCGCCGCGCGCGTGCGGCGTAGCCCTCGGAAGACGGGGGAGAGAGTGACAGAGAGAGAGAGCGGAGGCGTAGCCCTTGGAGTCCTCACCGACCGCCGCGGCGCCGCCGCCACGGGATTGGGCCGAGCACGCGCGGAGGAATATTGGGCCGAATTCTTGGGCCACAAGGATCTTTAAAGGCCCAATCCTTAGCAAATCGCACGACGGGCTGCATAATAATACCACCTCGCTAGTTCAGCTCGAGCGACTTGGTCGGGGGAGTTATAAAACAAGGCGCAGGGCTCCGTTCCAATTCATACCTTTCTCGGCCTTTTGGCTAAGATCAAGTGTAGTATCTGTTCTTATCAGTTTAATATCTGATATGTGGGCCATGCGCCCACTTCGATATTAAATTTATTTTTCGTGGGGGAGGGCCCACCACAGTGGCTTGCCACTGGGGTCCTCGCGTGTCGCCCTGGCGTTGCACTACAGCCCGGGCAGGCGCACCCCAACCAGATCTGAATTTAAATTTTGTTTTTTAAAAGTTAATTATCAATTTTGAAATTTGAAATTATTTGTTTAGTTCGTTTATTTTCGTCTGTTTTGTAAGCAATGCGGGCCAATCCGTACTGGTGGAGTGGAAAAATCCTGTGGTCGACATCGATCTCGGGAGCCACATGAAATGGTCACGCAGATCCAAACAAAACCAGCTAACTCGCCGTTGCGTCGAGGCGAGCTGCCGCCAGCCGCCATGGACGAGAGACTCGCGCTCCCAACGCCGTCGGCGCCGCAGTCCCCGCAGTTCTCCGTCCCGGCGTCCCCGTACTCGGCGCTCCACCCACTGCTCCTCCCCTCCCCTAACCCGCACCTCCTCCTCAAGCCGAAGACGCTGACCCTCTCGCTCTCTTCGTCCTCCCTCGCCTCGATGCCATCCTCCTCCCCGCCTGCACCGGACGCCTGGGAGCTGGTGCAGCCGACCACCGTCGTCGTCGCTGCGGGCGCTGCACCGGTGGACGGTGGCCTTGAGTCCCTTGACGACTGCGCCATCTTCCCGCCGCGCCTCCACGAGGGCCTCGGCGTCGAGGGGGAGGCCGCGGCAAAGGAAGCGGAGGAGGAGCAGGACGAGGGGGATTTCGATGACGATGAGTGGCTGTGGGGATGGGGGAGGTGCCGCTCCGCGGCGAGGCGCGCGTGGGCGGCCGGGGTTGGAGCCGTGCGGGAGGGGTTGCTGGTGCACGGGACGTGCGGGTGCCCCGCGGTGAGGCCCGCCGTGTGGTCGGCCGCCGGTGCAGCCATCGTAGTGGGGGCGCTGCTCTACGCTCGACGACGAGACAGGAGGGAGAGGGACCTGCTCGTTCTACTCTCTCAAGAGAAGGATAAGGTTTGGATCTCTACACTTTTGCTTTAACTGCATAATTGTTATTTGGTATCATGACTGAGATTACTCAAGAGAATTGGGTTTCATGATTGTCTCATAGAGAACCAACTACCATCTTCTAGGTCTGGATTCATGCACAATAGCTATCGGCACTTTGGAAGTTAATCAATGATGATGTGATAAATTTAGAGCTTGTTAGTCTGGTCATCAAGAAATTTGGCTTTTCGACAAGTTGAATTGTACGTTCTTTAGGGAATTTGAATGATAATTAGAATTATTTGTGCAGCTGCTAATGAGTTGAATTACATAGGTTGTGTTTCAGAACATGGCATGAGAACAGAGTTAGATATTAGAAAAACAGCGTATAGATTTGAGAAACAATATCTTTTAATAGTTCGGTCATTAGAGTGTTGGGACTCATCCATGATCTATAAGTGTCATTATTTGTTAAGGCAGGAGAGTTGTAATTTGCTTCACATCGTTTATATAGTGTTTTGAATATTTTAGTGGCTCCAGAAAATTTCCACATTCCCTTTGAGCATCTATCCTGTTACTGATGGCATGTCATCTTAATATTTTAGTAGCCTTGAATTAAAGCTCAGTCAAGTTGGTAATGGTACCTTTTTGTGAAGGTTTAATAAAAAAGTTGGAAACTGCCCATTGTTCTGACATTCCAATCTATGAATTGTATGTTAATTTAGCTTTCAATAGAATCCGGGATACTCCCTTTTATCAAAAAGAAAAAACTCTGAATTATTTGTGATCTTGATGTAAATTATGTTGAGCCCTTTTGCTTTCATTGCATTTCTAAGTATTACAATGTGAATTGGATTTCAGGTTCACACAATTTTATAGTGATTATGTAGAATGCTTTTACCTGGGGAAATTTTGATCAATAACACAAGCATGTATAAATTGGAGAAAAAATGTCTGTCATGTAAGGAGGTTTAGGCATGCATTGAGAAACTGTAAAGAACTAAATATTCACTAGACAGTATGTGCATTGATGTTCTCTCTACATCCTTGGTTTGCCTTTTGCAGAGGATAGCCCAACTTCTGCATCAAATTGCGTTAATGAGTGACATCAGAGGTGGAGGCGAAGCAATGAAAATTATCAAGAACATGTAATTATCCTTTCACTGCTGAAGAGGTTTCGTTGCAATGTTGCGGCAAACATATCATGTAGTTACAGAATGTTGCACACTTAATTCTGCATGATCATCCCTTGTAGCTCGATAATAGTTTAGTTGCAACACATTGTATTGCGTAGGTCTGACGTGTACACTGTTAGACAGCACAACCTTCTACTAGGAAACCCAACCTCAAGGAATCAATACGAATATTTTAGTATATAATCCGTTGACAATCTATTAAATTATAAATATGTGGAATGTGTTGTTCATGCTGATTAGTCCGGACTGGTGGGTTCCGTGCATGCATCATTTAAATTTCCCCATTGTGATGCCGACGGATTAGCTGGTTTTTGATATTTCACTCCTTTTGTCCCAATTATAGTTGATACTAGTACAAATTGACATGGCCAAGGAACTGGATGATTGGGCTAGTATTCAGAGCACAATGGAACTCAGGATTTCTCAAATTGATTTATTCTGTTTTCTACAAAAGTCACGTGTTATCAAATATTTATTGTATACTTATGTTTTAAATGTATGAATTCTGATGAAGAAAACTAGAGATAACCTCTACTTCAATTAGACAATGACCACATGAGTGCCATTAGGCACGCATGAGCTGAATTGAGAAGATATCAGTTTCATAATTAAGAAGTTCAGTATCAGGGAATGATGGCACCAATTGTCAGGACATAATACGAGTCACCCGTTTAGAGTACAACTTTCTGTATAGGCCTATATTTCAGTCAGAGATATGAATTGTGTCGGTTTATCAGCTAGTAACATGTAATCTTTGGCACTCAGGTAACACAAAAAAGTTCCCTGAAGGGTTCCTAAAACCTGCAATTCTGCAGCATTCTATAGATCAGTCGGAAGCATCCAAAATGTTTTGTCTGACGCCGGAGATTCATCGAGTCGACCCCTAAATCGTAGCTGGGTAGACCGGTAGATCTAGTAAAAACTAATTGAGTTCGTACCTAATTCAGTTACAGGTAATTGAATCGTTTGCAGCAACATTCATAGGAAACCACTTATGGGAGATTTTGCATAATCAAATTGAATACTAAAAAGATCTAAAGTGTCACGTTCTTTTTATGAAACATAGCAAAAATTGATCTTTCCAAAGGACTGGCCTACAAATCAATTGATTATTCAGCGAGCATAGCCTATGTACTGGCTAGCATTTACCTCGCTAACAAGCAAGAAAGGCTTTTATCTAGTTTCTACGGAGAATCAGCTAGCAACGAGTTACGAACTCACAAAAATGCGTGTATCGCTCCAAGTACTTCCTTTACAGGCGATCTGGTATTCCATCTTGGGTGATCCAGTAGCAAAGCGATTACACCGGGACTCGTCTTCCTCTGAACCTAGTGAGCACCTGCCAAAAGTGTGAATGGGAACAGCAATAAGAACAGAGACAAGAAGTCTAGGACATTAGTGAGTCGAGCACATCTGATGACTTGTGCATGGCCATACCGAAGTCACTAAAGGATGGTGAAATATCCAACCGAAGGTGGAGCTCTTTTGCAGATAAACAGCAGCAGTTGGCCAAAAGCCTCTGTGAGGAAAACTCAGCAGCAGACAGTCAGATACAGTAAGGTGTTTCCAATGGACTCTCTTAACTGGACTGTTGATTAGATTGTGAGTGGTGTATTATATTAAACTGAGGGGTATATATATAATTTTAAAGTGATAACTAAAATTTGTTTTTGAGCGGGTGCATTGAACCCACAGTTCACAAAGAGCTTCTCCCTGGGTGTTTCCATTTCATAATGCAAAAAACTAAAGAACCAGTTGACCATGCTCATATTTCAGAACGAAAACACCATAGAGTTTACTGACCTGAAGAGTACGACGAAACCATACGTCTCTAACAGAATGCCAAAGAAAGGCCAGCCAATAAGGACCAAGAGGAAGCCAACTCCAAAAGAGATTGAGCCCTGCATGATAAGGTTCATTTTTTTAAGCTGACAATGGAAACTGAACTGAGACAGCATGATACTTATGACTGAGGGAGTATGCGGCGGTGTAAGACCCTGTGATTCTTAGGCTTGGTGAAGAATTGCACAGTTGACTTCAACCCAATAGTCAGTGAAACACCAGACACGAACAGAATCTGGAAACATGACATGCGTACTGCACGTTAGTAAAGGTGAGGCTACATCGAAGCAGTAGTAAGAATCAATCAGTAAGGTGAATCTTACATTTCCTATTGCAAGGAACCCCGCGTCAAACAGCATGATGATCCCAAGAAACGAGAACAGAACTCCGAATCCAGTCAAGCCCAGCCCAATCTCTGTTGGGAAAAAAACGGTGATGAAGTGGTTAAACCAGTGAGATGCATACGCATTGTACATCACCACAGAATTACAGTACGAAAATGTAAAAAAATGAACATATGGAGTATTATTTAGCAGAGTGATGCACTGAGACTAACCATATTAAACTGACAGTTTGCTATGTCATCAACGTATGATCAACATTCGACAAGAATTACTGAAATTATATTCCGAAAACAATGACATCTGAAGCATTCCCACCTTGAATAGATTTCAAATTGCTAGACCGAACTTAATTTCCACGGAAGTTTAACAGCGGTATGCATTGAAGCAACGTCAAGAGCATTGGTCGCGACGTTAAACCAGAGAGCAATTCAGTAAACAATATGTTGGTAAACAAATCAAAGTGCGAATCAACATAAAATTTGGTTAGGTTCGTCGCGCCAAACAAAGAGCGGTAACTTGAACACATGACTCAATTGGACATACATTTCCTCCAGTAGCATTTTTAATTATCAAACAGGCGCAATCCATGTGCCAAAAATGAAACGACCGCATTTCGTGAGTATCGACAGGTAACGTATACGCATTTACGAAGAAAAACACCGCAAAGTTTCCGTCAAACGAGTCGTAAACTGCGCGAAAAAGCTTCGGCACCAAACGATACAGAAATGATAGATCGCGCGAGAATAAAAAAAAACGGAAAGCGACACAAACACGGGATATCATACGGCAAACGGCTCATAAATTTCATGGAGATCAAAGGAGGAAGAGGAGGTAGTTGCCGAGTCGCGTACTCTTGCGGTCACTCATCTCGAAGGAAGCCATCACGATTCACGACGAGTCGCTGACACGGGGAGTTCAGCCGGGCCGCCTCCTGCGAGCGCGCCGTCACCGTCTGCAAACGCAAAACAGAGGACGAAATGTTACTCACCAAACATGGCGCGAAATGCTTCGATCCGCGCGCGGCGAGTCGTCGCGATCAACCAAACCGACCCAACTAGCGCCTGCACGACGACGGTTTCCCGAGCGATCAGAGGCTCAGAGCGCAAGCAGGCACAACATGCAGCCACTCACCTCTCTTCCCGCACACGCACAAATCGCCCTCGAGGCTCGAGCGATCTAGAGAGAGAGAGAGATTTTCGAATAGGAGTGGCCTTGCCGTGAACTCGCTCGCTGATCGGGTCTTATTTCCGCCGAATGGTTCGGTATCGCGCCGACTGGAATATTCTCGCCTCTCGGTTCGGCGGGTGACTTGCTCGCCAAGTTTAGGTGCGGGTTTCTTATGTCCGAGGCAGGGTGACGATGGGATTGATGAGAGCACTTGACCAATAGCTTCCCTCCACGTGGAACACTCCCCCCCCCACACACATAATATAAACATTTATAGTTTTATTGGATTAAGGAGATAGGTCATATGAAATTAAATAAGGATTGGTTAATTGGTTATGATTTGTTGAGATAAGAAAGTTGACAAAGAAATTAAATATTGTGTCTGACCCTAAATGTAGTGATTTTAGGCTTGGATATTATGTATTGAGGAATGTAAAAAAAGACTAATACACTGTCGGTAAGTATAGATAATTAATAAAGTAAAAATATAGTCAGAGTAAAAAGTTACATTTTATAAATGTTAGGTTCTTATATTTAAGATAAATTTTAAATTCTAAAAAATGTTGTATTTTAGGACAGGAGAGAAAGAGTAAAGATGTCAACGGGTACCCGAAACCTGATAGGTTTTTACCCTGTTAGGGTAGATATATGGGTAAAATTATTCACACGCGGGTCTACTAATGAAAAAAATAGTATCCAACGGGTACACGTGTATGAGTATGGTTTTTTAATATCCATACCTGTTACCCGATGGGTACCCATCACCCAATAAACTATATTTTGGAGAGTTTAAATCATTGTTACTATTATTGTAGGTTAAATCATTGATGTATTATGTTTGAGAGAAACAATCAATCTATTTAGGTGAAACACTGTCTTTGTGGAGATAGGTATATAGTTGTTATTTATTAGCCTATTTTATATGTGGTGCCTATTGATGGGGGTTTGAGATAGTCAAACCCGATGCCATTGTTTGTAATTGATTGAGATGAGTAAATTTAGAAGTATCGAAATGAGATATCTCGACTCATCTAGAGTATGTGTGGCCACCAATAGTTGAACTTAGGTGGCACCACTAGAATTTTGTCTTGGTAACCAGTTGGAACAATTTACATTACTCTATTTAATATCACCTTGGTACGTGTCGACTAATATTTGTACACCGGAAGGAGTAATCATCTATATAAATTTAAAGTGATAGAAACAAATCTAGACCGATAGAAGGAAGACACCTATACTTGTCTAGGCCGATAGAAGAAAGACACCTAGACAAGTCTAGACTGGTAGATGAAGATCTGACGATGTAAATGGAAAGCTTCACGTGCGATAAGAGTTACTTCACAATAGTTGAGAAAGGACGATTAAATGGGTGATCGCATCCTTCACCTAGACAAGTTTAGGCTGATAGATTGAGATCCAATGATGTAGAAGGAAGGCACATAGATAAAGTCTAGACGGAAAGATGATGTAGAATACACCTTCACAAATTTGGAAAGATTAGAAGACACCTTCACAAATTTAGGCCCGTAGGCCGTACGTAGAATCCAATGACGTAGAAAGAATGCTAACATCACAGTAGTCGAGAGAGATGCCAAAATGGGTGATTGCAACCTCGAAGTAACCGAGGAACCGATTCCGGTCAAAGGTGAGAGGAGAAATGAAAGATGATATTTAAAATTTGAGCCAGCTTGGTTTGTTGCTTTAGAGAATCTTCGGAGATACCCTAAATTTTATTTCCTAAATCATATATAAGAATCATCCTAAACTTTATCTCTTCCTAAAAGTTAATCAATCTACAACAGTTTTTCTATAATCTCGATCACTATTTTTTAAATCCTACAAATATGGTCTATAATATGTAATGATTTTGTATAAAACTTTAATACAATCAAATATGTGTATCGTCGAACCTATAACAATGCGTAATGGAGAAAATAATGTGCATGCAAAAGAAAAAAATATGTGCAAATAAAAATATGGACTTATTAAACTAATCGTATATTTAAGAGAGATGAATGGTGATTTAAGAAATGGATTAGAAAAGTGACTGATTTAAGGAAACTTTTAGAGCTTCATTTTTCACCAAAATATCTAAATTCAAATTTAAATAACCACATAATCTCTTAGAGATGCTCTTAACGTTACCAAATTTTGGTAAGGCAACAAGCTAAAAACTTAGTCGTGCCAAAGTCGGTGATACTGGCATCTTAAACTCGCAAAGCTACACCAAAAATCGATAAGACTCAAACCAAACCTAACCCTGCTGCCAGTCTGCCACGATTTGATAAGTCTAGAAGTGGCAACAAACCAATTAGGCCCTTGAAAACAACATAACAAAAGATCTAAGAGTTATCCGCTCAGCACAAATGAGAACATATTTGTGGCCTCCAGGTGAGAGGATAAGCAATGAGAGATTGGGGGATTGAAAAACATATGTGATAGCAGAACATGTGTTCTCAGAGTGTATATATATTATTGCATAAATCTAGTGAAAGCCAAACCACTCGGAGGACACACACAACCTATTTGAGCTGCTAGACAGGTGAAGTCAAAACAACTTCGACATGACTTTTGCCTTTCTCTTTCTGCATTTTACCTTGCAGGTCTGCATGAATATGACACAGCACCAGGTAGGCAGGTAGCAAGCAAACACGCCCTCCGGTCATTAACATACGATGTTTTTTAACACTAAGCTGGATGTAATGTGGTTACATGCAAATAAGTAGCCATAGTCGGGGTTTATTGGTGCTGAAACAAATCTCACTACAGCAAACAATTATGCAATGCATTGCTTGAAAACCTATCAGAATGTCACAAAAATGGATACCCTACAGACAAAGAACAAATCCTTAATATCAAGTGATTTGGCTTAGATCCACCAATTAGTAAGAACATGCTGAATAGATACTGTTCTGCTTTATATGCACTAACTGGAGTACATAACGGTTAGTCAGGTCTGCAGAAATGGTACCTTTTCCAATCCAAGTAACGCACCTCTAGGTCCTTTAAGCATATTGTTTTTTTCAGATAGCATAAGGTGGATATGGCAAACTGTACTTCTCATCAAGGACAAGCCTGAATTGCCTCCCTAACTTCAAATCTTCAAGTCTTCAACATCTAACCTAAATTCGTAAACGGGTGTAATGATCCCCCGATGAAAAGAATGTACTATGCCCTCATGTCCTTGCAGTTTGGTTCGCTTAATTGAAATACCACATCTGCATTTTCTAACATCTGGTACCAGTTAAATTCAACACCTCTGTCCCAAAAAGATTTTGCTTCTAGCTCTTTAACTTTGTTCCAAAAAGAGTTTATTTCTATCTCCTTACCCACCCTCTTTTGCAAATAAAAAAAATCCTTCAATACCCCTTATCTACTCCTTACATATCACTTCACAATACTGTTTTTTATTAATAAGTGCACTCAGCACTCTGGTCTTTTACTCTCACAGTCTCACCACTATTTTATAAATTTATCTCAAAAGTAAAGTCTAAGGAGGAGGTACAATTCTTCTACTCTCTACAACTACAGATCTAGATTATTTAAGACAACCATGCAATCAATCCTTAGTAAGAAGGACTAAGGGCTAGCACAGTTCAAGTCGCCCAGGTTTAAATGGACGAGTACATTTAAATCTGGGACCAACGGTAAGAACTAGGGCTATAGCATTCTTGAGTATGAACTGAATAGCAGCCAAATAATCAGAACATATGATCTCATGCAAGCATGCACAATCATATTATGCATATGCGAGGGCAAACATGCACCCATAATATAGCTTAAATATTTTTAACAAGGTACCAGGTTCATGAAACAAACATCAATTCCTCATCTCAAGCGCAGAACATTCCTAATAATTATAGGTACTACTGATCAGCGGAGGAAATCATAAATAATCCCCAAGGAAATGCCAAAATAGCAGCAATTCTTGGTGGATCTAAGCGCAGGGCAAATACATTTACTCTTCCGCGGGAGCTGGAGCAGCCGCTGACGAGGGCACGGACTCGGAAGCGCCCTCCTCCAAGGGCGTCGCCGCCGGAGCAGAAGCGGCGCGGGACTTGGCGAGATCGAGGAGGCGGCGGCTGACCTCCTTGGAGTACGCCTGCAGCACCTCGATCCCGTCCTCGACGGAGGCCGGGGCGGCGCCGGCCGACTCGGAAACGGCGGCGTAGGCCTCGGCCTCGACGGCAGCGGCGGCGCGCTCGGCCTCGGTCTCCGGGACGGCCCCGTAGCGCTGGGAGAGGACACTGGGAGCCGCCAGCGTCTGCACGAGGCGGCGCACCACGGCGTCGCGCGTGCGCTGCGACGGCGGCCAGATGCTGAGCGACGGAAGCAGCGACTCCGCTGCCTTCACGGCGGGGGCTGGAGGGGCGGCTCCCTCGGCTCCAGCGCTGTGGGCGTCGTCCGCCATGGCGGCGGCGCGGGTACAGCAAGATAGAGGGGGGAGATCTGCGGCGTGGAGTGAGAAGGGAGAGACTTGGAGGCTGGGGTTTGATTTGGTTCGCTTCGCGTTCGCAGTCGGTTCGGTTCTACTTCTAGAAGAAGGACGGTGGTAGCTCAGCCGCTCAGGTGCTCTCATTTCGTGGGCTTATATTGGGCCTACTTGGGCCGTATGCCCGTCCACACGTGGGCCGTAGGATCAACGAAGGCCAGCTGGAATGTCAGGACGAGCTTGGATTTTGGAATTTCGTTTCCCCCACCACTTCATACTACTACTCGAAACCCAAAACCCGATGGATTTTTATTCTATTAGGGTATATATATGGGTAAAATTGCTCAACCGTGGGTTTAGTAATGGGAAAAAATAGTACCCAACGGGTACGCGAGTATGTGTATGATTTTCTAATATCCATACCCATTACCCGATGGGTACCCATCACCCAATAAGTTATATTTTTGGGAGTTTAAATCATTGTTGCTATTGTTATAGATTAAATCATTGATGTATTATGTTTGAGAGTTTATTTATATATATAATTTTGATCTTATGATTGAATGATTGATCGATCTATTTAGGTGAAACATTGTTTTTGTGGGGATAGATATACAATTGTTATTTGTTAGCATATTTTGTGTGTGGTGTTTATTGATGGGTATGAATACCCAATGGGTATATTTTACCCGCATGAGTATGGGTTTGGGGAAGAAATGGTACCTGCATGTATATATGGGTTATTCGACGGGAAGATTTTTTTCTAACGGTATGAGTTTGAGATAGTCAAATCCGATGGGTATAGACCCATTGTCATCTTTACTTCCGTATATAAAAAAATAGTTGTATTTCGTCGTAAAAAAATTATAACATTAAAAAACCTCATTGTGGCACTGAAGTTAAAAATAGATTTTTAATATTTTATTCCCTAAAATTACCCATGTACCAATATTATTGGATATTGTTTGTTATCAGTCTCTCTTTTTCTTTCCTCCCTCTTGTATTTCCGACAAGTAAGACCGAAACTGATAAAAACGAGAGTCACTATTTAGAAGAGTAGTAGAGAGCTTGAAAAACGACATTGGAGATCTCTAAAAATTAGAGAATCAGTTAGGAGATTTGTTAGGGAGATATTTTAGAAGTGAAATATTTAGAAATATGGATATAGAGCTATATTGGGTATCTTTTGGATATAATCTTATACTTGCTACTATTTGTCTTGTTTTCTCTGCTGTCTAAAAGGAAGAAGAAAAACCAAAACTCCCCAAAACCGGTCTACCTAAATAAAACTGTGCTCCAAAAAACCGGCATGTCCAGTCTGATGTGGTCAATTAAGATTCTAAGATTCTAAGAACATCACAGTGCCAAATGCATTTGTTTGATCATAAAAACATGATTCTTTGGATTGCCCAAATAACCATGAAACCGATGAGCAATGCAGGAGTACGCTTATGCCGGAGCTGTACCTGGTGCCCTGAACTGCTCACTCCAGAAGTTCTATGAAATGAAACTGATAATAAGCACAGAATCCTGCACGGTCCATTCAAAGTACACTGGTGAACAAATGCAACAGACCATCACTCTAATCATGTAGGGGGCATCAGATTCAGCAAAACGAAGCTGTCACGCATGGCTAGACAAGCGCACAGCCCAGATTCGTGTGTCCCTGTCTCCTCTCGACTCTCCGTGAGCAGAGCACCGGACAATCCAGCAGACACGAAACAACTCCCAGGAGCTTTTGCCCATTGCCAATGGAAAGCTGAGCCCGAGGTGCAGCTCAGCTCACACGCTGTGACTGTGACGCCGTGCCAGTGTGCATGCCACTGCCACTTGGGCGAGCTGGTTCTTCACTTGTTTGGTTCTGCAAAAGTAGAGAGAGAGAAGTTGCAGGGGAGGGGAGCATGCAAGCATAGGCTTTGGAGCTCAAGGCCTTTCTCATGTGGAAAGCCGTGTCCCCTGTTTCCCGGGCCAAATTCACCTGCTCCCATCTACTAATCATCTGCCGCTAACCTCCAATTCTGCACTAACCACCTCACCTAAAAGCAAGTAAGCAACGCGCGATAAAGTTGCGCCATCAATTTCTGAAGATTAACGCATCGCTGCTTTGTTGGTGCTCGTCAGTTTTTCTGAAGGTTAGCGTGTATGTTCTCTGCGTTTTCTGGATGTGACAGAAAGAATAGGCAGAGCATGAGAGCAGAGGAGATGATGAATCCTTCTGCTACTGCGTTTCTTTCTCTACTTCTGCATGTTGCAAAGATTCTGCGGCGAGTATGCAAAGGTAACAACGTGGCAAATGAAAATGATTGTGCATTTGCGCACTAGATGTAGATCCTACCCTTTGTTAGGGCAGAAAAGATTTCACCTTTGACTGCTAAGCTAATCAGTAATCATCATTACTCTACTAATCTGCAATGTGAGCACCACTTTGTCAATGCCAATGCGTTAAACCTCCAGCTAATAAACACTCTCCTCCTTGCTGCTCTTCTGTTACATTGGTACTTGGTAGGACATCTGGATTCTGATGCTGCTCTGCCTTAAAAGATTCAGAGAACTCCAGCTTCTCTGAGACGCGCGCAGTAGAACAGTGAGTGATAGAGTCAGTCCACGCGCCGTGTCCGGTGTCCCATGCAGGAGATGCCCAGCCAGAGGCTGCTGCTGCTGCTCGCCCTCCTGCTAATGGCGCTGCTCGCGACGGCAGTGGTCGTCGGAGGAGACGGCGACGGCGCCGACGCCGACGCCGACGCCGACGCCGACGGAGGGGGTGGCGGAGAGAACGCTGAGGCGAAGC
This sequence comes from Zizania palustris, assembly GCA_019279435.1. NCBI lineage: Eukaryota > Viridiplantae > Streptophyta > Magnoliopsida > Poales > Poaceae > Zizania > Zizania palustris. Next base: position 15,453,140 of record JAAALK010000282.1, read on the forward strand.
CGCCGGACGGGGCGACGGTCGTCGACGTGCGGGCGAGGACGAGGAGGTGGCCGCGGTTCCCGGCGACGGAAGGGCAGCTGGTCCGCGGAAGCGCGCGGCGGGTGCCCAACTCGTCGGACCCTCTCCACAACCGTTGAATGTAATTACGGAGATCTATATGCCGATTGCCATTCGAGCTCTTGGAGTTGTTGCATTGCTTCTGCATGTTATATCTGTCCGTCGTGATGCTTTGCTCATGGCTGCAGATCATGGCACTGTGTTCAGAGAATCGAAATGGGTTTATAGAAGTACATGATTTTGGTCTAGTTTGATTGCTACCTCGAGTGTTTGTAATCAGAAATTAATCGACATTTTTACCTTTTGTGTCTGGATATGCACGTTCAATTTTCTTGGATGAACTGAACTGACTGAAGGGCCGTTCATGGTGGAGTACTGGAGCCGCAAAGATACGGTTTGTGTCGAGGTGGGCCCATTTGTCAGTCTCCCTTCCTTTCCTCCCACTGCGTCAAAACGTCAAACACGTTGCACGCGCCACCGACCAGTCCAGGATTCCACCGGCGCCACCGCAATGTCCGTCACCGAAGGGGTAGCCCTCGCCGTCGCCGACGCCGTGTGGTCGGAGATCAGGTCCGCGGGCCACGCCTCCGACGAACACCTGTCCATGTGAGTAAAACCAAAGCCGTCCCCCGTCGCCTAGCCGCCTTCGCGCTGGGTTGTTGCGCGCGCCCTCGCTCGCTCTTTGACCTGTTGCTTCGCGCAGCCTCGAGACCCTGTTCGGCAAGAACATGCTGCGTGCCTGCAAGATCCTCGACGAGGGCGGCGTCCGCCGCGTCACCGGCGCGCCCAGCGGCCGCTCGGTCTTCCTGGTTGGCTCCCATCTCGTGATTCCCCGGGTATTCGTGTCACAACCGAAGTGCCAAAACATGGAGCAGTTACTTGACCGTGCCTTGTGTTTCGACGCTTCAGGTGGTGGGGGAATCGAAGAGGAAGGAGGAGTACATCTGCTTCCCGGAGCACCTCTGCACCTGCTACTCCTTCTTCTACGACATCGTCGGCCGCGGCCAGCAGCTCTGTGTAAGTGGGCGTTGATGACTTGCTGTTACTGCGTCTGATTACATTGTTCAGTGAGGCACAGTGCATTTCTTGACAAGAAAAGGATATCTCTGAAAACCAAAAGAAGCATATAACTGTTGCAATTGCAATTGTCAGCTGGTGGCTACTGAAATCCTTGTTTAATTTCTCTGACATGGCCTATTGGTTTTTGTTTCTTCAGTGTAAGCACCAGTTAGCAGCGCGGCTTGCAGAGGCTGTCAGTAAACACCAGGAGATCGAGGTAACCGATGAGGAGCTCGCACACATGCTTGCTAAACTCTGAAAGTTCGAATACTTCAGCAGTACACATAAAATTTGTTGAAAGGGGTTCGCACAGTAGTACTATTCTGCAAAGGACCGAATTTAGTGCAATGAATTAATGAAGATTGCTATCTTATCAGCTAGGTAAGTTATACTTGAATGCAAGGTATTCTCATGTAGGATTTGTGAGTTGTTGGCCTTCAATGTGATGTCACATGGAATCATGGATGCTGTGATGGTACAGTTTGAGGCAATCATGGTATTGTCACCTTCTTATTTGTTGCTGTATTGAGTGGTTAACTTTAAGAATGAGAGAAAATGTGTGATATCCTTCATTCCTGTCAATTGATGAATAAATTTATTTCTCTAGTCCTCTGTTATTGAATTAAGCTTTTGTACTCCTTTTAGTTTCCATCTTATTTTAAATAGATTGTTCCTTCTCTGTTATTATTCTCTATAGTGATGCTTTAGTAACAGGGGCAGGGGGAGATGAATCAATATTACACAATGGTGTGTGATTATGAAATTTCAGATTTTCCAACGATATTAAACAATTTCCAGGATTCTGACCAATTGACCATATATCCCTTTGCGGCTAGATATATTCCAAAGTAAAGCATACCTGATTCTACAACTGTGTATCCTGATAACAACATCCAAGTTATGGATGTTGAATCAGGAAATCCTAATTGTCTAAGACAATAGACCACAGGTTTCATAGTACTTGAGTATATTTTGTTTACCGTGTGAGAAGTGATGTGCTAAAGCACAGTGATTGTACTTAGTTTCAGATTTGATTATTTGATGATAATTATCAAGTATACTTAACATTTTGGCATTTGTCTGTGATGTAATTGAATCCTCAATACAATATCACTGCAATCTTCTACTTTTTATACATGGTTAATTGATTGCATTTAGTAAAATTTTAAAGTCCTACAATATCAAAGCATCCTAGGGAGATAGCTTTAAAGAGTATGCAATATATTTATGAGAAATTGTTTTGAATGACTATGTTACCTACAGATTCCATCTTAGTTAGTTGGTGTCTGTAGGTGGATCAAAGCTAACAAGATTTTGCATGTGCACTATGATGTTTATTTTAGAAGTTTTGTGGTTTACTCTTTTGTGTTACAGCGCTCTCTTCTGCTATTTTTTGTTCTTCCATGATGCAAACATTGAGACCTGCTAGATATTTCTCATGGCACCTCACTTCTCACTTATTCCCTGTCCCTCTGCAGCTCAGCTTGTTCTTATGCCTTAACTAGATGATTCTAATGCTATGCACTTGCCTCTCAGCAGTAAAAGAATGGATTCTTGATATTTATATGTACACTTTCATTGATATGTCACTAGAATACTGGATTTTCATTCGTTCTTTCAGATTCCTTTTCATGGGTATACTTATGTGCTAAGAAAAATGTGTCTGGCAGCTTTTCTTTAAAAAATACCTTCACTGATGAACCAATTGAGAGTGTATCATTTTTATTAGAACCCATCTCTTTTTAAAGAAAGAAACAATGGCAAGAGGTCTGCCACTATGCCACTAGAATCCATGTGTTTACAAGTAACAGTGGTACAATACATACACAAAAGTAGAGCTATGAGCCATTGTATGATCAATTCAACTGGTGTTTTATGTTATAACAGGAGCAAGTGTCTTGCTTGTATTTTTGGTTGGGAAACAATTTTTATCAATGAGATGCCCTATGGAGCATCGTAATTATAATTTTCTGCATGATAGATCGATAGCCAAGTTGGCATTTGTGTATCATTTTAACTATGTAATGGTATTGATCTTATGGTCCTCAATTGTTTTAATGAAGATTTTATTAGCTCTCATTCAAACTTGTTCCTCTTCAACATGCATGGCTTGTTTACTTTTGAAACTTCCTCAACGAGAAAAAAAAATGATAAAAGAAAAGGATCATATTTACCGTAAGATGCTTATATAGAATGAACTATCTGTATATTACAAATTTACAAGCGCAGGCTCAAGTCAATATTTTGCTCTGGGTACTTCTTTGGCTCTTGAGAACTGTCTTTGAAGCTCCCAGGCCAAACTAACCCTCTACCTTCTTCAACTGCAAAAGGCAGCCAGCTACTCATTTGGCCTTCATGGAATCTTGCTACGACAACAGCAGCTCTTTCACCATGCCCCTTCAGTATAGTGGAGTGTGGATTAACCCTCATATGTTGAAGAAAGGAAGCGGTTGGAGAGAGGCCAACCATGAGCTGCTGAAAGATGTTTGACTTCCTTGCTGCACACCTCTCCCTCTTGTGGGCATTCTGGTGTCCACCGAGGGCCTGTGAGCTGAAGAACTTCCTCATGCAGTAGTTGCAGGAGAAAGTCCTATGAGGTTTGGACTCTGGAAGCTTACCTTCTTCGCTTGTCAGTGCATCAACACCCAGCTTTAGCCATGGTATTGAGGTATTATCATCAGCAAGAACAACCTTGGCAGCTTGGTCTGCCGCCTTCTGTTCTTCCACTTCAGGTGCTCTCTTCATTTCTCTCTTTGTTATGAGTAGCAGAAGAGTGGATTGCTAAAGATTTGTGCTATTGTGGTAGACTCAGCTTTGCTATAAAAAGAAGCAGGGGTCTGCAAGTGGCAATAATTCAAGGGGGGAAGGGCAAGTTATCAGCAGTTTGAAGTGGACCAGGATATTCTACTTTGCACACCTATCTAATTTTTTTCTTAGCTATGAATTTTCCTATAGTGGTGGCCAGCATGTTGGTTCTTGATATTCCATAAGGCGTGCCTTTCATGTACACTGTCCGGCTACAACAAACTTCAGTTTCTTGTCTGGCTCATTCCTGTAACCCTATCAGGTCTGCACCTTTTTAGATACCAGTTTTGTACATTTATCTATCTGGTACAGTTCAGTAACCTAATGCTGTTCCATGGCTGGTCATTTCCCTGTTTTTTATTGCACCTATCATCTGGGAAGCTCCTGTTTGTGTCTGTAATGTCCTTGTCAATAGAAGTATGAGAATATATGTATATAAGGACATCCTATAGCTAACCCAAAAAGTCACATATATAAACCTTGACTTCACATCTATCATAAACTCATGCGTTGGAATGATAAAGTTTTCTTCTTCTTTTTTGCTTTTGGTGGGCAAAACGGCATGCTTGCTGAAAAGTTCCATGTCCTATGGGCGCTTGTTAAATATTGTTTAATCATCTTTGAACTTATCTCAAGTATTCTCTCTTTTTGTCTCTTCAGGCCCAGGCGTAGACGCCTCACGTTTTGTAATCCTAAAGCTAATCCTACTCAAACAACATGCCTGCATCAGTAGCTTTCAGATGACTTGAGGTGAGTGCAGCTGCCACTTCCTGTTAGCCATGCCATTAGCACTGGACAAACTGCTGAGCTTGAATTCTTGAAAAGCACAAGCTCACTGTTCAGAAACAAGTGGATGATGCACTCACAAGCAAGAATGATTATGCCTGTTTTGTGATGCAGTGATTTATTAATTGGAGTCCCTTGTGATTGCAGTTGAGCAGCGGCCTTGGTCTCCTCTTCGTGCAAGCAGGCAAGATTTGATTTTTGATTTGAACTGGTGCTACTGCGCTCCCACAGAATACGTATTCCAGCCTTTCCTGGTGAGCCGTCTCGACCAATTGAATCCGCCGCCGCCGAAACCCGTTGTTATCCTTGTCATGGAGACGATGCCTCGTGACTTCATCTCACGAGGAAGAGGATGATGACTGATGACTGCGTCTGTTCCCTCGATGAAAATTGGAACCGATGAGGACATGAGGTGTGCTGACGACTGGCTGTTGATGCATGAATCTACATGCACTGTGAAGCTTTATCCGGTTAGGCTTGGGTGGATTGGGGGGCCGGTTCCTGCTGTATGCGGCAAATAGCAATGATGCACTGCTCGTCTTATTTCACGACCTCTGGTTTGAGTTTTAGCTTTTCAAGCTTTACAGAATGCTGGTTTTTAGCTTTTGCAATTTTAAATGGTGGTTTTTTGAAAACTAGTTTTTGGAAAGCTAATACCGTTTGACAACCTAGTTTTTGAAATTGTGGGATAGAGTGGCTATTTTGTGGGGTTTACAGAATGAGCGGAGAGGCTGAGCGACGCCGGAAGGAGCAGTGGGGTCGGGCGGTGGCGACGTCGGAAGGGGCGGTGGGGCCGGGCGACAGTGACACCGGACGGGGCGGCGGGGAAGGGCGGAGCGACGCTGGACGGGGCGGCGGTGCTGGCCGAGGCAACGTCGGACGGGGGGACGTCGGGGGACGGCGGGGAAGGGCGGCGTGATGCCGGACGACCGAAGGAGAGGGAGACAACGTAGATGGAAATGGAAAGCTACGAAAAAACTCACATTTCACTGTTTTGGGGGTTTTCATGTAATTATAACTTCTGTGGTTTTTGGCTTTCGGGAAACTCAGCCTAGAAACTGACTGTTTGTTTGAGCTTTCGACTTTCTACGGTGAAAGCTACTAAAAAGCTCAAACAAACAGGGTCTAAGATTATCTTGGCTTCACTAAGATATAACTTAAAAAAACACTCATGGTATTATCATATAAGAAGTCCTTTTAATAAAAATCAATATCTAAATCTTCTTACTCTCTAACACCAACATTGTTGGCGTAAAGGATTACGCTAACAGTTCTTGAAAATTAAGAACTAACAAACAAAGAATTTGTGATGCGGATTATTTCGAGCCTTCGAATAGGATAGTAGTTTGAAGTTGTGTATTGAATAGCTGAGTATTTGATGCCTATTATAGGGTAAAAAGGGGGTATTTATAGGTAAAAACTCTAAGGAAAAGACATATTTACCCCTCAATTACAACCGACGTAGTGCAAACTATTCGATACCTCAAATAGAGTTAAAATAGTAAAATCTATTCGGAGAAGATAGATAAGGCAGATGTCTTATCAACCTTGCTGTTTTCCACTGCAGCTTCGGAGCCTCCGGGGGATACATTCAAACTATGAAGCCGAAGTATCCTTCGGCTTGGAAACTTTATCATCTCGGAGATGAACACATGCTTCGATGCTAATGAATTATCTTTGGCCGTTGATCTCTAAAGCCCTGAGGATGAAGTATTTTCCTCCAAACAAACATATTGTTCTTCAATAGATTGTTGATATCATATTTTCTATATATTATACTTTTATATTACCGATGGACGGATATTATTTATCAAATCTTTTATTTTTTTCTATCTCTTGTATTTTTGACCGACGGAACTGGACTAGATAGAGAATAAGAGCGGATTCTTGCAACTACACGATACAGAAGTTGTGGAGTCATTCTAAACCCAATATCTCTACTAATAATAGAGATACAGAATTACATTGCTCTAATGCAATTACGTGATGCACTGACGTGTCCCGACTTTTTTTTTCTGCCACGAGCTGTACCTAGTCATTTAGACATACATAAATGCTCACTTATCTGATTATCTCCGCCGCCACCACCTCCGTCTGTGATTACGTGCTTATTTATTTATTATATTTTTATTTAAAGTGTTAAAAAATTAATAAGTGTGAACACAGTAAAAAAATCATATTGCGTCCGGTGTATTATACATGCCAATCAGGCTGATGCGGCCGAATGGATCCGGAAAATTTGAGAATTTACCACTAAAAAGTTTGTATATTTTGATTATTTGTCACTTGTGTGGATGACAAGTAGAATCATTGAGTGTAGAAGTGAGCCAAAGTGGTAAATAATCGAAGCCCAAATTTAAAAGTGTCAAATCATCAAATTTTCCAATGGTGCTGTGCTGTGTATCCAAAACTCCAGAGTTGAGACGTGCGACCATGCCTGCCACCCACCGTGGCAGGTGGGCTTCCGCCGCCACATGGGCCGCCGCCGATGACCTCCACTTCTCTGTCCCAGCTGGGCCGAGGCCGCAGAGTTGCATGCATGCACGCACGCACGCGACCGAAAGTCCAAAACACGGCGAGATACATCCATTCCGCCCGACAGCCACGGTCAGACCATGCACGACCATTCCATCAGTCGATCAAACCACGAGAGGATGAATAGTGATAACTAAGCTATGGTTTTCTAAAAGAGGTTTCCGTGTGTCCGCGCTCATGAACCGAAACCTGAGAAAAGTAACAGGAACACGTACATCCATATTGCAGCTTGCTGCTAGCCCCGGCCGGCCCGTTACTATACGTACGTAGGTTCTGGTGCTGGGGCTGGTGCTGGACAGACGACACCACGACACACATAATGCAGCGCGGCAGACAGGCCAGGCAGGCTTGACCGATCTTCCGGCCGTCGAGCGGACAGCTTGACACCGGCGCCCAGAAGCTCTCAGACGCCATCATTCGGTCTTCGCATATGGTCTCCCTGCTTCGTCGTCGTCTCCGTTTGTTCGATCCATCGTTAGGTAGGTAGAGATCGAGACGACCATGCAGGCAGGCAGGGCATTCATGGCCTCCTCCTCCTCCTCCTCCTCCTCTTTACGTTGGACCAGTGAATATGGGCTCGCAGAAAGGTGCGTCGTTGCATGTGCCGTGTCGTCTCTTATCCGAGCTTACCGCCGATCGAACCGTGCCATGCATGCATGCATGGTCCGTCGCCCTCCTTTATGCATGCATGCACACTGTCGGCCTGTGTCGCCTGCCGGCCGGTCACTCGCCGGTCATACCCACTCTGATCCATCCATCCATGCATGCATGCCACACACCCTCCTACCTACCTTTAGTCTGATAATTTCCTCTCCCCTTTCGATTATTTCTGCATGGATTGCAGCTAGCTAGCTAGCTAGATCATGCATGGCCGCGCGGAATGGTCGCCACTGAGACACTGACTCACTCACTCAGTCACTCACTCAGTCACTCACTCACTCACTGTCACTGTGTGGGTCGTCGTCGTCGATCGATCTCGTTGTAATCTGTGTCGTCTCCAGTGTTAACATCATTCTGAAGATCGAGTAGTCATCGATCGATCTACCTCTAATAATGGCCTGGACAGTAGCGAGTCCATCCAGTTCACCCAATCAAATCCAAAAAGGAACTAGATCGATAGATATATCTAAGCTAGCTAGCTCGATCGCTCGTCGCGAGACAGGCCGGGCTCACCACCAAATCGTGCGTTCTTCGTGTCGACGATTTCAGTGGCAAGCAGAACATTCCAGGGAGGGTTTTGCCGCGTGAGCTTACAGTTTTAGGCGCTAGCCCACTGGTTTACTAAGCCATCCCGACATGCAGCAGCTAGGTGAGCTCACTCCCATTTTCGCCCATACATGTCTGCTCCAAGCTAAGCATGGTGTATATATAACCGTATATGTGATATATATCATATCCACAACTACATGTGAGCACACGTAGACTTCTTGCAATATTCTCTTGGTCTCTCTTGATTCATCTTCTTTCAACTCTATATAAGCTTGTAAAAGGCTAGAGACGTGAGTAAGTTGGCACTGATCTCATAAAAACTCCGACATTGAACGTATATTGAATGTGCTCAAGCGAGAGTAGTACTGAGATAGATGACTTCCCAGAAAGTCCGAGTATCGCATCCCCGAAACATAACTTTCAAATCAAAACCGGGCATTGTGGCCTTCCACACACAAAAAAAAATCATATGACTTTCAAACGAAGCCGGGCCATGGTGACCTTTTTAAAAAACTCTATATATGCTCATTTAGACTATATACTCTGGTTGAGTTGTTTTACAACCTAGTATCTCTGTTTCAAAATATAAGTCAATATTTATAATTTTTAATAATAAGTAAGCTAAAAACATTTATATTTAATGTTATACATATTATGAAGTTAGATTAATATTTAAAATTGCTTGCATATATTGTATGTTATCTAAATTGTTATCAACGATATACCACAAAAGTGTTGGGATAAGATCTCGGAGGAGAGGGGGCCGAGTCCCTCTCCTCCACGTTCAGCTCGGACCCCCCTTAACCGTTTTCCCCTGGTCTCCCGCGCGCCCTGATCGGGGGCGCCCCAACCGATTCATGGTTGAAGGGCCCCTGCCGCTAGCGCTATATTAAGGGGGGAAGGGCTCAGGCTGCAAGGTGTTGATACCTTGTACGCACAAACTTTCCCCTACACTCCTAGCATCCGATCTAACTATTGCGCTAAGCGGCGGGAAGCCTCCCTCGCCGCACCCAAGCTATGGCTTCATCGTCATCGCCTCCGGCCGCCACCGGCGAAGGTACACACACCCCTTACCCTCTCTGTTTATGCCTAAGACCCTATGTCATGTTCATTAGTTTTTAGTTGAACCCTGCTAGACCTAGCCTAGTGATCTACTCTAGTTCTATCAAAAAGTAATTAGTGGTCAATATTTTATGCTAAAGATATTGTGTGAAAAAATATATATCTTATATTTGAAAACTGAGATAGTAATATGCAATTGTAAACCGTCACGGCAAATTAAAAGTAGTGGATTAACCAAGCCGTTTCTTTCACTTTCTGATGAAGAAACGACGAACGTACGTACGCCGGCTTCATTTGTCAGATTCGATCCGATTAATTACACGTTTATTTGGATTATTATGTGTGAACAATATAAGTACTTTGAAATTAAACCCACACCAATACATACAAATTTTCCAACACAATACGTATGAATTGAATCTGCAATCTTCTTCAGAATAACTTTATCTGAAGAAATTGAAGGGCGGAATGAATCGGGTGCAGAATTTTCTGCGTATATATTCTCCACACGGCTTTCGGTGCGGACTAGCAAATTAAATTAACGAACCTTAGAAATTAAACCAGTTCGATGGATACGATGCTTGCTGATCACCAGCAAATATTCCCTGGAAAATGGTTACGGATCGAATAGCAGCTTAATGGAAAGCTCGTCCTAATATAACATGGAAAACGGGAGGTAACTTTTTTTTTTTTTGAACCAGAGAAATCCAGTAGGATTTCCCCCATTTCCATTAAAGAAATGAAAAAGCAGGTCTCTTACAACGCAACAAAACAGAGAGATACCAGCAGGGTTTTTCTCGCAACGCCCCATAGCGCTACCTACTTATTACAAGCACAAAACATCCAGAAACATCCAACACACAGGAAACTTCCCTAATGATCCACAAACATAGACAATTCATCAAGTCAGCAAAAAACCACCAAAACCAACGACATGTGGCGATCAGAGGCTCAGGAGAGGACTTCCCAAGCACCACCCATTTCTCTTTGCAAAGACATCAGACACCACCCGTTCTAGCAGACGTACTCCCGCTATTAGCCTTCTTGCTTTTTCCTCCGATTTCTGTAAAACAGACCATGTTGAAATCCAAAAACAGCACGAAGTAACCAATTCCATCGGATAAGTAATTCTTTTACTACTAAAACAAGATTCATTCCTGAACTTCCACAAAGACCAGAAAAGGGCCGCAATACCAACTCCAGCTAGTTGTTTGTCATTTTTCCTCAGCTTTCTGAACCACAAGTTCCACAGATGTTGAATATCATTGAAGGGACCAATATCAAAGCATACTTTAATCAATCTCCACATAAATTTGATTTAAGAGTCCAGATTTGAGATTCGTACGTCCCCAGATCGATTATGCTCCAGATTAATATTTGAGATTTGTTTACATATGAATTGAGCCGTACATACATGTGTCGTCGCTAATTCTTTTTTGACGGTCATCGATCGCAGATGATCCTACCTGTAACAAAACATTAACAGCTCGATCTGCACGACCAAAGTGAAGTCCAAAGCAGCAGAAAGCAGCAGGTGCAGGTGCAGCAGGAGAACCAGTGGCTCATCAGTGGTGGTAGTGTGGTACCTAACACCATGCAAAACACAGCACACGACCTAATTTGCTTTGCTCTTTTCTCTTACCGCGCACGACGCTTTACGCTTTTTACAGAGCTGCTGCGAGGTAGGCAAAGCGAGGGAGAGAGCAGTAGTTCGTGCCAAAACGACGGCCATGATCACGAGAGTCACTGAGCACGGCCGGCCGGCCGGCCGGCCGCACCGTCCCCCGAGAAATTCCGGGCAGCGTAGCACGGGCGGGGGTGGACAAAAAAAGGCCTAAACAAACGTCTGCTCTCTTCCGGTTCACGTGACGAAAACGCAAAAAAAAAAAAAAATGGGCAGCTTCCCGGCACCTGCTGTGCTCGCCGGCCGGCACACAGCTCTCGCGCGCCGGCCGGCGCCGTCGTCGCGCTAAAAGAAAAAACTTTGGAGCTCTTGCGGAGAGAATTGGATTTGTTTCGGGTGACACCACGCGTGCGGTGGCCGGTGGCTGCATTATTATTCACGAGCTAAGCGGACGGAGTCGTGGCCGTGTGATCAATCATTCGTGCATGGGGAGGGGGGCGGCGCGCGGCGACGGCGACGGCGACGGCTGCCGCGCGGGCGTGGGCGGTGCACGTCAAGTTAAAACCACCTGCGCGCACCAGCCAGGGCGGCGGGCTCATCTCAGCCGACGGGGTATCTGTAATCTCGAGCCATATTATTCCTCCCGGCCCCCGCGGCGCATGTTGCGGATAGATCTGTGCGCGCGCGCCGCGCGGCGAGGGCGGTGATTCGAAGTTTCCTTTGACGCGAACCGGATCCTGCTTGCGAGCGCGGGGATTCGATTTTTCTTCTCCGTTTTGATTCCGCCCGCGCCGTGCATGCACGCCGCGCCAGGCGATCGAGTGAGTTGTTGGCACAAAGAATATCTGACTGCCATGCCATGCCATCCCATCCAGGCCGGCAGGCCGGGATGGCCGGCCGCTCTCGGCGACCGACCCATCGCCCCGCCCCGCCCCTGAGCATGTTACAACTTGCGACGGCTTCACGTGGACGCCAGCCGTAACCTGAGGTGAACGAACTCTACTGTAATGATCTAATCCTCCTCAGCCATGGCCGGTCGCTAGAGCTAACCTCTCCCAACCACAGCGATTCATTGAATGCTCCTCTCCCTCTCCTGCCAGCCTGCCAGGTTAGCCGCGCGCCACTGGCGGCGTAACCGCCGTACGTTAGGGCGTGCAGTGACGACGCGCGCGCGCGGCCGTCGCGATCGGTGGGCGCGCTCGCCGCGCCCAACGGGAAGTTTGGTATATTACCATCTCATCTCAACGCTCTAATTACTATTCGCATAGATTAGCTCAGGATTATTTTCTAATGGCACGGAAGTCTATGTCGAGCTAAAAGCGGCTCGACCGAGGATTCGCGCGGGAAAGTCGGGGATAAGGTCGGCTTCGCCCAGCTCGGCCACTAGCTAGCTCACTAGAATCCGAGCTGAGCTGAGCTAAGCTAAGCTAAGCAGCTGCCCTCGTGGCTACGAAGCGGACAAGCCCGTGTTCGAGAAGAGGCAGGCAGCGAGGCGACAGGGATTTCGCCTTCGATTCCGCACTTTAGCAGAGCCGTGGACTGTGTGCTAGCTAAATCCGGCCGGCCAGCGTTTCTGCCGTGCTCGCCTCTGCTTCCTCATCGGAATCTATCGTCGATTGCAACGCGAAACTGAATCGCGTCTCGACTGTTCCACGGCCGGCCGGCCTTGCACCGACCCGACGAGGTGAGGTGTGTGCTCGGCTCGGGCGAGCTACTACACTGTAGCTGCGACGCCTCCGCGGTGGTGAACGGTGAGGTCTGACGTGGCGGCCCGGCCCCGGCCGCCCCCACCTTGCCGGGCGGGTGTCCTCCTCCGGACGGGACACCGGGGCCCGCCGCTGCCTCGCCGTGGACCGACAGCGACTGACGTCACGCCATGTCCTTCTTCCCCGTCTCGCTCTTCTCCCCCTCGCCCGTGACCAGCTCGCCTCCCCTATAAATGCCGCGCCATTCGAAGCCATTAGACTCAAGCATTCACCACCAACACAAAATATTTCCATTCTTTCTCCTCCCGGCTCCCACACACACACGCCTTCTTGCTTCTTCCCTCCATCCAGGTTTAGCTACCAGCTCTTGCTAGCAGTAGCATTTCTGGGCTGCTAAGTGTTCTGGCTGAGGCAATGGCGGTGATTACTGATGTGTCCACCACCGGGGCGGCTCTTCGGAGCCCGGCGTCGTCGCCGGCGGCGGCAGTGAAGGAGTCGGACGTCGAGAAGCTCCGGTTCATCGACGAGATGACCTCCAACCCTGACGCCGAGCAGGAGCGTGTCCTGGCGGAGATCCTCGGCCGGAACGCCGACACGGAGTACCTCAGGAAGTGCGGGCTCGGCGGCGCCACCGACCGCGCCACCTTCCGGGCCAAGGTGCCGGTGGTGTCGTACGACGACCTGCAGCCGTACATCCAGCGCATTGCTAACGGGGACCGCTCGCCTATCCTGTCGACGCACCCCGTCTCCGAGTTCCTCACCAGCTCCGGCACGTCGGCCGGCGAGCGCAAGCTGATGCCCACCATCAAGGACGAGCTCGACCGCCGTCAGCTGCTGTACAGCCTCCTCATGCCGGTCATGAACTTGTAAGTTACTACCTATCATTGGCTCTCTGAACATTTGATAGCGCACACGTACAAGTAAAGTTGATGATTAATGGCGCCGCCATGAATCATTGCATAGGTATGTGCCTGGGCTTGACAAGGGGAAGGGGCTCTACTTCCTGTTCGTCAAGTCAGAGACGAAGACACCGGGCGGCCTGACGGCGAGACCCGTCCTGACGAGCTACTACAAGAGCGAGCACTTCAAGAACCGGCCGTACGACCCCTACCATAACTACACTAGCCCGACGGCGGCCATCCTCTGCGCCGACGCGTTCCAGAGCATGTACGCGCAGATGGTGTGCGGCCTGTGCCAGCGCAGCGACGTGCTGCGGCTGGGCGCCGTGTTCGCCTCCGGCCTCCTCCGGGCCATCCGCTTCCTCCAGCTCAACTGGGAGCAGCTCGCCGATGACATCGAGGCCGGCGAGCTCACCCCCCGTATCACCGATCCATTGGTGCGCGAGGCTGTCGCCGGCATCCTCAGGTCGGACCCCGAGCTCGCCAAGTTCATCCGCGCCGAGTGCTCCAAGGGCGACTGGGCTGGCATCATCACGCGCGTCTGGCCGAACACCAAGTACCTCGACGTCATCGTCACCGGCGCGATGGCGCAGTACATCCCGACCCTGCAATTCTACAGCGGCGGCCTTCCGATGGCGTGCACCATGTACGCGTCCTCCGAGTGCTACTTCGGCCTCAACCTCCGCCCCATGTGCGACCCGTCCGAGGTGTCCTACACCATCATGCCTAACATGGGCTACTTCGAGTTCCTCCCCGTGGACGAGACCGGCGCGGCGTCCGGCGACGCGGGCCAGCTCGTGGACCTCGCCCGCGTGGAGGTCGGGCGCGAGTACGAGCTGGTGATCACCACCTACGCCGGGCTGAACCGGTACCGCGTCGGCGACGTCCTCCGCGTGATCGGGTTCCACAACGCGGCGCCGCAGTTCCGGTTCGTGCGCCGCAAGAACGTGCTCCTCTCCATCGAGTCCGACAAGACCGACGAGGCCGAGCTGCAGCGCGCGGTGGAGCGCGCCTCCGCGCTGCTCCGCCCTCACGGCGCGTCCGTCGTCGAGTACACCAGCTACGCTTGCACCAAGCGCATCCCTGGCCACTACGTCATCTACTGGGAGCTCCTGACCAAGGGACCCGGCGCCGACGCCGGCGCCGGCTCCGGCTCCGGCGCCACGGTGGATGCGGACACAATCGGCAACTGCTGCCTCGAGATGGAGGAGGCCCTGAACACGGTGTACAGGCAGAGCCGCGTCGCGGACGGCTCCATCGGCCCGCTCGAGATCCGCGTCGTCCGTCCGGGCACCTTCGAGGAGCTCATGGACTACGCCATCTCCCGCGGCGCGTCCATCAACCAGTACAAGGTGCCCCGCTGCGTCACGTTCCCGCCAATCGTCGAGCTGCTGGACTCGCGCGTCGTGTCAAGCCACTTCAGCCCCGCGCTGCCGCACTGGTCTCCGGGGGCGCGGCGGTCCGACTAGCCAACTAGCCATCCCTCTCGCCGGAGACCGCTCCGTCGATCGTCGGACCACCCCCACCAGCAGTAGTAGAGATCGACCGATCGATCGGACCAAAGTGTCCATGTAAGAGGTTACCACTAGTAGTGATTATAGCTTAACTTTGTCTTCCAAAACCGTACGAGTTCTGAGCAAGATCATGTTCCAATTATTGGTCAGACCTGGACAGCTTTAGCAACTACTACACATCTGTTGCATTTCTGTCTCTAGTCTTTCCATTTCAAGCGAGTCATTTCATTGAAGGCGTTCGTGTGAGTTTGTTGTGCCTGCCATGAAAATTGCCGCATTATTAGCTCATAGTTTTCAGCTCCTCGCCGTCTCTCAAGTCTCAACTACTGTCTGCTGCTGCTGCTGCTTTAATTGTTGCTGCAAGTGTCGACTGGATAATCTTTTTCTGTGATGCTGACACTTGATTAGATTAATCGGGCCATCTTAAAAAACTGAAATGCCGAATAATGCCAGGCCGAAGACCGGTCCTGCACACTGCTTGGTCGTCAGGTCTCTGCTGAATGTTGCAAGCGGACCGGTTTGCTTTGCTTTGCTTTCCTGGCTGCACCATCGTGATTTCGCGTGTGTTTTCTTCCTACTGGTTTCCTGTTTTCTGCAAATCCAAAGGCGAAGCGGTTCTCAAGTTTCAAGTAGACTCTTCAGAAATTTTGCTCTTGGGTCAAGGTCAGGCCGGAAATTCAGAGGCGTACTGACCGCCAGTGTTTGTTTGCCGTGTCGACAACGTGCAACTTCTTGTGGTGTTTGCTGGAGCAATGCAGCACACATGTGCGTGCCGGGAAATGTTACAGATTTACGGTGAATAGAGGAGATGTCTACCATGTTTTTTTTCTAGTATGAATTTCCAAAGTTTTTTCTATAGTTTATCAGTATCTGCACTAAAAAATGGTAGCTTTTTTATAAATAGCTTTATTGAAATCAGTCAGTTGCATAAAACCGATATTGTAATACCATAAAAATATGGCATTTGCTCATGTATGTACATCGCAAAAACGTAGTTTGGCTTGAATATATCCTTAAATTAGATATATTTGTTGTGAAATGTCGTTATTTATATTTTAATATTTTTTCAGACATGTTCCTGCCAAATACCCAAAATGCCCTCTTTTTGCTCTCCTCTCTCCCTGCGGGTTAGGGGTAGCAGTGGCGAGCGGTGAGCTCGGGGAGGGGGGAGGCAAGCTCGGGAGGGGGGCGGCGACGACAAGCGATGAGCTCGAGAGGGGTGGCAGCGTGGTGGCCCGATCTATGTAGGGGTCGGGTGGTGGTGGTGGTGTGGCCTACGAAGGGGCTCGAGGGGTGGCGGCGTGACTTGTAGAGGGGGCTTGGGGGCGGTGGGGCCTGTGAAGCGGCTCGAGAGGGTGGCGGTGTGGCCTGCAGAGGGGCTGGGGATGGCTGCGTAGGGTGCTCGGGAGGTAGAGGGGCTGCGGAGGGGGTTCGAGGGTGGTGACGTGGCTTACGAAGGGGCTTGAGGGACGACGGCACATAGTGCTTGGGAGGCGGAGAGCCATTTTGGGTATTTTAAAAAATTATCTCCAAAAAATATCAAAACATTAATAGTGGTGTTCCACAACAAATATGCTCAATTTTGAAATGTTTACAAGCCAAACTACGTTTTTGCGACATCCATCAACAAATATCACGTTTTTAAGATATTCGAGATGTATGCACAAATAAGATGTACTTAGCCAAACACATCTTCAACTAACAAAAAATAAGAAATTAAATGAAGTATCAAGACCATTAATTTGATGACCAGATCAACACCCATATTTTTAGGTAAAAGAATCTTTGAACATCTTTAAATATTTATAAGCCACAATAACGAACCAGAGTAAACCAGACTTATAGAACATGGTACTACATCGTTAAGACCTAATAAAAGGAAAACTCACGTCTCCGGCGACAACTAGTGCCGTTTTACCGAACTGATGGCAAATTGACCTGTAAACTGAAACTTGTACGCGACATGTCCGCGCGCCTACCTGCAAATCTTACCACGCAAAAACCGTCATCCATTGCGCACGAGAGACCATTAAACCAAAATTGAGATTTGCTAGCACATGTTTCGTCCACTTGTAACATGCTCCAACCTTTGACTTAGTTGTCTATTCACAGCGGCCAAATCAAAAAAAAAAAAAAGGTCAAAGTTGGACACTCCCTGCCGTCCGGTGCGTGCGTTCGATCCGCTCGATCGTCCTTCCGCACGAATCATGCACGGCCGCGCCCACGAAATCTTTGACCCCCGCGCACCACGACGCGGCTCGCGATGATCAGCACGAGGCCGTGCGCTGCGGCGATGGACTTCGCGCGGCGCCCGTGCCCGTGCCGAGCCCGAGAGTCACGACGGGTCCGAGCATTCAACGGCCGCTCGCTCGTCTTACGCGTCGGGAACGCGTGGCCCCGCGCCTGGCCGAGACACAGGGGGCGGGTTCCCTTGCCGGAGTCCCGCGCGTTAGCGAGCGACCGGCTCCACCCTGCCGCCGAGCCGGCGCCCGGCGCCCGGCGCCCGGCGATCGCGTTGCGTGCGGTGCGAGGGCACCCCGCGCGGACCGCGTACGTACGGCGCACGGTACGGGCCGAGCTCTGCCTTTGACCGACGGTTCGTGCCGCGCGCGGCAGGCGCTGGGCCTGCGCTGTCACGCGCGCGCGCGGCATGCTACAGTTAGCTCGCACGATTCGTGCGGTGTTGCGATCGGAGAAGCAGACAAGCACCGGCGATTTGCCCGGGAAATTATTTCCCACGGATTCCCGGTCACATCGAAGCCTGCCAACCCATCGAGCTGAGCTACGGCTCGGTGACAAGTTACTTGATCTGGTCAGACTATAATAAGTTCGTCGTTGACTTCACTTTCTATGCGTGTACTCTGCACAGTCTCTCGGAATGTTTGCTCTTACTGACGGGTCAAAGCCTCGAGTCCGTTCTAATCCAACAGCATGAGTGGAACTTGGAAGTGAAACTGAACCAGACACGAGGAGCTTGGGACTCGGATGTGCCAGGGTGTTCGACAGGGACGCGTGCGAGCCGCCGCCGCTGTTCACGAGGCGCAAAAGAGGGCTCGCTTGCCGGCGCCCGTTTGCTACACACGCACACGCACAAGGAGACGTACGACAGGATGCAGGAGCAGGAGCAGAGAGCATGTTGCGAGTTGCGACGCCAGCGCGAGGCAGTCGAGCTCGTCGCCCTGCGCCCCTGCCAGCCTCCTCGTCGTGAGCAGCAGAGGCCGACGCCCCCCTACCCGTGTTTCCCTCGTACGCGCGGGAGACGCGATCGAGTGGTGGTCGCCAGCTGCCTTCGCTCCACGAATCCATGCGCATGTCCTCGCCGCGCCGCGCGGTTTTCCCGAGATCGCAGCAATTGAAATGCTTCGTGCAGGACGGGGTTGTCAGAAACAAACCGGGAAAAGTGTATTTGGTTTTCTGGATTTAGAAATGGAACCAGCGAGGCAGGAACCGAGAACTTTAGCCCATAACGTTTTAAGCTCAGCTACTCAGTCCCCAGTCCACAGTACACAGACCAGTCCAAGTCAAGAAGTTGAAGGCTGGCCTGCTACTCGATGAAATGCAGCCACAATACGGGCCGAATGTGAATCACAATTGTTTTCACGGCTGAATAATACAAGCCGAATGTGAACTACAATGCCATTCCGGCCCAAATACTACTTGGGTTGAGGCGAACTTTTTCCCCATCTTCTTTAGACGTATAGGTGACTTCAATCATGCAGGTTGAAATGGTCTAATTAAAGCAACACGTTAAAAGTATCAGATCCATGAAATGAGATGAGACAGTTTTGTTTCATTTTTTTATGAGATTGTCCCCTCACGTGTTTAATTGTGAAAGGCAGAAATATCACAGTTTCGCATTTAATTGGTGGATTAAAACAAACAATACTTCATCGTAGAAGCTCTGTTTCACTTCGAAACACCTCCGAATCATCCTAAAACCTCCGGACTATCTCTAAACTCTAAAGTCTCCACCTTAGAACTTTGGGACCGATCACAAAATCTCCCCGGGATGAGGTAGAACAAGTTTATCTGTTCTTTTTTTGGAACGAATTATTTATAATATTGAAAGAATATTTCCTATCATACTGACTTCAAACCAAATCCCCTAAAAAATATAACCTCGTCCACGTAACCAATAACCAAACGAACCAAAAGTCACGTGGACGTACTGTTGTAGAGCTTCCCATGATGGGCTTGTGAAATGCCCAATTAATTACAGTTACCGGTGACAGGGTGCCACGTCACAGTTTAGTGGCCTCGACGTGGGGCCCCCACGCACCTTCCCATCTCCGGCTCTCCCTCCCTCCGATTCGCGGTCGGCTCGTCAACGGCTCCCCATCTTCCACCTCCAAATCTCCAATCTCACTAGGAAAACAAGGCCGCCACATGCGCAGAAAAGGAATACAGTTACGCATCGGAATCATACGATCACACGTAGGAGTCACAGACAGGTGGGTCCCTGTTTGATGTTGCCCACCTGTCAGTGAGCAGCATGCATCGGCTCTTCACTGACATGCGGGATCTCCGAGGCATCTCCGCCGGTAACCGATATAGTCCTCCTCCCTGCGGGAACGGGACGGGACGGCGAGGCAGGCGGGCGGGCGTGCGAAAATTACCGTATTACCCCTCGCCCTCCTCCTACAGGTCGTCGCCTCGGCCTCGGCTCGGGGCTCCCCTCCACGGACCCTCCTCCTCGGCGCGACGACCTCCACGCCTTCCTATTCCTCGCGGGGCGCGACCATGGCGAGGCGCCGCTCGGCTCGGCTCGGCTCGCTGCTGGCCTTCGCCGCCGCCGCCGTCGTCGTCCTCGCTTCCGGCGCCACCGCCGCTGCGGGATCCCCCGATCGGCCCGCCCCCGCGCGGCCGCCGCTGGTTCTACCTCTCACGCTCTCCTACCCCAACGCCAGCCGGCTCGCCTCGGCCCGTCGCGGGCTCGGTGGTGATGGCGCTATCCCCAACGCCCGCATGCGCCTCCATGATGATCTCCTCACCAACGGGTGGGTACACCTCGTTTTTTTTCTCTTCTCTCGATATATTTCCCCCAATTTTGTGGGTGCTCTATTGGATCTGAGGCTGGAGGTTGGGTGCGTGTTGTCGTGTTGGTTAGGTATTACACGACGAGGCTGTACATCGGGACGCCGCCGCAGGAGTTCGCGCTGATCGTGGACTCTGGGAGCACCGTCACTTACGTTCCCTGTGCTACCTGCGAGCAGTGCGGTAACCACCAGGTTGGTCTGGATTCCTCAATCTCTCTTCTCACTGACCGGTTTGAATTGTGTGTGATGAACTGACGATCGGTTCAATTAGGAGGCATGTATGTATATGCGATTCCTACATGTCCTACTGTAGCTTGACCATTCAAGTAGGATAATTGACACCAATGCAAATGATACATTGTTGTGGCTCTTGGAGGGTGCATAGATATGCATTGTTCCAGCTTCTTAGAAAATCCATGTTTCCATCTGGATAGGTTAAAAGTTCCAGCTATGCAATGTGGATAAAGTGTATATAATGTACACCGAGAGCACCTCCTCGACCTGCAGGGGACATTAAAACTAACTGAGCCGCGGAGGCATGATTTGGCCGTGTGCAATGGGCTGCTTAGTTGGGCATGGCAACTATACTGTTTTTCTCCGTCATTCAGGCAATTCGTGGGCGACTAGATGGCTAGACGCCAAGCAAAGCGGTCAATGCTTGGCTTGAGCCCACTCGTCCTCCTGCCAAGTACCAAGGAAGCGACTTTCCAGGCAAAAAAACTACTGCTTCTATTGGAGATTGAGACTCTTAGATAGACGTCTTGAGATGTTTTCTTTTTAAGCATCTAGCTAAGCATCCATGGATTGTACATGCCCTAACATAGCCACTTTCTTCTAAATAGTGAATGTCTCAAATTTGATAGAGGTCAACATTCAACGAGGTCCATTCCAGTCGGTCTCAGCCAAAAAAATAGCATTTGATTGGTGGCCATCATTTTATTGAAATTTTGCACCACGTTTTCAAACCATTTTCCTTGTTTCCAGTTGTCAACAGTTAGCCATTTACTCAATTCTTCTCCATTTTTCTCAATCTGCCCAGTGGATCCTGTATCTCTAGCGGACAATCATCAGACAATAGATTTGACAACTGTTTGGATTGGTTATCACAATCCATTAGCAGTGCTAACAATTTGGTTTAACATCAATTTGTGCACCATCCAAGCACACTGCATGTTCCAGAATCCAGATACAGTATTTGGAGAATTGGAGTTTAATGCTGTATTATTGTTCTCTGAATTTAGAGCCTTAGATTCACACATCTCACATAGAAAATAAATATATCTGTGGAAAGCTAATATGGTTACTGACTTACTGTTGGGGGAATTATCTTCAGCCATACTTAAGAAGATATTAAGGATTGAATTAAGAGCCTAGAACCCCTTTGATGAGCTTGAAGCTTTGGTGCCCCTGTCACCGACAGGGATTTCGGGAGAATTAGAAAGAACTAAACTTCTTAATTGATAGGGAAACGAGGTAGTTGGTCGAGGGCCTGGACCTCTCCGTCGCGGCGGCGCCGTTGCGGCGACGCGGCGAAGAGGCAGGGATACAAGAAGGCAGTAGCCAAACTAAATACTCGACGCCTAGACTCCTAATTAGGTCCTGTTTATATAGGCACAAGACCTAACCCTTTGATCTAATCTGCTATAACCAACTTGATCTAATCTGTAATCTTAACTAACTAATCAAAACAGATTTTATCCTAACTGCTACAATACCGGGGTACTGTTCACGGGCCTGGCCCACTTCCTATCCGTGACAGCCCCGAAGTCCTCAAAGCCGTTCAAAGCCTAAATAGCAACTCCCCGAAGCCTTGATGACATTCGAAGTCAACTTTACCAAAGTCTTCTAGAGTGAAGCCTTCGACGATACTAGCTCAAAGGCCTAATACCACTTCGGAGGCTGAACCACAATACTGGGGGTACATGTCTCCTCTGACGAGATGTACACTTTATAGTACTACAATTAGTCTTGTACTATTTTACCCTACATGTATTTGTACTATGTATCACAGGCATAGTTGGTTGTAAGTAGGGGGTAATAACGTATTACCCTCTACAAATTACTTCTAGAGGGGGACCAGTGGACCACAAACTATTTGACCTAACTAAAATACACATACTTCCGAGGGTACGGTATTACTCCATTTGGAGGCCTCCGAGCGTACGGTATTACTCCATTTGGAGGCCTACACTCGGTTTCAAACACTTAGATCAAATCTTAAGCTCTTCAAGGCTTATGGAACCTGTTGCGTAATAATTCATTTCGCATTTACGCCAACAGTTACCATATTTTCAATCCTTTCTCATACATATTCAGCCTTTTCTTGTGCGACTGATTGTATGGCTAGTTAGGGGACTATTCTCTTGTATAAATGAGTAGTTTGGAAATCTTCAATCAATTTTGTGGTGGCTACTGTTGCTGATATAAGAAACTCTAACTGACTAGAATCCCCTAATCTGATTCTAAACATAAGTGTTCTTGTCACTTGCATCTTTTGACACAACTTTATCATTCATTCATTCATTCATTCATTCTAATGATGTCATGATTTATCTAGATGTCACCATTGGTGTACCGTCTCTTTCACCAAATTCATCATATTTTGCAGTGTGAATGACCTACCATAATCGAGGACATGTGCCAAGTTTAAGCATTTATATTTTATACTGTTTTATTTCTATTAATGTGTGTAAAAACAGTGTAGCAACCTTTTGGCGTAGATTTGTCACTGGCTGGAGAAGTATTCTGGTTGGTAGGAACTAATCTTCTTAATTGATAGGAAAACAAAGTAGTTGGAAGAGGACTTGGACCTTGGTGGCGCGGAGGAGCCGTGACTGGTGCCACACCACCGAGGCAGGGGGATACAGGGAGGCTAAGTCTAAATTGAATACTTGACGACCTAAACTCCTGTTGGGGCTCTGTTTATATAAACACAGGACCAGCCCCTCTAATTGATCTAATCTGCTAACTGAATTAATCTAATCTGCTACAGTACTGGTGAGTATTGTTCACATGAACAGTACCCATAGTTGTTATGGCGTCGAGATATCGTCGATATATCGACGCCATATCGCTGTGGCGGTATTTTGCAATTCGCCACAGGACGCCACACCATCTGTGGCGACCAACAGTGAAGGGCGGTGGCGATGGCAGGCAGATCTAGGCAGTGGCGGCCAGATCTGGTGGCAGAGTGGCGCATAACAGAGAGGGAAGGGAAGGCAGAGTCCAGATCCAGTGCGGAGCGACACAACATGGCCATGTGCAGTCGGCACGGCGCATGAGCAGCGCACGACGAGGCCGAGCACATCGTGGCTGGGCTCGCGAGCAACGCATGGCGAGGCTGGGCATAGCGCGGCGCAGACAGGCCATGCGTGGCGCGGCCAACCGCGACAAGCAGCGCACGACACGGCCAGGAGCGCCGGTGTGGAAGATGACGGAGAGGAGGGAGAGGAGTGCGGCGGCCAGCGGCTGAGAGGGAGGTGAGAGAGAGAGAGGGGAGGGGATTGTGTGGTGGCGGCTGGAGGGAATGGGAGGTGAGAGAGAGAAAGGGAGGGGTTGAGAAAATTAGGGTTAGGAAATGGACTTTAAATGTTCAGATTCGGCTTTAAATGGGTTATTGGATCAAATTTATAAAAAGATTATTAAATGAACATTTAAATATAATATTAGACATAATTTTATATATTTTATTGCAGTTTTAATTATATATTTTTATTTTATAAGATATATAAATTAACATTATTGCAACTTGATATGAAATTGCTATTTTTATAATACTATATTACTATTCTTATTTGCAATTTAGTACTTATATATTGATATATTTTTTAAAATCCTTAAATTCTATAAGCTATTTTTCTATATTGGTCGCCACGCTGATGTGTCTATGGCGACGCCACGCCGCGCGCCATAAGCGCTGTAAAGTTGTGAAGGTGATAGGTCGTCGCGCATCGCCGCGTCGCCGTAACAACTATGACAGTACCGCACGGGTACTTTTCACGGCTGGCTGGGCTAGGCCTAAAACCCTAGCCCATGACAAGATTTCTCTATCATGACATACTAACATATATCTTATGTGATTCAAAATATATAAAGATGTCTATTTTGCCCTACACATCATGTCATGATGAACTGTACTGTATTAGTCAAGAAAATCAACATTTTTCCAGTTGCATTTTCCTTTTTAGCTAACTAGAAAGTATAAATTGACTTCTCTAGTATAAACTGATGTTTGGCATGTTTTTAGGATCCAAAATTTCAGCCTGATCTCTCCGGTACATATTCACCAGTAAAATGCAATGTTGATTGTACTTGTGATAGTGAGAGGAATCAATGCACTTATGAGAGACAGTATGCTGAAATGAGTTCCAGCAGTGGTGTGCTTGGTGAGGACATTCTATCATTTGGCAAAGAAAGTGAACTCAAGCCACAGCGTGCTGTTTTTGGCTGTGAAAACACTGAAACAGGAGATTTGTTCAGTCAACATGCTGATGGTATAATGGGACTGGGCCGTGGTCAACTTAGCATAATGGATCAGCTTGTTGATAAGGGTGTCATAAGTGATTCATTTTCTCTTTGCTATGGTGGAATGGATGTTGGCGGTGGTACAATGGTACTTGGTGGGATGCCTGCTCCTCCTGACATGGTTTTCTCTCATTCAGATCCTGTCCGCAGGTATTATACATACTTTTGCACACCAACTGAGAATTTTGTTCTTTTAGTGGCTTGGTGGAGGGAGAATTTTCTATTATTCTATCTCTGGTACATTTTCTCGTTAGTTAACTTTGGATTGTCAACAGCCCTTATTACAACATTGAGTTGAAGGAAATACATGTTGCTGGAAAAGCATTGCGGTTAGATTCAAAGATATTTGATAGCAAGCATGGGACTGTATTGGATAGTGGAACAACATATGCTTATCTGCCTGAACAAGCATTTGTTGCTTTTCAAGATGCTGTAAGTTAGCAAATGATTTCTCCTTCACCCTTCCAAATTTTCAATTACTTGCATTTGGTAATATCTTTATTCTTCTGTAGCTATGTTCTTTTATACTCAAGTCTATTTGTGTGAATGCTTGCTTTTGCAAGTAACCTGCAGAAAAGTTTGATCTGTATAACTTCAGATCTTAAGAACATATATGATGACTTAAATAGCATGCTTGCCTTGTGCTAGTTTAATGCTTGGATAAGGGAAGACAGAGTGTTACTCCTACATTGGCACCATCTGCTTTTGCATGTGTACAAACCAATCTGTTTATCACCTTTTGCCGCTATCTTGGTTGTTGTGTTGCAATTCTTTTCATTTTGTTTCAGCGTGCCATGGAAGCTAAATGTTTTATTTTGCCCTTCACGAGCATTTTTTAAAATTAAAATCTGGAAAATACAGACTCGTGGAAAAGTATGTATGAATGATTATGTTCTTAATTGATAGGTCACAAGCAAAGTACATTCTCTGAAGAAAATCCGTGGACCTGATCCAAATTATAAGGACATCTGCTTTGCAGGTGCTGGAAGGTGACTTTCGCGCCATGAATCCCATGATAGCAATTATCCGTCTTTGTTTTCATTCTAGATCTTATCTTTTCTATAACATTCATCGGGAACTTCAACATTTATCACTTAACCTCCAGGAACGTCTCCCAATTATCAGAGGTATTTCCATATGTTGATATGGTATTTGGAAATGGGCAGAAGCTTTCACTTTCACCTGAAAATTATTTGTTCCGGGTATGAGGAATTGCAAACTTAGACCTGTTCTAGTGATTTATGATTACTTGATTTTACTTTTCCTGTCAGTGTTGTCTGTTCATGCTGTGTCTTCTCTCCTCTTTTAAAATAAAGCACTCCAAGGTTGAAGGGGCTTATTGCTTGGGCGTATTTCAGAATGGAAAAGATCCAACAACACTATTAGGGGGTAAGAGATTCAACTCTAGGAGTAACTTCAAGTCTTCAAGAAAAAAATCTACTTTCTTGACATGTTACATGCTACTAGTATATGCTAAATTATATATGCATCTGTACTCTTGAATCTTTGACCAGGTGATGCACTTGTCTATCACTATTTTCACTGAAGTGCTATGTATCCTTAAAGAATCAAGTATAACAGTCTTTGCAGAGATTTATATTTTTCTCATGTAACAAATTTTGACGTTTTGATTTTAGGGTCAATGTTAATGTTCTAATAATTTGCATGGTTCTATCTACTTTGAAACCTTTCCCCTTTTAGTGTCTAAAGAAGAGTGATCTTACTGGCAGGAATTATTGTCCGTAATACTCTCGTAACCTATGACCGTCACAATGAGAAGATCGGCTTTTGGAAAACTAACTGTTCAGAGTTGTGGGAGAGGCTCAATATTACTAAAGCTCCTTCACCAGCACCCTCAAGTAATTCAGGTTCAGAGGGAGATATGGCACCAGCTCCTGCTCCTAGTGGTTTGCCAGGTTCAGGCCTATTTGTTTATCTCTCTTTGTTTTGGCCATTTTATTTCATGAATTAATCACAGACATTTGCTATTGTTTTAATATTTGGCTATTATCAATTTATCATATTCTTTGGGTCACTTTGTTGGGATGCCATCCCATCTGTAAGCTTGGTAGGTGATTGATTTCTTTGAAATGAGGCAAATAACTCAATCTTTCCTTGTTTCTTATATGCACAATGTTTGTTTTGTTTACGTACTTAATTAATTTTCCTAGTAACTACTTAATTGCTTTGTTTTGCTAGTAGGTTTCTGCCTATAACCTAAATTTCCTTTTCTTTTGCCTATTGAATGCCACATCTTTGTACCAAGTTTTTCTGCAACTTGTCTGTTTGCTGCAAGATAAAGAAATCAACAAATATTTTATGAAATGGTCTCATTTCATTTTCTTTGTGCAATGCATTGTGCATCACTTTTGCCCTGTTTGGAATGGCTTCAACTCAAGCTTCAAGTTGAAGCTGGGAATTTTGAGCTTCAAAAACTTTGGGGCTTGGGAGTTGGAGCTGTATCTCTAGTTTTTTGTTTAGTAGATGATCAAAATTTCTTACCTAGGCATTCAAATCTATCCACAACTTCAACTCCAAGGCTAGTCATTTCTAGCTCCAACTTGAAGCTGGAGTTGGAGCCATACCAAATGGGTCCTTTATTGGACTTTTGTTAGAGAAATGAAATGTTAAGCTTTTTTGGATAAGAGTAATGGACTGTGTCAGTGTGTTATTTTAATTTAAGAAACAAAACATGTTGTTTCTAGCTTTGTTTAGGTGCTAATGCACATGGTTTTTCTCCTGCTTGCAGAATTTGATGTTGGCCTCATTACTGTTGATATGGCCATAAATGTTACTTATTCAAACCTGAAACCTCACCTCCATGAGCTAGCTGAGCTGATAGCTAAAGAGCTGGAGATTGACTCCCGTCAGGTAAGGGTGAGCCATAGTATGTGGTTATCGTAATTTTGCTAGTTTGTTTTTAGGCAACACATTTTCAGTCAGGATAGGAAACAAACTATCCTTGCTATCATTCATTTCAATTTGCACCGTTCTTAAATCTTAACTAGTCATGTGCTTTTAGAGTAGTAGAGATATCTCTAGCATGCTTAACAATGATTTGATTTAAGTTGCCTCTGGAGTTTTACAGGTTCGAGTTATGAATGTTACAAGCCAAGAAAACTCTACTCTAATCAGATGGGGCATTTTTCCAGCGGGATCTTCTAATTCTATGTCTAATGCAACAGCAATGGTATCATCCACTCTTGCACCTATGAGGACTGTTTTTTTAAGATATTTGTTCACAATAATTGATTTATTGCATTGATGCATGATAGGGTATCATTTACCGGTTAACTCAACATCATGTCCAGTTGCCTGAAAATCTTGGCAGTTATCAATTACTGGAGTGGAATGTGCAACCTTTATCCAGAAGGTGAGGAAATAGCATTATAAGTTAAAACATTTTATTGTTCATAGCGTCATAAATTCATTATCAGTTCTCTTTTCATCATTGGGGCATGTCTTCCTCCCTAATATTTTCTTTTAATAAAACACTACTTTCACCCTAACCTGAAATGATTTGGGCAACGTCTCTTTTACATCCTTGTTGCAAATGCCTACAAGTAAGGAGGAAACCCAAAATATCTTTCTTTTCGTCTTGTTTCTGTGTTTCAAATTTCAATCACATGATGGAAAGTTGGCTAAAAAAACTTGATGTATTATGAGGTAGGGCTTCACATGAACTTGGAAAGTGTGTCCGATAAATTTGCTTAAGGAAGATTTACACTTCTAACAGAAAATCAATTTCACCAACTCCCTTCGATCACAAATAAGATGGAAGTTACCAGTTGGCACCTGTATCAAGTTCATGAATTGTGGTGGTCTTGTGAACTAGTTTTCCATCCTGAATATTTCATCTGCGGTAACAATGCATCCATCTGGGCATTTTGATGCGCAACTTACGTTCAATATTATTTCTACAGGTCATGGTTTCAAGATCATTTAGTCTCCATGCTTGGAATTTTGCTAGTTGTTTTGCTCACTTTATTGGCCTTTTTAGTACTCCTTGTCTGGAGAAATAAATATAGGGGTCAAGTGGCATACAGACCTGTGGATTCAGTGGTTCCTGAGCAAGAACTCCAACCGCTATAATTCGTGTTTGTTCGACTGAGCAACATATAGACGATTCTTTGGTAGAAATACCGTTGCGCGGGCTGCCATATCGCAGCGGCTTCACATCTCTGCTGTTGGAGTGGCCCTTTTTGTTTGTATGTAACACAAGCTACAGGCTTACAGAAGAAGCACAAGATTAAAACATAACTCGTTGATTCAAAACCTAGAGCCACTGTTCATAAAACTATCTAGCGATTCATATCAAGAGCTTCCTCTTGTAGCTTACAGTAGTAGGAGGTTTTGTTCGTGTAATGTAGATTAAGTAGAATAGATCAAGACACGAAAAGCACAGCCATGGACGGATTGTTGTAATATGTATTTGTTTAGTGCTGAGGATATTTGGCTTCCATGTTGATTTCACGTTCCAATCCATCTAATTACTAATGGTTTTCAGAATGCACCTGGTAGGCATTGAGAAACATTCTGGATTTAGATTTTGTTAAAAACGTTTTTAGAGCCTGAATTAAAATTATTTGTGAAATTATTTGGCTATAATGGTTTTAACTGAACTAGAATCGCTATGAACCACTTCATAAAAAATAGGTAGGGGTTTTAGTGATACTAGTTAGAATACGGATTAAAGATTCACAATTCTGATGTCAAAAGATTCGCAGATAACTCGATCATTTTCCAGAGGACGCATCGGACAATCCGGATCTACACATCCTCGTTTATTCCATCAACACGTACTTCTCACATGGCCAAGGCTAGCTAAGGGCACTTGGGGCGGCCGCTCTTGGGAGAGGTCAAGTCCCTGTAGCAGGGGCACTCGTCCTTGCTGGCGTACGGCCCCGACGGCACGCAGCCGTTGCACCGGCCGCAGCACATCTTGCAGAGCCCCATGCACCTCCCGGCCACCTTCAGCGAGCACCGCTTCTGGCACTTGGCGTCACACACGGCGTCCGCCACCGCGCCGCCGTCTGCATCCATCCATCCATCCATCGATCCACACCACACCCAGGAGTCAGGACAGGTCAGTACTGTCAAATACAGATCCGTGCGAGTAGTGGTCACTGGCTGGAGCGGAGAGTAGTGGAGAGTTTACCTGCAGCGACGGTGAGATCCTGGTTGGAGGCAGCCACCAGGAGGAGGGCCAGGAGAGCTAGGGTGGTCACAGGAACAGCCCTCATCTTCTCTTCTTCCTGTAGCTGCCGCCTGCCGGCTTGCTCTTCTTCTCCGGAACCAGCAACTAACCCAATGCCTCTGTGAACTGAACGCCAACTCTACACTGGAGCAGGACTGGCAGAGAGACGGGGTGTGTGATTTATAACCCATTTTGCATGGAAGGTTCTAGCTTTGAGGAATTCACAGCTCGAATGAATGCACACACACCTGCCCCGTAGTCTTTCGGTGGGAATCTTGCAGGGACGGCCATGAATGCAGCCCGGAGGACAGACAGGCGTCCTTGTCGGTATGCCCCAGCTTCATGTGCATCACCTCGTCATGCATACGCAGGCACCATACATGTTCTTGTGCAGAGCAGCTGATATGCAGCGAGCTAGAGCCTAGATGCCTACGGTTCCGTGTGGTGTACCAGGACGGCCACTTTACTCGCTTTTGGATTGTTGTGGACTTGTGGTAGACTATTATGTGAGCAATCACAACCCAACGAAGACGGTGTCTTGCATATTTAATATGTTGTCACGTAATAGAGAGATGATAAAAGAAAAAAACACCATGTCTAAACTAAAACATCATATCTTCACGTTATCCAAGATAAAAGTGAAAAATGTTTGGTTGAGAGGTGGAGAGATGTATAAAAAAATTTACTATATGACAACATAGGAAATCATTTAAGAAATTATGGGTTGAAAATATAGCTTTTAGAGATAATGTATTATTGACATGGTAATATAAGACATCATCTACAAACCACGGTTGGGATTGTAAGGTACTAAAATTAATCGCAGTGCAGATGAGGTTGGTGGATTGCAGTTGACCGGACTACATGGGACGACACTTTTGAGGTTGGTTGGTGGATTTATTTTAATAATATATTTTTATAAAAAAAATCAAATTGGATTTTAAAATTTATAAAAATATATTTCTATCGAGAGACATAGTCTGCCGATCTATATCGATCCACCCTAGATTGACCATAGATCAACAAACCATCCATCGATCTAGGCCATCCGCCTAAACCGAATCGATCTAGGCTGATCAATTTTCTGATTCGGTCTAAATCGGTAGACAATCCGTTGATCTAGTTTAATTTGTCGATCTAGATCTATCCGCCTGAACAATAGGCCGATTTGGCCTAGATTGCCTAGGATATAAGACCCATGCCATCTGACAGATGTCTATTTTTGCATATTCTAGAATTCACGTAGTATATTTGATTTTTTTTTTGAAATTGGTCACACGGGTCCAAACTTGTTTGAAGGCCATGGTGTGTTGGGATGTGAACGAGAACTTTTCAGAAGGTCACCCATCATGTACTACTCGTCTGAGCACACTTAACATTAGAGTTATGACAAGATTTGAAATTTTGAATAAAAATGTATTATTATTTAAAAAATCGAACTCGTCCTCGGATCACTAAATACGACGAATCGATCGCGGTTATGGAGGCCCAACGAAGGTGCGCCATCTCGTTTCACAGTCGTGGTGTGCTCTCTCACTCTCAGATGTCTGCTTCTGCAGGCCGGAGCTTCGCTTTGCAATTGCACCTGGATTGACGGGCTTCACTTTGGGTCGTCTCGGCACCAACATTTTGGTCGAGCGCTTTACTGTCGTTTCGCAAAAGTGTGGCCGAGCTATGTGATGATGTCTACGCTACGCGTGTTATTTCTCTGCGATGGAAATGCACCAATTATTTGCCAAAATGTTGCCCCTGCCCCTTTGTCACGCCGGCCGTCTCATCACTCCGGCGGCATGCTGCTGCTGCTGCTGCTGCTGCTGCTGGCGCTGGGACCAGAGAGGGAAAGCGATAGTCGCACGTTGGAGCAGACGAGGGAGAGGGCCTCCGTTTCCGCTGGGTCTGGCTGCCCGAGTGGCCATCAGCCAAGGGGTTTCAATAAAAAAACTGGTGAAAAAAAGGCCATCAGCAATATGATATAAACCAGGAATCCTGGTACATGATTGCTCCTGTTGTTATTTTTAGTTTTTTTTTTGAGTAAGATGCTGATGAATCATTGTCGGGGCGGTAACTGATGGAAACAACATGAAGCTGAACAATGGCAACTGTTACAGACACTGAAGACGGTAGAGAAAGTTGTGCTGGAATTCAGAATTCTCTAACCAATTTGAGCATCTTGTTTACTCACTCCCTCTCAATCCGAAGCCCAAAATCACGAAGTGCCTATTTGATTCAGATTTTTCAATCAACTTACTGTCTCGGAAGCTGGAATCTAAACCAAACAA
This sequence comes from Zizania palustris, assembly GCA_019279435.1. Taxonomy (NCBI): domain Eukaryota; kingdom Viridiplantae; phylum Streptophyta; class Magnoliopsida; order Poales; family Poaceae; genus Zizania; species Zizania palustris. The sequence goes on from JAAALK010000282.1 coordinate 15,485,432, forward strand.
TACCAAAGGCTACCTTTATTTTTAGAAAATAGAAAAAAGCTGGTATAACCCAGATTTCATAACTTTTTAGTTCAACTTTAAATAAATATTACCTACTATTGGCGTAAAAGATTACGCTAACAGATTTCTGTAGAAAAGAAACTAACAAACGAAGTGTTTGTGAAGCAAACTGTTCTAAGCCTCCGAAAGGATAATAGCTTAGAATAGTTCAAAAGTGTGTATTGAATCACTTGTATTCGGTCCCTATTACAGGGTGAAATGGGGGGTATTTATAGACCTAAACATTAAGGAAAAGACCTATTTACCCCTCTATTACAACCGACATTAAGGAAACTATTTGATTTCCTTAATAGGGCTAAAATGGTAAAAGACTAATCTAATGGGAAAGAAGATAAGTCTTCCATCTTAGCTGGCAGAAAAGATCCTGAAGAGCTTTAGTTCGAAGACATACTTCGAACCAATGTCTGTCTTCGGGCTTCGAACAGGGTTCTGGGCATCTTCGAAGATGATCTTCGGAGAATCTTCGAACTGGTTGACTGTCTTTATGCTGCTTCAGCAATAACCCCGCAGATGAGATATTTTCCCCCAACAGTAGCCCCTCGAATACGCTTCTCCATTGACCTGTAACGTTTAGGAGAGCAGTATACGCAAGAAAAGTAATCATGCGTAGGGGTTAACAGATTTATATCATCTCCGAAATATGTGGAGATATATGCTTCGAATTGGTATTCGAAGAGGTTACATTCGAAGTAACTTAGAAGTATCTTTAAAAAGACTAAAGACTTTCCAGACTTAGAAGAAATAGCCGTTAGCCTGTTTCTTCTAACAGAAGTTATACAATGCGTTATTTTCGGAGGAAAATAACGGGCAAGAATGCGAAAAGGCAGAGCCAAAACGGTAACAAGCGGAACATTTGGGCTATAAATAGAGGGCCTAAAACTTACCCGATTACCTTTTGTAACACCCCAAAAATTAAAAGGAATAAAATAAAAAGAAAATATTATTTAAATCATTTCTGAATTTATTATTAAAGAAAAATCACCAAAAGAACCCAAATAAAGCCAAACAGGGAGAAATACTCAAAATCTGGACTTGAAAATTTTATGAGATGAACTAGAGGCCAAGATATAATTTTAGGAATTTTTACAAATTTTTATCAACAGTGATTCAACCCTTAATCAAATAAATGAATTACTGGAATTATTTTAAATCAGAAAAGAATTGAAAAGCTTAATGGGCCTCAACCCCGAAACCTCCCCCGACGGCCTTTTTGGCCCAGCCCGTTGCCACCCACCCACTGACAGGAGGGGCCCGCCTGTCGGCGCCGCCCTCCCCTCTCTCCTCCCGCCCGCGCCCCGTCTGGCCCCACTCGTCAGCCCCCTTGCGCCCTCTGACCGCCCGGCCCCGCCTGTCTGCCCTTTCTTTTTCCGTCACTCACTGACAGGTGGAGCCCACCTGTCAGATCCATCGTCTCTGATGGAAGGGGATCGCTCCCCTTCCTTCCCCGGCGATCTCCTTCTGTTTTCTCGCCGCCGGCCGCCGGATCGCCTTGGATCCCCTCCGATCGCCTTCCCTGGTCACCACCGCCCCCTTTCCTTCCATAGCCGACGCGTTTTCACTTTTTGGAAAGCTTCCCGAAGCTTTTGGTAACCCTCGCCGGAGCTCTCGGGATCCCCTCGGTTCCCTGCCATTCTGACGCCGGCGACCCCCTATAAGAACCCTCCTCGGCCACCGCCCTCAACCCACACCTCCTAAGCCCTAACCGAAGCCTTCCGGAGCGCCGACGCCTCTTCTTCGAGTTTCGGCACTGCTCTGACTCCGGCAAGAGATCGCCGTCGCCTCGGACCCCCGCTGCCCTAGCCGCCGCCACCGTCGGGTCCGTCGTCGACCACCCCACCTCGTCCACCCCTCCGTTGGTCGTGGACACCGCCGGACCGCCGTCGCCGTCGAGCACCCGTACGCCCTCCGTCGTCTACGCTCGCCGCCGGTCACCTCCAGGCCCCCATCGTCGCCGCCGAAGGTACCATCTTGACCCCCTTACTCCCTGCGTTCCATTTTTGGCCCTAGCTAGGTCCCTAGGCCCTCGCCGTCGCCGCCGCGGCCGCACCCGAGCCCGCCGTCGCCGGAGACGAAGGGGGGTACGTGCCCCCTTACGACGTGCCGTGCCGGATCAAGCCACAACCGTCCGATCGCGATCGGAGGGCTAGGATTAGATCCCTCCTGGATTTAATCTAGGCCCTCGGATCTGGTCAAAGGGGTATCGAGGCCTCTCGGCCGTCGATCACCACTTAAACCCCAGGGCTGATCTCGAGCGTCCACGTCATACCGGTTCGCGAGATCTAATCGTGGCCGTCCAATTTCACTTACGCCTCCCGCCTCGCTCCCGATCGCCGGATCTGTATCCAACGGTCCTGATTGATCCGGTCCACGCGAATAGTCACAGGTTCACGGTGAACCTGGTTCACCGTGGACCAGGGACTGTTTTTGGTTTAAATAAAAATTCAGAAAATAGTTTAAACTTCAAAAATTCATATCTTACTCATTTTAACTCTAAATTTCACCATTCAAATTTTGTTAGAACCAAAACATTATTCTCTACACATTAATGCAATAAAAACAGTATGTTTCTGTTGCCCAAAATATTATTAATCAATAAATGAATAAGAACCCCTTTAGGATAAATTATTAATCCAACAAAATAAATTATGAAAAATCCTAAAAAGGTTAAAATTCACTATTATATGTAAAGACTCAGAATAATAAATATTACTTCACCCACAACAATGTATGTTCTTTATTTGGTGAATTTTATCTGTTTTATTGAATGTGAATATATTGTTTACTTTTCCGTATCGAGAAGACTACGAGTTCGTCGAGGAGCAGGAGTTCTACCCCGAGGTTCCTCCATCCCCATTTGCTGAGCAAGGCAAGTCATCGACCACCTCTGTGGAAACAGTTGATCATAATTGAGCCCATGTTTTAATAACTTATCGCTATAACCCATAGATTAATATTGCATTAGTCAAATATTCAAGCCTTACACTTATATCTATTAGATCCCTGTCCTTGTGTGCAAACCCAAGCCATGCTTATTGAGCCTTAACTCCTTGTCACTCTACTATAAATATATTAGCTAGTGCCCAATGTACCGGCACACCTGCTATAGGTTAAAAAGAACGAGTCGTAGATAGCTGGATTTCTGTATATGAATTTCCCTGTTATTCTCGTCTCTGGACTCTGTTGGAGTTGGCTAGGTTATAAGTATGGTGGGTTCCGGGTGCAAGCTCGGGCACTGGTTTGTCGCACCCGGGGCACTATAAGGACCGGTCTGCGGGATCTGTTGCAAAGCACTTCCGTACCAACCACAAGTCTAATGGGTAAGTCCTAACTGGAAGTATGGAATACTCCGGCTTGATGCACCATAGAGGAGGGGGCAAGGGGCTAGCCTGCGGGCGACTTGTACCGACGAGGCTCAAGGGGGGGTATGGTGGGGCTCCGATGCGTCGGGACACCATATGAAACCCATAAGAGGGTGCTATTGAGTCGGGGAGGACTATATGGAAGGTTTTGGCACGAGTTCCCGTGTGATGGGTCATCTCGTTACACTTCGGTGTAGGAGATGAGTGCGTGCCTTGTGGGTACAGTGGTACATCTCTGATCAGAGTAATTTAATCTTTTCGAAAAGCCGAGCCCACGGTCAAGGGCGGGTTGTGTGACTACTCGCAGTTAGTTTACAACTGTTTGCATGTTCAAGTTATTCATGGCACGTAAGGACTGTTGAGCGAGGTGGGGCTGACTGTACCCCTCGAGTTAGAAGATGATGATACACATGCACATGTTTACTTTTCCGTACTAATAAACTGCTCTCATTTAAAGCTTTACAAATATGCTGCTTCCGCTAAATTAGCCACTATCTCCCTTGTTATTACCTTGCATTATATTTGCATTCGGTGGCTTGCTGAGTACATCTGTACTCACCCCGTTGACTTACAACATCAGAGCCAGTCTACTACGAGGAGGATGAAGGTCTGGAGTAGCGACCCAGTCAAGGCGAGACTGGAAGGAGGCGTTCATCTAGGACCCTTGTTTTATTAGTTTCTCTTCATCTTTATTCACTTTTGTATTAATGCGGTCTACGAACCGTGAATGATTGCTCGTATTGTACGTGGTCGTGTGATGAACGTCTTGTTTTATTGATTTTCTATGGAATTTCAATAAAGTCCTGATTTATTAAATCGGGGCGCGACAAGATGGTATCAGAGCCGACTTGACTGTAGGAAGCCAAACAGACCTGACCTTAGGACTTATATATATTCACTATATTTTACAAAAGATTACTTATCCTCTCATCTTCTAAGATTTTCACAAAAATTTTCTCTCTTTTGTAGATGCCGGTTCATACCATGAGCGGGACTCTTCGTGACGAGGCCGGATTCATCCGCGAGCTTCGCGTACTCGTCGACTTTTTGGGGTTTCCCCATGAGCCTGCGTTCCACGGGATTTTTCCCGATGCGAACGAGAGCTACTGCGAGGTCACGGTTGTGATCCGCCCCTCTTCCACGCAGCCACCCTTCTACACCCATGGAGTGGGAGGACCTTCCTTCGTGGTGGCCAGCCAGCGAGCCGCTCTCCAGTCCCTCGCCGAGCTTCGACTGGTCTACGACTGCCACCTCCGCGACACCGTCTACCGCTTCATGCCCATGCGCACACCCGGGAGTCACCGCAGCATCTACATCAGCCCCCTCACCCAGAGCAGCTCCGCCATCACCCGCACGATGAGACTTTTGGAGGCCATGGACAACCTCCACACAGAGGCCGTCCTCGACGCAGACAGCCAGCACGACACCATCGACTTCTACCGCCACACTTCGGAGAACCTGACCAGGGAGAACGCCGAGCTCCGTCGTCAGCTTGAGCAGAGCCCGCTGTTGACCCTTGAGGTAGAGGAGTTGAGACGTCAGAATGAGCTTCTGCGCCAGGGCGCCATGGTCCATACCCAGCTTCGTCAGCAGCTCAGAGAGTTGAAGAAGGACATAGAGGAGATCGCACCTCTTCCGCCTCGCCGGAAGAAACCCATTCAGACTCCCACAATGAGGCCCAAGAGGATCTCCCGCAGTGCACCCCCCGCCGGACCATCCAGTTCCTCGACCCTGCCCGTCTCCCACGAGCCCGAGATCGAGCCGTCCCCCGAGCTGCCTTAGACGTAGTATTACGATTGATTGTTTTTCTTTTTATTTTGATTGCTTGTATTCAACATTCATGTCAAAATATAAGGCATGAATGAGGAAATAAATAAGTGTAACCGCAAGAACGGTATTCTTTTGAAATAAATATAAAGAAGTTCACCCAAAATAAATGTGTATACGTTGAAATTCCAGGATGACCAACACTCAGGGATCAGACGCTCCTCAGAACGGAGGGGAGAGTGGCAACCTGCCACAATGGGGAGCCACCGGACAAAGGCAGGCCCCGGTCGCCAACCACCCCACCGTGGCTGAAATGATGGCCACTCAAAACCAGTTGGTCTCAGCCCTCCTGCACCAGATGCAGCAGCAGCAGCAGCAAATGCAAGAGCAGCAGGCTCACTTCTTCCGCCTCCACCAACAGCCCGAGCTGCCCCGACCCGCCACACCAGCTCCCGCTCCCGCAACTCAGCTCTCGGAGTTCCTCCGAGTCCGCCCACCGACCTTCTCAAGCACCACCAACCCCATGGAGGCTGGGGATTGGTTGCGGGCGATCGAGAAGAAACTCGATCTCCTGACCTGCACTGAGCAGGAGAGGGTGGCCTTCGCCACCCACCAGCTGCATGGTCCCGCCGCTGAGTGGTGGGACAACCACCGCGAGACTCTGCCCGAGGGCCACGCCCACACTTGGGCAGAGTTCTCAGCTGCTTTCCGTGCCGCCCACATCCCTGACGGCATCGTTGCTCAGAAGCAACAAGAATTCAGAGATCTGCAGCAAGGAAGCAGATCTGTCATAGAATATCTGCATGAGTTCAACAGGTTGGCCAGGTACGCACCTGAAGAGGTTCGTACGGATGCGGCCAGGCAGGCTAAGTTCCTCCGGGGACTGAAGGACGAGTTGTCTCTACAACTCATCTCAGGAGACTTCGCCAACTTCCAGAAGTTGGTGAACAAGGCTATCATGCAAGAAACCCAACAAAATAAGGTCGACTTGAAGAAGAAGCGCATGATTGCCTTCAGGCAGAATCAGGGTATGGCCCAAAGACCCCGCTTTGCTCCACCTCCACCAGCGCCACAGTACCACCCCCGGCTAGTGTATCGCCCGGCGCCACCAGCTGCCAACGCCGGAGCCAGCCAACCTCGTGCCGCTCCAGTCGCACCTACCGCCCCAGTCGCCCCGGCCAAGAAGCCGGAGGTCTTGAGAGACAGGCATGGCAAGCCTGTGGTGTGCTTCAACTGCCGTCAAGAGGGACACTACTCCCACCAGTGCCCCCACCCCAAGAGAGCTCAAGGAGTCACCTCCAACCCCGCCGTCCGCGCCAAAGTGAACCACGTCTCCGCCGAAGAAGCCCAGGCTGCACCAGAGATTGTCATGGGTAAGTTTATGGTTCATTCATCGCTTGCAGTGGTATTATTTGACACCGGGGCTACCCACTCCTTTATATCAACTGCTTTTGTGGAAAATAATGCACTGGACATAAGTGAACTACCCAGGCCAGTACTGATAGCTACCCCAGGAAAGCAAACCCTCGCTTGTTCCTTTAGTCCAAGGATATGGGTAGATATCCAAGGCACGATATTTTGGGCCGACCCCATTCTAATAGAATGTCAAGGCTTGGACCTCATTCTAGGGATGGATTGGCTAAATAAACACCAAGGTGTGATAGAATGTGCCCAGAGAAAAGTAACGGTGACTAATGAAGAAGGGACTATAGTCACATTCCAGATGCCCAGCATGAAGGCCGGAAGGACAAGACTACATCAGATTACCTTGGAGGAGATACCAGTAGTCAGTGAATACCCGGATGTATTCCCAGAGGATCTACCAGGGATGCCACCTAAGAGGGACATCGAATTCAGGATTGACTTGGTGCCCGGAACCACTCCTATTTATAAGCGACCATACCGGATGGCCGCCAAAGAATTAGCTGAAATGAAGCAGCAGTTGGAGGATCTCGAGAAGAAAGGTTATATCAGACCAAGCACATCACCGTGGGGTGCTCCCATCATCTTTGTCGAGAAGAAAGAAGACAAGGCAAAGCGTATGTGTGTGGATTATCGCGCCTTGAATGAGGTAACAATCAAGAATAAGTACCCATTGCCTCAGATCGATGATCTCTTCGATCAGCTCAAAGGAGCTACGGTATTCTCGAAGATCGACCTGCGGTCTGGTTACCACCAGCTAAGAATCCGAGAGGAGGACATACCCAAGACTGCTTTCACGACCCGCTATGGATTATATGAGTGTACGGTTATGTCCTTTGGATTGACCAACGCCCCTGCATTCTTCATGATATGATGAATAAGGTATTCATGGAATATCTGGACAAGTTCATCGTAGTCTTCATAGACGACATCCTTATCTATTCCAAGGACCAGAAGGAGCACGAGACTCACCTCCGGTTAACCTTAGGAAAGTTAAGGGAACACCAATTGTATGCCAAGTACAGTAAATGCAAGTTTTGGACGGCAGAAGTAAAGTTCCTTGGACACATCATCTCTGCACAAGGAATCGCAGTAGACCCTGCCACCGTAGAAGCAGTTACGGATTGGTTGCCACCCACGAACGTATCTGAGATACGAAGTTTTCTGGGATTGGCCGGATATTACCGAAGATTTATCGAGAATTTTTCTAAGATAGCCAAGCCAATGACCAAGTTGTTGCAGAAAGGAGAGAAGTTTGAATGGACTCCTGAATGCGAGGAAAGTTTCCGCACCCTCAAGACTCGTTTGGTGTCTGCACCTATACTGACCCTACCAGATATCCGCAAAGACTTCCATGTCTATTGCGACGCATCTCGCCAAGGATTGGGATGTGTTCTTATGCAAGATGGAAAAGTCATCTCTTATGCCTCCAGACAATTGAGACCCCATGAGTTGAATTATCCGACCCATGATTTGGAATTAGCCGCCGTAGTGCACGCCCTCAAGATTTGGAGGCACTATTTGGTTGGAAATCGCTGTGAGATCTTTACGGATCACAAGAGTTTGAAGTATATCTTCACACAGCCTGACCTTAATCTGAGGCAAAGACGATGGTTGGAACTAATCAAGGACTATGACTTAGGTATTCACTACCACCCAGGAAAAGCAAATGTGGTAGCTGATGCCTTAAGTCGCAAGGGATATTGCACGGCCATGATGATTCAAGAACACGCACCCTTGTTATGTAAGGAGATGGAAAACTTAAATCTTGGATTGACCACCAGAGCATATCTAGCCACCTTGGAGACCCAACCTGTCCTGTTTGAGCAGATTCGTGAAGCTCAGTCAGAGGACCCGGATATAGCTGCCATTAAGAAGAACATGAGACAAGGAAAAGCCCCCGGATTTTCAGAGGACGAGAATGGCACCATATGGTTTGGAACTCGGATATGTGTGCCGGATAAACCTGAAATAAAGACTCTTATCCTAAGAGAAGCCCATGAGACATTGTACTCCATTCACCCCGGCAGTACCAAGATGTACCAGGATCTGAAGGAACGCTATTGGTGGGTTAGCATGAAAAGAGAGATTGCCCAGTTCGTCGCCGAATGTGACACCTGCAGAAGAGTAAAAGCTGAACATCAGAGACCTGCAGGATTGTTGCAGCCACTTAAAGTGCCGGAATGGAAGTGGGAAGAGATCGGTATGGATTTTATCACCGGATTACCAAAGACCCAGCTGGGGTATGATTCGATATGGGTGATCATTGATCGGCTTACAAAAGTAGCTCATTTCATAGCCGTCAAGACGACCTTTAGTGGCCCTAAGCTAGCAGAGCTATATATGGCCCGGATAGTATGTCTTCACGGAGTGCCCAAGAAGATAGTATCTGACCGAGGAAGTCAGTTTACCTCTCGGTTTTGGAAGAACCTCCAAGAGGAGATGGGCACGAGATTAAATTTCAGTACCGCCTACCATCCTCAGACAGATGGACAAACAGAAAGGGTAAATCAGATACTAGAGGATATGCTTCGAGCATATGTTTTGGATTTTGGAGCCACTTGGGACAAGAGCTTGCCATATGCAGAATTTTCATACAACAATAGCTATCAAGCCAGTCTTCAGATGTCTCCTTTTGAGGCCCTATATGGACGTAAGTGCAGAACGCCTCTACTTTGGGACCAAACGGGTGAATCCCAAGTATTTGGGACAGACATTCTTCGAGAAGCTGAAGAGAAAGTACGAATCATCAGAGACCGACTCAAGACAGCCCAATCGCGACAGAAGAGCTACGCAGATAATCGCCGCCGAGACTTAGCCTTTGAAGAAGGAGAACATGTCTATCTTCGAGTTACGCCTCTTCGTGGGACTCAACGGTTTAACATGAGAGGAAAGTTGGCCCCTCGATATGTTGGACCATTTCCCATTATCCGACGCCAAGGAGAAGTAGCTTATCAGTTGGAATTACCGCCCTCGTTGGCTGGAGTACATGACGTGTTTCATGTTTCTCAACTCAAGAAGTGTCTCCGCGTCCCCACAGAGCAAGTGGATCTTCAGCAGTCGGATGTCCAAGAGGATCTGACTTATGTGGAAAAGCCGGTCAAGATATTGGAAGTCAAAGAAAGGACCACCAGGAGTCGAGTAATCCGCTTCTGCAAAGTGCAGTGGAGCAATCATCCGGTAGAAGAAGCTACATGGGAAAAAGAAGATGAACTCACGGCACAACATCCTGAGCTATTCGAGGATTGATCCGAATCTCGAGGACGAGATTCTCTGTAAGGGGGATAGGATTGTAACACCCCAAAAATTAAAAGGAATAAAATAAAAAGAAAATATTATTTAAATCATTTCTGAATTTATTATTAAAGAAAAATCACCAAAAGAACCCAAATAAAGCCAAACAAGGAGAAATACTCAAAATCTGGACTTGAAAATTTTATGAGATGAACTAGAGGCCAAGATATAATTTTAGGAATTTTTACAAATTTTTATCAACAGTGATTCAACCCTTAATCAAATAAATGAATTACTGGAATTATTTTAAATCAGAAAAGAATTGAAAAGCTTAATGGGCCTCAACCCCGAAACCTCCCCCGACGGCCTTTTTGGCCCAGCCCGTTGCCACCCACCCACTGACAGGAGGGGCCCGCCTGTCGGCGCCGCCCTCCCCTCTCTCCTCCCGCCCGCGCCCCGTCTGGCCCCACTCGTCAGCCCCCTTGCGCCCTCTGACCGCCCGGCCCCGCCTGTCTGCCCTTTCTTTTTCCGTCACTCACTGACAGGTGGAGCCCACCTGTCAGATCCATCGTCTCTGATGGAAGGGGATCGCTCCCCTTCCTTCCCCGGCGATCTCCTTCTGTTTTCTCGCCGCCGGCCGCCGGATCGCCTTGGATCCCCTCCGATCGCCTTCCCTGGTCACCACCGCCCCCTTTCCTTCCATAGCCGACGCGTTTTCACTTTTTGGAAAGCTTCCCGAAGCTTTTGGTAACCCTCGCCGGAGCTCTCGGGATCCCCTCGGTTCCCTGCCATTCTGACGCCGGCGACCCCCTATAAGACCCTCCTCGGCCACCGCCCTCAACCCACACCTCCTAAGCCCTAACCGAAGCCTTCCGGAGCGCCGACGCCTCTTCTTCGAGTTCGGCACTGCTCTGACTCCGGCAAGAGATCGCCGTCGCCTCGGACCCCCGCTGCCCTAGCCGCCGCCACCGTCGGGTCCGTCGTCGACCACCCCCACCTCGTCCACCCCTCCGTTGGTCGTGGACACCGC
>JAAALK010000282.1:16096403-16488837 GCA_019279435.1 Zizania palustris
GTAAAAGACATACTCCCTATGATCTTCAGATTTTTAATATTGTTCTTCTATTAGTTAAATGGTTTTACCTATTTATGTACTAGCTGGGCTAAGTTCACTTTCATTAGTAGCATGGGAATAGATGAACATCAACACGAACTAGCTCGTATATTTCAGATATTGTTTCTATCCTTCTTAGTTAATATATTTTGACATTTCTATTTAAAAAAGGGGTTAGCAAATTAATAGCATAAAGTATGTTCTATGAATACATTGATTCAAATGTTAAGCATGGTTAGTTAAACTTTTGTTTCATGTAAATTAGTTCAAGGTTTTTGCAGTTTTTGATGCATATTATGAATCTGAAGTCCTCTTCATCTTTTTTTATTATGCTTATGAAGAAATGATAACATTATATGTCTTCTTGTGTTACTATCCTTGATAGGCACATGCTGCATCAGCTATCTTGAATTTCAGTGAGAATTGCACACCTGAAATTTTGACACCATACCTGGATGGAATTGTTGCCAAACTACTTGTTTTACTTCAGGTATTTACCTCCCTCATCAGTTAAGTATATTTTACTGTATTTTTATATTATTTATTTGAACTAGTAGCAAACATGTTAATTTCTTGTGCTTACATTTTAGAACGGCAAGCCAATGGTTCAAGAGGGAGCATTGACAGCTTTAGCATCGGTAGCTGATTCATCTCAGGTAATCGTTCACCCGAAAGTTAGCTTAATTTCTTATGTGTATAAGGGGGCTGCAACATTATCTGTTTTATATTTCTATATAGCTCATAGCTGATGAGAGTCTATAACATTGTGCAAAATTTTGGTGTATTTAACTTGCAGGAGCACTTCAAGAAATATTATGATGCAGTGATGCCATACCTGAAAGCTATTTTAATGAATGCAACTGATAAGTCAAATAGGATGCTTCGTGCCAAGTCCATGGAGTGTATAAGCCTGGTTGGAATGGCTGTGGGCAAGGAGAAGTTCAGGGATGATGCAAAGCAGGTTATTATCTCCGTTGAACTATAATTTTGTTTTATAATAAATTAATAACACAATTCTGTGCTGTACATGTGAAGTCTCTAATCTACCTGTTTATTGATAGGTTATGGAAGTACTTATGGCTTTGCAAGGAACTCCAATGGAAACTGATGATCCGATAACAAGCTACATGCTGCAGGTATGCATGAAACCTAGTGAGTTAATCATAATAGAATTCAAAATTTTTATAACGATCATCTTGCATGTGACAGGCTTGGGCCAGGCTATGCAAATGTCTTGGGCAGGATTTTCTTCCTTACATGAGTGTTGTTATGCCACCACTGCTTCAATCTGCTCAGCTGAAGCCTGATGTCACAATTACTTCAGCTGAATCGGATGATGAACTAGAATCAGATGATGATAGGTTTGTGGATCTACTTTAATTGCAATGTTTTATCCACTGAATTAAAAGTAGGTGCACTTAATCTCGAAACCTGTGACAGATGCCTTTAATTAAATTTGTCTATAGTTTATTCTCTCTTACTTCTGAAAATGTGCAAGTTGTTTTTATCCCATATTGAATAGTACCTACAAACTTAATGATTTTGTTTTTTGTGAAACTCATATAGTCATATGCCTGTTTGTATGTCCACTATTCACCTTATTTTTCTGGGTGGGAACTTACAAACTTAGAAGATTCCCATGTGCCTGTTTAATCTTTACAATTTATATCTCCACTATCCACCTTATATTTTGGGGTGGGTGAATGCAACTTGCTACCTCATGCCTGTGATATGTTTTCCTGTTGAATGTTGATTTTTTTGGTAATTTGTTTTGTTTATAAATATATCACCATGAAATCCTGTTAGTCATCCCTTTTTACGTTGGTGTCTTGGTGAGGTGTGGCTGTTTTTAGCTGTTCATCAGTTCTGTGATGGCACCCTAATCATTTTCACTCATACAGCATTGAAACAATCACACTTGGTGACAAAAGAATAGGAATCCGAACTAGTGTTCTAGAAGAGAAAGCAACAGCTTGCAACATGCTTTGCTGTTATGCTGATGAACTCAAAGAGGGGTTCTTCCCGTGGATTGATCAGGTTTGATGTCATATCATCATAGATAATGTCTAATTTTCTGAATCTCCGTTCAATATCATATGTTGGTGGTTGTTTAATTTCATGTAGGTTGCTCCTACATTGGTTCCACTTCTTAAATTCTACTTTCATGAGGAAGTGAGGAGAGCGGCTGTTGCAGGTATTTTTTTGTTCTATTATGATTTATTTTCTCGCCTTTTGGATTTGTTTTTTCAAAAGTATTCATCCAATAACAATGCAGCCATGCCGGAACTACTACGTTCGGCAAAACTTGCTGTTGAGAAGGGTCAGTCTCATGGTCGTGATGAATCTTATGTTAAGCAATTGTCTGACTACATAATTCCAGCTCTTGTTGAAGCACTGCACAAGGTCTATGCCAAGTCTTCTCTATATATGTTGATGATTTGTTTTTCTTTTCAATGCTAAAGCTGTTTTCTACTTTTCTTTCCAACTACTGTACAGGAACCAGAAACAGAAATGTGTGCATCCATGCTTGATTCCTTAAATGAGTGCATGCAGGTATGATGCTTTTTATTATCACATTGTCTACATAACAATTTGAAAATATTGCCCTTAATTGAGATTTTTAATTGGATAGAATGTCAATGTTTCCATGAAACGGTAATTCTTTTGGAGCATATATTAAGGCAGTGCACTGGTGTATATTGTTTCCTGGTGATGTGTGTTGTCTGCCACACATTCATCTTAGAGAAAATATTTGATTCTAGAAACATATGCATATTGATTTAACTAGTTTTAGTTTGTGTAGGAGACTCTTTCTCTCTCTGACACAGTTGGCCCACAGGAGCAGTGTGGAATATTGTTAGGTCCTAAGTTACTGCTAATAGATTCTATTGAAAGAGTTAGTGTCTGACTGTCTATTTAAGTCTCAAGGAACAGTGTGCTGGTCCATGTTATTGCAGTAAGGAAATTGAGATCACCTTAGTTTTCATTAACACACAAATCACTCCCCATTATGTCACGATGGTTTTTTTTGTTATTATAGTGTTGCATAGTTTTCTTGGAGTTATCACTGCATACATATATTGCCAATTTTCATCATTGATTAAGCTGCCATTGAGCTTTTCATTAAAGCCAGAATGATTTGACCTACATTGCCATGATATGCTTAACTTTTCCTCAATTTCAAAAGGATTTGCCTTTTTTATTGCTCACTAACCCTACATTTATTTGAGCAGCTCTCTGGTCGACTCCTTGATGAAAACCAAGTAAGAGCTATTTCGGATGAGATCAAGAATGTTATTATAGCCAGCGCAACCAGGAAAAGAGAAAGGGCAGAGAGAACAAAAGCAGAAGACTTTGATGCTGATGAAGGAGAACTACTCAAAGAAGAGAATGAACAGGAGGAGGAAGTGTTTGATCAGGTTCGTGTATTTGACATGCACCCTTTAGGAGTCTTCTTTCCAGTCACAGAAGAGTAAAAGATTAAAACTTTCCCAAATCCCAATCAACTGTTTAAACTTTGGCTAGATGAATATTTAGATTGGACATATGGAAACTGTATTTGTTATTAGTTTTTTACTGGATGGAGTACTAGTCTTCTGAAAGTTGATTCTGTTAACACTCTTGTTAAAAATAATTTCCAGGTTGGAGAGTGTCTTGGTACTTTGATTAAAACCTTCAAAGCTTCTTTCTTGCCATTCTTTGATGAACTATCTGTGTACATCACACCAATGTTGGTAAGCCATTCAAAGCTTCTTTCTTGTCATTCAAAGCTTCTTTTCTTGCCATTCAAAGCTTCTTTCTTGCCATTCTTTGATGAATCCCGTGTTTTATTGTGTTTGGATTTGATTTGCATACACTCATATACTGTTACTGTCATAGTTGCTTGTCAGTTCTCACTCTGTTTCCTTTTTTGTTCTTTGACTACATTAATTACCACATAGAATGCATTCATTGTCAAATGGCTGTAGCATATAGATTTGTTCCTGTTAACATGCTACTTGTTTTTTATCGTTCACTCATTGTTTTCTTCTATCTCGGAACTTGTTGGGTTGTTTTATTGGCTTGTCAGTATATCACAATATTTCATGTTGACATATTTTCCGTATTTCTGACTGTTTCATTATTCTAATATATAGTTATGAGTATGGTGAGTAAATTATATGCTAATTAGTTTACCATATTCTTGATTGTGTTACACAATTCTTTATGGTGAAAGAACCATGGACAAAAACGACATGTTTTTCATTTGAATTGTTTTATTCTTGAAAACTTCAAAATGGAGCTGCCAAATATCAAAGTATGTAAAAATTGTTACCTTGGATATGTTTAATTTCAATCAATTTACAGTGATGGACAATCTCATTGCATGGACATTTTATTGTTAATGTGTTACTAAAGACCTGTGGCTGTTTCAACTCTGTGTTTACCAGTCCTGTTCTGTTTAGCTGTGCTTTTTTTTTGATTTATTCTGCAACCTTTTGTATTTCATCTTTGAATTGCAGGGAAAAGATAAGACTGCTGAAGAGAGAAGGATAGCTATCTGTATATTTGATGATATTGCAGAGCAATGTCGTGAATCTGCTCTCAAGTATGTTTCTCCAAGCTATTCTTCTGGGTTCCAGGCTTGTATTTGTAACTGCATTATGTATTTATGTTTTTCCTCTATGAGCAGGTATTATGATACATACCTACCTTTTTTGTTGGAGGCATCCAATGATGAGAATTCAGACGTCCGGCAGGTCTTTATTTATGTTTTCATGTCCCTTAATCCCTTATCCTATTGTTATATTTGGTCAAACAGATACTGATGAACTGCAAACTCATTCCTTTTAGGCTGCTGTCTACGGTGTGGGTGTCTGCGCTGAGTTTGGCAGTCATGTTTTTCGCCCTCTAGTTGGAGGTAGTTCCTTAACCTCTCAAGCATACAACACTTTGTAATATTTTCCAGCAATTTTCAAAACCAAATCAATAATTTAATGCTTTCAAACTCAGAGGCACTGTCAAAGCTGAACAATGTTATCAGACACCCTGAAGCAAAGCATGCAGACAATATTATGGCATACGACAATGCTGTTTCAGCGCTCGGTAAAATTTGCCAATTCCATCGTGACAGTATTGACACAGCTCAGGTATATGCTTACATCTCACATTCAGTTGATGATAAATCTACCCACATTCTTTCCGTGTCATTTTTTCCTTAGTTTTCTATCTTATCCTCATTACCATGTGGGCTGCCATAGTGCCATGTAAGTGCAAAGGGAAAAAGTGCTCCTTTCCTTGGTTGAGGGAGAAAATGGAATCCTGCTAGAACATCTTTGTGCAAACTGAGCAGGAAAAACTGAATTGAAGTATGATTTTGTCTTAAATAATTCAAGTATTGCATCTGAGAATCACAAATTGCAGAACTGAACCAGTCCTGCCGGTAAGATTATTGACAGATCTTTTGTATCTGTGAAACAGGAATTGCACATTGTCCTAAAACTTGTACATGTTTTTCAACAATGATCCAATTCTTATTTTCTCATACAGATGGCTTGACTCCTTGACATAAATCTAAACTGTTCTTTGATTACATTTTCATCAAGTGAAATAAAACCTTTGGATATATAGAGAAGGTCTATGCCTTTTGACAGAATGTACTAGTTTCCCTTAAATATTTCTTAGTGAACACATGTCAAACTTTTGTTTACATGAACTTCTTCTGAAAATATGCCTTGTGTAAACCATTAAAAAACTAGCTAGACTGTTGTGTCTGAATATTTTTCAAAACGAAATTGGCCAGTTCCTTCTAGTATCGTGTGTCCTGATGCAGTGATGGTTGCCCACTCATCATTTTAGTTTCCAAAGTAACAAGTGACAAACTAGCTGCAGAGTACGGAGTTCAAGCTGTAACTGAGCCAGTTACTAACCAGCGTGTAACTAGTAGTTGTGCATGTCCAAAGATTGAGTTTGAGCCTTCTTTGCAGCTTCCATAAGACCTTACATTGCCAGAAGATACATTTTGCATGGTTCTCACCGGATGTATTCAATGCTTTTCAGGTCATTCCTGCCTGGCTTGGTTGTTTGCCGATAAAAGATGACAAGATTGAAGCAAAAGTTGTACACGATCAGCTTTGCTCAATGGTGGAGAGGTATTCGCTCTCTACTCAACAACATGCCAGCATTCACAGTTCTTTTTGCAGTTTATAATGGCCTTGTCTTCATGCAGATCGGATGCAGATATTCTTGGTCCTCATAGCCAATATCTTCCAAAAATTGTTTCAATATTTGCAGAGGTAATTTCTGACCTGTTTCCTACTTGATTTGGATGTGGGGCCCTTGACAGAAGGAAGCAGGGGAACCAAAACTTGTTCCTATGTGTGCCTGGTTTAGTGTGGTTTTCTATGTGATTATTTGTCTCGGACCTTCGGTGTACTAGTAACGTGGCATTGGCTAACAGTAACAGTAGTTATTGATACATCTGGTCTAAAGATCATTTTTTAATTGTTCCATACACTTTCATTTATGTTACTCAGATGCTTACATCTTAAAATGATTCTTGTCTTTGGATTTCAACTGTAGGTTTTATGCAATGGAGCAGAACTTGCTGCAGATGAAACAACCAAGCGGATGGTTAATCTGTTGAAGCATTTCCAGCAGACTTTGCCACCAGATTTTCTCGCCTCAACATTTTCCAGTTTGCAACCACAGCAGCAGCTTCTGCTACAGTCGATATTGTCCACATAATTTTTTCTTGGTTGCTGCAAGTTCCAAGTCTTGCTCTCCTTTTTTTGATATATTCCACCATTGTTACTATCAACCAATTCTTTGTGTTGAATCATTTGTGGGTGAGTTCATTTGTGAATGTGCATTGCTGGCTTCACGGAATTGGAGGTTGCCATTTCATATGGTTTTGATGTAGAGTGTGTATATTGTCTTGTATTCACATTGGTTTTGGGATGTGCTGCATCAGAGGTTGCAAGTGAAATGGTGGTATTTACTGTCAGTTGAGCTGAACAGATGCTCCGCCAGTTTTGGAAATGAAGTTGTCATATTTTTGTGGGATTTTGACATCACTTTCCTATCACGTGATGCTCTGGCCAATTGTTGATTCATAAATAATAATCGTCTTGTGCTAGTTGAGCTGAGCATGATTATTTACTGATTTTTCTTGAACAAAACGTTGCCGTGCTAAATATTTCGTGTCAATAGCTTGCACAAGAGATATGACAAATAAGTTATACTTGTCGGTAATCTAAGAAAGGAAAAAGATTCTATCCTATTAAAATATCAGAAATAGAGTATTAGGAATCTATTAAAAAGATGAATGATAAATTTTATTGAAATGCTGCATGTGATGATATTGGTAGTATGTTTTTTTTATCTATTAGAACTGAAACAAGGGATAATAAGAATTTTTTTATGCTAGTTGTACACATTGGGAGGATAATGTGGCATCCACAATGTAGATTTTAGAGGGGCCATAGCCCATAAGCTCCTAAAATTGTCCATATACATTGTGGAAAAATATATAAGCTTATGAGTACCTATATGGTTATGCTTTATTCATAAACAATAAAAAATCATATATCTTCTCTTTTTCCAATAAAAAAAATTAAATAAGATGTTTGAGTCATGAACTAAGAAGAAAAAACTATTCTTAATTAGAATACGAGACCATCTTAAGTACAACTCAAACTATATACATTGTAGTAATTTCTCTATGATTTATGAGTCCTATCTTATAGCACATTTAGACCATATACATTGGAGATGCTATAAGTATATAGATATTAATTTCATAAATTAAATAATACTATTTTTTATTTGGTAGTTACTCATTGGATAGAGCATGTCCATTTTTATATTTTTTTAATGTTGGTAAAGATCTCACATCTAGTGTTATGCATTGTAGTTTTTTCTAAAAAAATAAGTTTGCCGATATGTCTGTTGGGAAAAAAATATTTTTTACACTAACAAGGTCTAATAACAACATTTAGTGAAACCCACCGCGAAGGTGTAAGCTCACATTTTGTTCCTGGTCTATGCAAAGAATTACACAAGACGGTAACCCGACATCTAATGAGCCAAAGCCCCCTTGAGATAAGAGGCTTCCAAGCTATAAATCGCTTAGAGTCCAAACCATGAGCTTCATGTCTCCCCTTTAGCGTAGTATAAGTATAGGCATGTTTACATGAGAAGTTACTAAATTACTCATATGAAGTTTACTGTTCACACTGTAATAGTCAGTTCAATGTAGGGGTAACTTTGTATCACTGTGTTGTAATTATGTATATAAATACCATCCCTTTTAATGGTAAAATGCATCGAACGGATAAAGTACTAATCAATACAACTTCTATTTGAAAGTTATTATCCAATTCGAAGTTCTTGTTCAAATCCTAACAATACACTTTGAATACTTTAAGATTCTTATACACTTAAACCTATTGTCTAGTTTTGAAAAACGCAAACAATGTCTATAATACTAGATAGATGATCTTAGAGATATTCTTAATATATTCAGTGAATAATGCGATGGACCAAGTGGTTGCAGGCCAGCAGGTGAAAAATTGTCAGTGAATAATGCGATGGACCAAGTGGTTGCAGGCGAGCTGCGGCGTGCACATGTTGCCTACGGTTAGTTGGATGGGCCGCTTCGCAGTTTTTTTCCCCATATCTGCCGAAAGCTCGTCGGCCGCTGCTCGTCGGAGGCCAGGGACACGACGGGCCCGCGTGCGCGGTTGCCAAGGGGCACGGCCGCACGGCACGCAATCGCGGTCTCGATGGCTGGCGTAGCTGATTTTTTTAAAAAATAATTCTTTTTTGAAAAATTTCAATTACGATACGAGGTCGATTCAAAAAACTGTAAAAGTAGATACCTATTGATCGATCATCGGCCGAAACAAGTCACGTCAATCTTTTTGACCTACGGCTAGTTTGTCGAGCGCGTAACAGCTGGCTCGATTGAACCATGATAATGTGGTTTGGTTTGATCGAGCTAGCCGTTGCGGTCGATTAGGAGCCGTCACATCAGTATGATTTGGTCGAACCATACTAACGTGGTTTGTTTCGGTCTATGGTCGGCCGATAGATATCTATTTTTATAATTTTTTAAATCCACATACCGACTTCATTTTTTTAAAAAATATTATTTAAAAAAAATCCGGAGAAAAGCGGATTGAGCTGGGCAACGAATGCCCAAATAGCGCCGTTTGCGCGGTCGCATCTCATGTGCGGTGGGGACTGGGGGTAGCGGAGGCTAGGTCGCGCTGGCCGCTGGGCATGGCTCGCTGGTCGAGTAGAGTAGATGGCCTGGCGAGTTGCAAGACGTGACGTGACAGGGAAACCGTATACCAGGTGACTCCACATACATAATAATTAATAAACCGGGACCGGCTTTAGACTATAGATTTTTTGGAGGCTTCAATGTGGCAATCTGTTCCAAGTATCGCTAGGCTACCTAGATTACCAACCAATAGATATACACTGTCGGCTGTCCAGGCCGCTTGCATTGGTTTTATCTTGGGTACGGATCAACAAACGTTGAAGATGTCACCATAGCTCTTCAACGTGTAACAATAACATAAAAGGGAAAATTACTCGCATGCCATTATAATTTTCAGAAATTGTCTATATGTCACTGTCAGTGACTGTGACGGCTCCCATATGTCAGTGACACATCGATGACATATTGACAAACCGCAAAAATTAACCCGACATAAAACCATATAGAAGCAACGAATGTGGACAAAGCAAGGGAATATCACTAGCCATAACACCTTAATTTGGTTAATGATCCACAATTGATGCTACTATCCAAGCAAGGATTTCTTCAACATACCTTGTTTCAAGGTTCACATACAAGAAAGGAGTAAACGTGTATCGCAAAGAGAAAGCAGCCATAGCTCCATTGAGCAAATGCACAGAGGGCATACATATTTGCATTTCAGTTGGGAATGGCGTATGTACCAAACTTTGGACAAGTAGCAATGCACAGCAAAACAGGACGATATGAACAATCAGGACCAACCGGGGGGCTAACAACATTTTAGCACAGTACAAAAGGTAAACACACACAACAGCAATATGCAATGCAATGGAACAAGAGTATACTGAACAAGCCAATCATTAACCGGAGAACTACTTATTAACCAGCTACTAATAGTCTTCTCCATCGTCACCCTCATCATCTGCGCCCTCTGCACCAACTTCCTCGTAGTCCTTCTCAAGAGCAGCCAAGTCCTCGCGGGCTTCTGAGAATTCACCTTCTTCCATTCCCTCACCAACATACCAGTGCACAAACGCACGCTTGGCGTACATCAAGTCAAACTTGTGGTCGATGCGCGAGAAAACCTCAGCAACAGCAGTGTTGTTGCTGATCATGCACACTGCACGCTGAACCTTCGCCAGATCGCCTCCAGGGACAACAGAGGGTGGCTGGTAGTTGATGCCACACTTGAATCCAGTAGGGCACCTTTGTGGACGAAGCATTAATCAGTTGGTTAGCAAATCAGGTGTTGATAAATAAGTGGATAGGTTGCCTGTGATTAAAATAAGTGCAACTAAAATGATGATAAAGACAGCTTACCAGTCAACAAACTGGACTGTTCTCTTGGTCTTGATGGTTGCAACTGCAGCATTGACATCCTTGGGAACAACATCCCCACGGTACATCAAGCAGCAAGCCATGTATTTCCCGTGCCTTGGGTCACACTTGGCCATCATGCTTGACGGCTCAAAGACAGCATTGGTGATTTCAGGCACAGAGAGCTGCTCATGGTAAGCCTTCTCAGCAGAGATAACAGGGGCGTAGGATGAAAGCATGAAATGGATACGAGGGTATGGGACAAGGTTGGTCTGGAACTCGGTGACATCCACATTGATAGCACCATCAAACCTCAAGGAGGTGGTAAGTGAAGATATGATCTGTGAGATCAGCCTGTTCAAGTTGGTGTAGGTTGGCCTCTCAATGTCAAGGGATCTTCGGCATATGTCATAGATAGCCTCATTGTCTAGGAGAACCGCAACGTCAGTGTGCTCAAGCAAGGAGTGGGTGGAGAGGACACTGTTGTATGGCTCTACAACAGCTGTTGAGACCTGCAAGCCAGAGTGGCATAAGATGAAAAAGATAATAATAGGATGAGCTTTAAATAATTGAACACATCTACTCAAATTGTCCCCACAACAGCTAAGATGCAGCAAACCTACTCATCACATGAACAAGCTGAAAGGCCCACATCACATGGAAAGGTGGGTACCGTACTATAAGATAATGCTGGCTCATATACAGTGCATGACATTACAGACTTCATGAAGAAGACGAGTAGTACATGACAAGTTCACTAAAGATTCTTCATAAGATAAGAATATTGTATAGCCATAAAGGTAGAGTCCCACCAGCCAGATCTTCATCTAGTACACATACTAATTTTAGTGAATGGTAGGCAGATCCAATAATCAACAATCTGCCATGCACAGTCCACAAGGGCAAGACTAATAATATGGTCCACATCTAATCGCGTGTCTAGCTAAATTAATTCAACAACGAGATGAGCATTTCAAGTTTCCAGTTGGCATTCTTGTAAAGCATTTCAGCATTCTTTTCTTTTCTCAAGAGTGTAGAGCAAACGTCGATCAAATTAAGTTATACCTGGGGAGAAGGGTAAATGGTGAAACCAAGCTTAGATTTCTTTCCATAATCGACAGAGAGACGCTCCAACAGCAGAGAACCAAGCCCTGATCCGGTTCCACCACCCACAGCATTGAACACCAAGAATCCCTGCAGCCCAGTGCAGTTGTCTGCCAACTTGCGCACACGGTCTAGGCAGAGATCTATGATCTCTTTCCCAACTGCATTCCATAAAAAAATGAGAACCAGACACATTCACAGTTGCAATAGACTAATACTCACACCACAGTCATGCAGTTCAAGCTGAATTACCAGTGTAGTGACCACGGGCAAAGTTGTTAGCCGCATCCTCCTTTCCAGAGATGAGCTGCTCCGGGTGGAAGAGCTGGCGGTACGAGCCGGTGCGCACCTCGTCAATGACAGTGGGCTCCAGGTCAACAAAGATGGCCCTGGGTACGTGCTTGCCGGCACCGGTCTCACTGAAGAATGTGTTGAACGCATCGTGTGCAACTCCAACCGTTGTATCACTGTACCAAGAACAAACAACACAATGTTCAGAGCTGGATTGGAAGAACTGTAATCATTAGTCTATGCACTAACACCTAAATTACAATCTGCCTCCTAAAGCTGTGTAATGTAATTCTCAGACAAGGTAGCATTGGCACAATCGTTTGTGGTTATATAATTCTATGGCATTATGCCAAGCCAAGTAACCAACAAAGACAAATCATCCTCGATAGGGGAGGATGCCTGCCAATTTTAATAGTGCCCCTGATTAAACTCTACAATCTAGAACGATCTGTGCTCAGTCTGACACCCAGAGCTCCACTGTGACATTATTTATTATGCACCCATCCAGAGTAAATTCTTCAGATCTGGAACCGTAAAGAACTGCAAACTCCCAGTTGTTTCCATGTTCCTGCAGGCCAATTCACATGTCACGAAGAACCCAAACGCGTCCCTTCGTAGAACCCAACAAATGCACCGACAAAGAGGCCAATAGTACTTGTCCTGTTCTTTCAATCTCTCAACCACCGGCAAGCAGACTGTGAGATTGACCAATCAAAAAAACAACAACAAAATGGCCTCATCGCAAAGCCCAAACACAAGTACAGATGGAAGGCTACACCCATCGTTCGCCTTCGCTCCGCCGAAGAGGGAATCTTCTTTTTTTTTCGCGAAGAAACAGAGAGTGAAGGGAAAATGGCAAAACCAAATCACCCTCTGCACGACGCAATTCCACCGGGGCTAGCAGATCAAGAACCCGAAACGCGCGCGGTCGCGCTCCTCGAGACCAGGGACAGGAATGCGTCTACGGATCAAGAAGGGGAGGGGGGATCGTCACCTGGGCATCGTGCCATCGGGCTCAATGCCGTGCTCGAGGCAGTAGAGCTCCCAGCAGGCGTTGCCGACCTGAATCCCGGCCTGGCCGATGTGGATGCTTATGATCTCCCTCATCTTCCTCCTCCTCCTCCTCCTCTCCCTTCCCTCTCCTCCCGCTTCGTTCCTTGGTCCAGAGAACGGCCTCCCCCTCTCTCTCTCTCTCTCTCTCCTCTTTGAGAGATCGTGAGATAAAAGGGCGGAGGAGAGAGAAAACGAGAGAGGAGGGCGGACGGATGGTGGACCGGGACCAGGGCCAGCCAGGATGGGGTGGTTTCTGGGAACCGGCTCTCCCTGGACTTGCCTCACCGTAGACCGGCCTGAGCCGTGAGGGAACGGGCATGGCCGCATGGACGACCCGTGGGCCCAGCCCATGGGGTTAACTGCTACGCCTACATGAACTTGACGGTTCGAGTAACTTCAAATGAAACGGTACCACTTGTTTTGAATCTTATATTTGATTTTTGAAAAATAATTGTACATAGATTTTTTTAAAGAAGTCTATGGGCCCGATTTTGTTTGAAAGTCATATGATTTTTTTATCCCAGTACTACTCTCGTCTGAGCACGTTTAACGTCAGAGTTCTTATGAGATTCGGTGTCAACTTGCTCACATCGTTGTTACTGTAGAATTTTACTCGTATCTTATATTTGATTTTTGAAAATAATTTTACATAGAAGTTTTCTTGTGTTCTCGTTTGTTATAAAGAGTAAGATGGTAATTATATATGTAGAGTGAAGAGTAAGTTTACTTTATATATCTATATATTATTAATAAAGTGTATTAAATATTATTTTGGATTTAATTATTCATCACTCCACTCAAATAACACTCAACCACTCTCATAAAGGTAACATGATCTTCTTAATACACATGTGGCTAAGGCTAAAACTTTGTTATTATGAGATGGAGATAATTGTTAGAGCTATGGGAGTTGTAACATTAGTGTTAAGTATCATTCTAAAATATAATATTCTGATATCTATACAATATTTTTTATTGATTTATACCATCATGCATTAAAATAATACAGATTAAATACAATATTAAAAACCCACGGGTTCCATATGTTCCGTTTCTTTCACTAATTTTAGTTTTTATGAAATATTTGATAATTTATTGCTCTTAAGAAGTTGTTTCACTTTTTTATCGTTCGAGTTCACATTCATTAACCTAAATGATTTCTTTCACTAATTTTAGTTTTTATGAAATATTTGATAATTTATTGCTCTTAAGAAGTTGTTTCACTTTTTTATCGTTCGAGTTCACATTCATTAACCTAAATGATTTTGCACGTCAGTCTCAAGATCAATATCATAATTAAAAAAGATATCTCAAAAGTAGCAAAAAATTGATTTTTTTTATCTTTTAGACCTAGTTGGATAGTTTAAGGTGCGTTTAGTAGGATTTCAGCTTCAGCTTCTTTATCCAGTGAAGCTGAAGCTAAGTCAAATATTTTTTTTGAGGAATAAATTTTGTTGAAAACATTTTAGAAAAATGAACTGAAGTGGTGGAAACAGGATCTAGCTAACTTTAAGTACTTCACCTTAGTTTCAATGAGGATTTCATAATCGGAGTTATATCGAATCGACGTATTTCACGTGGTGGGTTAAAATCCTGATTTATTGATAGAATTTAGGATTGGATTCGTACAAGAACATCTCCTCCCTTTGTTTGTTGTGTAACAGGTCGTGCCACCAAGACCCGGTGCAGGGGCGAGGGAGTCCGGGCGTCCGCGAGCCAAGGTGTCAGGCTGTCAGGCACGTGAGGGGACGCCGCTCGAGTGAGCACTGAGCTCTGAGCTGTCTCATGTGGAGTCGTCACGCCGCCTGTCTCGCTCCTCGTCCGTCCGCGACCAACAGGTGGAAGAAATCATCCGGAGTTTAATTTTAACCGGAGTTTTGCAGAATTTTAACTGAAATCCAATAATCACAGTGCTGCTTAGATTGGATTTATGAACTAATGAACTGACTGATCAGATAGTTCTCATTTCGAACGGGATCGATCGAGTAGTGAGGCGGAGAGATCGAATCCGAGGATTTTTTTTTCATCACCGGTACGTACGGATGGCGAGCGGCGAGCCGCCGCCACCCACCGGCGGCGGGGTCCCGGCCGAGCAGCCCTCGATTTTTGTATCAATCCTCGAGCTGAGCTTACATCTCACCGGACACTATCAATCATAATCATCTCACGCCAGAATTCAATCAAGGACGCGCCAGCACACTGCACACCCAGCTGCGATCCAGCCGTGCTCAAACGGGAACACCACCAGATCGATCGACCGACCGATCGCCGGATCAAGCATATAATATCCCATCAGAAACAGTATGCCGACTAGGAGCGATCGAGCAGCCTAGTTAATTACTCAATTACAAACTACTGGTAGTTTCAGTAACATTCTATCGCCATCAACATGAACTGAGCCTGGATGCAACGCCTGCAGTATGCATATCATGCAGCAGTACAGCTGACAGTGATGACGGTTAGCTGGTCGTGTGATGAGGTCGATCGGGGTGTATTTTTAGACGGTTTTGCTCCTGTAGCTCGCGGAGATGAGATGCTTTCGCCGAGGATGGGTGTACCGAGAGAAGCAGATTGGCATCTTGCAATTATGGACAAACCGTGGCACATGCCGGTGTACCAGAGGAGACGGCGACGAGTACGAGTTGGACATTATCACGCTGCCTGCCTAGCCGGCACGACGAGCCTGCTCGGATGAATTGTAATAATATTATAATATTACGTGAACGAGAGTCAACGTAGCGAGCAACGTAGTACTGCGAGACAAGAAAGGTAAACAAGACAAGCTGTAGCGAGCAGAGCATGCAGAAGTGACTGCGAACGAGGAGAGCAGACTACGCGAGCACTGAAGGAGGAAACAATCCGGCGCCGCCGATCATCTCGGAGAAGAAGTCGACCTCGTCGCCGTCCTGCATCTCGAGCTCGGCCGGCGTGTGCGAGCCGCGCAGCCGGCGGCCGTCGTACAGGAACCGACCAGTGCCGCGCTGCACCGACCGCACGGTGTCGTAGTAATGGTCCATCAGAGACTGCAGCTGCTCGGTCCGCCGCATGAGGCGGTAGACAGCGCGGCCGCTGGTGTCCTGCACCTTCAGCGTGATGTGCTCGCCGGCCGGCTTCTCGGTCACCCGAGGGGACGGCTTCGTGCCGTCGTAATCCTTCTCAACCTTCACCGCCGCCAACTTGCCCGCCGGAATCATCTCCGACGATCGACCTGCTAGTAGCTATCAAGATCGAGCTGCTAGTAGCGTACAAATAATCTGATTGACTGCGTTGCCAGTGTGCTTATATAAGATTTCACGGCTAGTTCGATGGCGATTCGTGTGTCATTGCTCGACCTTTCGACTGCTGCGTTGTCATAACTACGCATGCACACGGTGATCGAAAGGCCTCCCGTTCCCGTACGTGTTCATTGCGCGCGGTTCAGTATCCAAGCAAGAGTTTTTTTCAGTGCCGTCGTCATGCATGTTGCAGTTAATTTCATCCAAAAGCAAGAGACGCCAATGGTGTCTATTCGCTGCCATCACACCCCTTAGCTACACCCTTTCATTCTCTATATAAACATGTAATCAATCATCAATAAAGGCACTTGTTCATTCTCTCTTTTTGTGTTTGTGTTCAATCTCTTGTGTATGTGTTCTTTAATTTACAATACGTTATCAGCACCTTGTTCTACATTGAGCAACAAGAACAGACAAGAATGAAGAAACAAAAGGTGTTGTTCTTCACAAAAACAGCCAAAAACATGCGAAAAACTTTCATTACAGAAAGATCAATCGCGAAATTTGGCAAAGGCCTTAGAGAAGAAACACATGTTCTCTTTTTGCTTCCACCGAAGCAACACAGGAAAGAACCAGAAACAAAGAACACATAAACGAAGGAAGAACAACAAAAGAACACACCGGACACAGGTCAATCATGTTCTTCATTTTTTTCTTTCTTTCACAGAACAAGCATATCAAGCCCAAATATGGTGCGGCCGGCCTTAGCCCCACGGAGCCCTCGGTACCCGTGAAGTGTGCCGCCTTGGCCACCTTGGCGCTGCCAGCCCTAGCCCCCGCGGCATCCTCGCCGCCTGCAAAACACGCCGCCCTAAGCCCTGCGGTGTCTTCGGCGCAAGCGAAGCGCCACGCCTTGGCGACCGATGGCATAGGCGGTGGCGGCGGTTGGATGCGCTCCTAGGCGCAGCGGCGGCGGCGATCCAGCGGCTGCGAAGGCGGCGGCCCGGTGCTAGCGCGCCCAAAGCGGTGGCGGCGACCCGGTGCCGGTGCGCCCAAAGCGGTGGCGGCGCGGCCGGCGGCTGCGAGGGCGGCGACCCGGTGCGGGCGCGTCCAAGTGGTGGCAGCAGTGGTGTGTGGCGGTTAGGGTTGGAAACCCTAACCGCCCACATTTATACTGCATCACATAAATGGGCCAAACAGGCTAAATACAGCCCATTTCTGAAAATAAAATGCAATTTCTGTAATTTTTTAAAGTACTTTTATATTTTAGCTCATGTGCTTTACAATATTTAGTATTGCCATCCAAATAATAGTAATAGAGTCTATGTAACTTTTATACATAGACCCCTACTATTCTTAATTATTGTACAAATGTGTTTGAGCCATTGCATTTGGTAATTTTTAATTGTCTTCACAATAAAATCCCTTTGCAAAATAATTGCCTTAGCCCATTAGCTTATTTTAAAAAAAAAGCTATACATATGTTTCATGCAAAAAAAAATCTCCATTTTGAAATAACCAAAACATCATTTTTTGATGTTGACTATATGTGAATAGTACTCATGTACTATAATAGGATCTACACCATGCCTCATGCATAGTGATTATCCTCAAAATAAATCTGAATTTTTGAATAAATGGTCTACACCATTTTTTTGGTGATTACCATATATCCATTTTTTTAAATTTGGTATGCATAAGGTGATACATATGTATTGCTAGGGGATCTACACCTTATTATTCATACGGTGATTATCTTCCACGTACATACCCAATTCATATTCGGATTTAATTAGGCTTACACTAATTTAGAGATTACTTAATTCATTTCTTAAAAATTGGTCATACATAAGGTAGTACATATGTATTACTATGGGATCTTTACTCCTCAATGTGTGTATCCAATTAGAAAATGAATTTTCAAAGATCTACTCTATATTAGTTAAGTGGCTTCTTATCGTTATTTCAATTTTATGAGATTATAATATGTTTGAATTCAAGTTTCCTTGTTTTCACATATTCAAATTTATGCATCGGCGTGTAGGATCAATGGTCATAAAAAAAAGAGTTTGATCATCTCACTCATAATGAATCCAATTTTCCTACATTGGCTATGGACATCACAATGAGTCTATCAGCACACGGATTTTTTTTATGCTCTCGCTGAATTTAATCCAGATAATGAGCTTATCCTAGATACATACATAGTTGGAGCCTTATACATTATAAGGAACTATATTCACCTAGACCTCAAGTCTGAATAAGCGTCGAAATTCATATAAAATATGGCTTACTCTGAAAACGCTATGAACACATAGATCAATAGTCTTTTATATGACTATCTATGACTATAACCATCTTTAAAACTATAGATGAGTTCAACCATGTTCATAAATTTGCTTAAAACTTCGGTTTTGCGACTCGAAACCTTAGTAGTAGAGTCAGGCAAATACAAGTGTACAAGAGATATCACAAGCCATGTGGACACTTCCATAAAAATGAAGATGATTTCTTAGTCTAAATATGACAACAATGTAGTCATAATCATATTTCTAAGAAATGTAAGACCCTAGACAAACTGGTGAATTTGTATCTTATCCGTGCAACATAGACACATCATTAAAGAGAGAAAATATGAAGCACACTTGAACTCCCATATGCATGATGTAAGTGGTTCAAATACCACATAAACTATACATCAGGGGGAGAATCTCTCAGGACAATAATATGATCATGGAACATACTACCAATGATCTATATGGAGACTTTAATTAGGATCCATACAAATATATATTTAGATACTTCGCTATCTATTTATTTATGAGGGATAATTCATATTAAAGACAATAAATTATCATGAAATTGGTTCAAATAAACACTATTGTTACATACTAGATATGCAACAATTATATATATTTGAAAGAATTTTCATACAAAAATTCTTACATATAGATTCTACGGGAATTGGTACAATAAAGGAAGAGATGCATTTTGTGGACAATGGTACCACAAACTATATACTTAGTGAAACAAAATATTCCTAAGATCTCATCAAAAGATAAGGAAATATTTTAAAAATTGCATGACGCGATGTAATAATTGTTGGCTCACATAAATGCCATAAATTATTCTATCTATGAGTACTCAAGTTATAATCTTAGATAACAATTTATCTAGATTCAACTCGTACTTCACTAAGTCATAAAAATATCTGTTAAAATGGTTTCCATATTGAAACCTATAAAAAAAAAGAGACACTTCTCTTTATCTAAAATAACAGATATAATAAAGTGATACTTCAATAAGTATCACCTCTTCTACATAATTATACTACGTATTCATCAAACTCGTACCACATGTTGCATACCAAATAATTTTTTTTAGAATGTCAATACATTCTAGACTAGACATTATCGCCTTGATCATTCTAACATTGGATGACAAAAATACTAGCAATTCTATTGGTCATTATTTAAATAATATTGCATTTCCTCAATTATTAAATTTTATGTGCACCACATGTGTCATAGGGAAAATAATTCTAAGGCCGTCAAATTAAAAGTTCATCTAAAACCATTTAAATTTCTTGAACACATTCAAGAAGACATACATGGTACTATACAACCATTTATCGGTCTATTCTGATATTTTATGGTTTTAATAGATTCATATATTATATGATCTTATATGTGTCTATTATACACATAAACCATGTATTTACCACAATTATACCAAATTTATTGGTTGTGAACTCATTACTTAGAACATCGAATTCAATCAATTCGAATGGACAACATTACAAAATTTTCCTTGCGTGTCTTCAATCATTATTGTAAGGCCCTAGGAATTCAAATAATTTTGTCCTATATGTTCACACTCAAAATGGCTAAGTAGAATATTTAATAAAGAGGATTAAGCATATTATTAGACCATCATTATAGAATTGCTATTTACCAACTCAATGTTGGATTATATAGTTTTACACGCTGCATAAGTGATTCAGTTACAACTAACTGAATATCAAACTTCCCTCTACAAATAGTACGTGGAAATTTACTAAATATTTCCCATCTGCGTAAGTTTTGGTTGCACTATAAATGCACCATTCTCACCACCATAGCATACATTAATGGGTATACACGGGAATTTGGGATCTATATTGAGATACCAATATCCGTCAATCACAATGTCTCTCAAACCTCTCTCAAGAGGATCTATTTATTACCCAGTATGCCTACATTTAATGAGGTACATTTCCAGGCATTAGGGGGAGAATTCAAGTACCAATAAAAAATGCCAGTAAATCAATTATAATGTTCAAAGACATTATTACATTGACACCTCAAATCCACGTACTCATAAATCTGAAATTCAAATTCAGAAAATCATCAATTTGCAACATATTGCAAATAACCTGCCAAATACATTTACTAATGACAGAAATGTCACAAAATCCTATCACCTTGCTAGGAATATACCAGAAAGAATAGAGGTACCAAATAAAACTATTCAACTCCCTAGTCAAACCGATAAGGGGAGAAGTATGGTTACCTACAAGTGTGAAGCTTCTTGCAAGCATAAAGGAACCCGTTGAAATTAAATGTCCAATCATAAATTGAGACAAATTCTATGGGTAACACTTCTCGTAGACGTATGAGAAAATAGAAGTATAAAACTTCTAAACTAGTAAATGCAACTCAACCTAGCATTGAGAAATACCAAGTGGATTAACCACATCCACCTCCCGTATCAACAGTGCACTCAATATCTGATACTGAAACATCGGAACACCATGACGTCCACATATTGGGAAATACACAAATGTCAACTAAGGTGTCAGAGATTTCATCATCTATCTCGAGTTTGGAGAAACATATAATCATAAGACTACGATTGTCGACACGTAATTCTCTGCATCAATTACTAAAAACCTCTAAATGGTCCAGATCAAAAATCCATGGTCAAGTGCAAAAACGCGCTCGAACTGGAACACATAAAAGAAGTAATTCAAGCAGAGTTAGCCTCCCTCACAAATGAAAAGTATTATCATCAGTAATACATACACCTCCAAAACCTTCCCTGTGGGTTTTAAAATTGTTTTCATCTATAAAACGGTATGAAAACCATAATGTGGTGAGACATAAGGCGAGGCTCGTAGCACAAGGATTCACGCAGAGACCCAAATTGATTTATCAATCAAGCATTCTCTCCAAAAAGAAGTGAAATCATTTTCCGATAAATTATATCTTTGGCAGTAAAATTGTCTATCTAAACAGTTGATAGACATAGTGACTAATCCCTATGAGTCACTTGATTCAGACATAAAGGTTCCCATTGGAATCCAAAATTCTGAATCCAAATACTAATGCAGCATATATTTTGTAAAACTCAATAAGTCATTACATGACTTGAAACAGTCGGATAAAATTTGGTACAACCGACTCAATGAGTTCATTATAAAATGACTACTCAAATAATGATGATTGACCATATGTATTCATCAAGATATCTCCACTGGGATATTAAATTATATCTATGTTTGTTGACATCATCAACAACACTAATGATATCGATGAAGCACGCAATCATTCAAATGACGGAATTCGAGACAAAGGATTTGGTCAAAACCAAATTTTGTTTAGGTCTACAACTTAAATACCTTTTCTCGAGTATTTTAATACACTAAACCACATATATCCAGAAAACACCTATGGTCATTTGATCTCTACATTTAGAGAAAGATCAATTGAGACCTTATGAAGAGATACAAGGATTGGAGGTTCCATATCTCAACATTGTTGGAACACTCATGTAATTTGCAAATTGCACTAGGCCTCATATCGCATTTGCAAATAAATCACTAGCTAGACATAGTGTTAATCCAACTAAATATCATTGGACTGGAGTCAAAAATATCTCCAAAGCACCAAAGATCTTTATATTTTCTTTCAATAATAAAGAAATCAAGATCTAAACATAATTGGATATATAGATACTGACTACTTATTAGATCCCCATAAGTCAGATCTCAAACAAGGTTTTTGTGTTTTCACATGATGGGACAACCATCCCATAGAAGTTTACATAGTAAACTTTAGTGGCTACATCCATTAATCATTCTGAAATAATTTCATTATATGAAGCATCATGCAAACATGTATGACATCGCAGAATGATAAATCACATACAAGTCTTGTGTTATTGATTCCATTGAATCATCTATTATTATCTTTCAAGATAATAGTGCTTGCATAGCACAAATGTAGACAGTTTCATATTTTGCAAGCCTTAGGGGGAGAATCCCCTTAAAGGTTTAAACTGTACATATATTGTATTATACTCTTTTCTTTTATGAGTTTTATATACTTTCTCATAAAAGTTTTTAATGAGGTAATATTTACACAAGATCATATATACCATATTCCTATTTTTCCCTAAAAGGGTTTTTATAAGGAATATACAAAAGGTATATAAACTTTTCCATAGAAAGGTTTTACTATAAGTACAAATCATATGTTGTATCATTTTCTCCTTATTTTCCCTACATGGTTTTAAAAGGAGTTTTAACAACATATCATATCATATCATATTCCTTCCTATTTTTCCCACGTGGTTTTTGGAGGAATATTCAAATAAGGTTGAGGGGGAGAATGCTCTCACACCATGCCTTATTAAATAATCATATTGTTCTCTTTTCTTTCTATGAGTTTTTCCTCTTCAAGGTTTCTCATATAAAGTTTTAATGAGACAATATTAAACACAAATATATGTCATATTTCTAGTTTTTCCCGTTAGGGTTTTTAGAGAAATATCAAAGACATATAATTGCTCCTTAAAACTCTTCAGAGTATATAATTGAGCAATAACTCTATATATTATTCCTCGTATTTTTCCCATAGGGTTTTGGAGGAATAATACATACACTAATATTTATAATGGATTCAATTAAAGGGGAGTGTTGCAGTTAATTTCATCCAAAAGCAAGAGACGCCAATGGTGTCTATTCGCTGCCATCACACCCCTTGGCTACACCCTTTCATTCTCTATATAAACATGTAATCAATCATCAATAAAGGCACTTGTTCATTCTCTCTTTTTGTGTTTGTGTTCAATCTCTTGTGTATGTGTTCTTTAATTTACAATAATGCATTCAGCTGGGTCATTGTTGTCGACGAGTGATGTATTGAATGAAAAAGATAGTAAAACCTTGTCCATAGATATCACTTCTTAATGGATAATTTTTTTAAATAATATTTTCATACAATCATTTATGTTCTTTTTTTCTTCTCTTTCAATCACCTGGTTGATGGAAACTAAGAGGCTTAGGATCGCTAGGGCTAGATCAGTAGAGTAGCTTAGGGTTACCTTTTGAGTTGCACGAAGAAGGGGAAGACGCCATGGCCGTACTGTTGCGTCAGAGTCCGGTAGACCAGTGAGCGGCGGGTAGAGGGCGCTTTCTATCGCTTCAGCACAGCTTAGATCGGTAGCCAGAAAGATGGGTGGAGCTAGGCGTATGAACAACAGCCTGTTCATGCGCCCAACTTCCCCTTTTGTGTGCCGCGCGACAGGGCCCCTCAACCAATTTAGTTGGGGCGCCTCCGATCAGGGCGCCTGAAGACCAAGTGTCTGTTAGGCTAAATCCGAGTTTCTAGGAAGGAGAGGGACTCGGTCCCCCTCTCCTCCCCGAGAGCTAATTACTAACATTCTGCCCCTAGATCTCGACTTAGTTCTTAACTTAACTTAACATTACATCTATTTCATCATAGATCAGTGCATAGAGAATACTGCATCACAATAGTCAGTTACGTATTATATGACTAAACAACAAAATGCAAATTTCTATTTTGAAACAGTTTCTTAACTTATTTTGGGCCCTTATAAATCCATAGATCATAGGCTTACCTTAAACCCATGTCGACTAAGTGTTCTCTGAACACAGAGGGAGGTAAGTCTTTTATGAGCGGATCCGCAAGCGTTCGCTTGGTACTTATATGCTCTACTTATCATTTGATCTTGGATTCTCTCCTCAACAATATAACACTTAACTTAGATGTGTTTGGCAGCAACACACTACTTGTTGTTATAGGAGAAGTATATTGTTGACGCATTGTCACAGTATAACTTAAGTGATTTTAAAATGCTATCAACCACTCTTAAAACCAGAATAAATTTCTTAAAACATAGTGCCTGTCCGGTGGCCTCATAATATGCTACAAACTCGGCATACATCGTGGAAGATGCCGTCACAGTTTGTTTGGGCTTTTCCACGACATAGCTCCCTTTGCGATTGTGAATATATATAACTTAATGTGGACTACTTACTATCCACACATCCCGCAAGGTCTTAGTCTAAATAACCTGTTATCGATAGGTTATCTAATCTTTTATACGTTAGCATGAGGCCTTTGTGCCTTATATAAAACTTAAGGTTTTCTTAATTTAATCCAGTGATCTATTTCTGGACTGTTTGATTTCTACCAAGCATCCCGGTGGCATAAACTAAGTCTGAGTGAACACATAATCGAGCATGCATTGGCTTCCGACAGCAGAATCATATGGAACCAATCTCATTTGATTGATCTCATATTGGTTCTTGTGATACTAAAAGTTCCCAACTTATCACCCTTAACTATCGGATCAGGCGATAACTTATACACATGCATATTATATACTTTCTCATTATCTTTTCTAAGTATGCCTTGTGCAATAATCTTAATACCCCTTAATGATATCTTAGAGAAACTCTAAGAAGATTCTTAATGTCAAAATTAGAGGACGAGATTTCTTAGTTTCTAATAGTAGATGGACATTACCACTCGCAAACAGAATGTCATCCACATACTAGACTAGGAAAATAAATTTCTCATTCTTAAACTTAGCATAAACGCAATTGTCCTCTTCATTCTTTTTTAAAACCCAAAATTTTTCTAATAGTCTAATTAAATTTTAGATACCCTTACTTAAACTTATTTAAGTCTATAAATGGACTTAGATAAACGGCATCCTAAAATTTCCTTTCCTTTCTATGACAAAACACTTAGTTGTGTCATATAGATATTCTCACTTAAAGCTTATTGAAAATGTCGTCTTTATATCAATCTGATGCAGTTCTAAGTCATAATATGCCTTAAAGAATCATTAAATAAGACATACAAAAATGTCTTATTTAATATGCTTCTTATCTGAGTTGGCATATTATTACTAAGTTAGAGAGTTATTCCTTTACTTCTTCATTAGCATCATCTAGAAATGCAGATTACTGAATAACAGAAGCCTCATGTATAATAGATGTCGCTAATGAAGGTCCAAACTCAAGTGTTGGACAAAGGACACTACCACAGGTACATGGAAAAATTGCTCTTGAATCATAAGAGTGGATTCACTAACCCACTTCTCTTCAAGATTAATTTCTCTAAGTACCGTGCTCCCCCTGATTAAAGCATCTTCTAAAAAAATACATGTCTGTGAGGACATTAAAAACGAGATCACTTAGACTTATCTTTGTAGTCAATAAATTTGACAACTTACTATCTTATGACTTTAACTTATCAATATTTGGGTTAAAATATAGCCTTAGCAGGACGACATACCCTTATTCTAAAATAATTTAGAAAATGGTTATCGTCCTGTCCATAATTCTTATAGTGCTTTAGGCACAGACTTATTAGAGATCCAATTAAAATATGAATGGTGGTTTAATGCCTCCATCCACAAATTAATCGGTAGAGTAGAATAACTTACCATATTACTTACTATGTCCACTAAGGTGCGAGTGCACCTTATAGCCACTCTATTATACTCAGGTACACCCGATATAAAATACTGGGATATTTTGCCATTTTCTATATAACCTTGCAAAAGGGGTCAAGAAATTGGCCATACGGGGTATATTGACCGTAGCACGGTCAAAACTTACTCTTTTAAACTTTAGATCATGCTGATATAAGAATCAGCCTTAAAACATCTTAAATTTATCCGGAGCAACTCATGATCAGATCGCTATGATCTGATCGCTCTTTGATTGGATAAATGTTGCGCCAAACTTAGTCGTAGTAACTTAATTAATTAATTCTAAATCACCGTTGGGCAGAATTAGAATCAATTGAACTTAAATATAATAACTTTATCACTAACGTTGGTTAGGAGATAAAAATTACTATAATAATTAAACTTAATTTTGCGTTTTTCTTAATTTATTTGACGTATTTATCTTAATGCAATCTATGCATGAAACTTAGTCTAAAGAAACTAAAGCGGAAGAATTGACTCAACGTTCAATCCTCCCCCTCGAAATATGACCCATTAGATAGTGCCATAATTTCGAAAATACGTCATCAATTTTTTTGCTCTCATCATTATTCTTAGATGATAAAATCATCCTGAGAAAATAAATAAAGTTTGTCATGCTCAAAAGCAACACTAAAGACTTTATTTCTAAGTGCGAAAATTTATCTATTAACATTCTTGTTCATCTATTTTGGGAACTCCACATATTCCTTCATGTGGCGTTCCTCCTTACAATGTCTGTACATGCCCTTCAGGATATATTGTTCCTTTATGTGAGCTTATAAGAGGAGTTCTTAGCATCATTAGAACGAGTCTTATAATGCTTCTTCCCCTTTATTTATGTTGCACATTATGACCTAAATCATTGTGTGCTTACTTAATTCTTAAACATAGTTTGAAATCAGCATCTACAAACTCCAACACTCTCGCTGTAAGTTGTAGTTGATCACAAAATGATCAGAAAAAACTTAGTGTGACGTCATAATAAATTTGGACGATAATATCATCCTCGAGCTCTTTATTTATGGGTTTTAGCTTTGAAAACCATGTCGCAAAAACTTACTATGTATTTCTTAATAAGCGTGCTAGCATACGCCTTAGAAAAGTCACCTTCAGATACTCTTTGCAGTATCATGACGTGGGATAGAACCCCTAATTGGCTCCATAATGGAGCTCTTAATCATAATACATTTTGTGTTTTCATTGATTTCATTTAGTACAATATATCTTACTTTATTCTTATTTCGGCGAAGTCACGTAACCTTATGACAAAAGCCTCTTGGCTTTCATCCTCTCAGATTACGGGCTTCACACGCTTAATCGGACAATCAAGCGTTAAAACAAGATCTATGTCCTATAGCGCAATCGCTATCTTAATATCTCATCTCCAGGAACCGTAGTTCTTACCACTGAGAGACTCAATGCCGGAGATATGACTTAGCACATTTCTAATAAGGAACATTATCAAAGTATATTATAACAGACATAATATGACACATGAAAATTTAACGTTGGTCAAAATCAACATGTGACATACTTAAAAGGCGAATTAATTCTACATCACCGTTGGACATAAATATAATCAATTCAACTGAACCAAAATAATTTCATCACCAACGTTGGTCAGGAGATAAAATCACTATGTTCACAAAATACAATATTTATAATGCCAAATTAAATTATCTCGTTGGTTCAAATTTAATAGACAGAATAAATGCTACTTAATTGATAGGATGAACATGGTACTAATCTTAAAACAATGTATACACAACGGAATACTTAAAACTAATTGATACACTCCTTAATCAGTAATAAAATTCTGAATTTACAACACAATACTTATTTTAAACAGTGTATGCACAGCGGAAGACATAATCTTAATTAATACACTGATTAAAACAGTAATAAAATCTGAATTAAACTTAATCATAAGTCTAAACAAATATTTCTCAATTAAATATAGTCCTTAGACTAAATTCAATAAAGAAAATATCATAAAAGTACTTAAAATTGCTGCAAAATTCATAATAAAATTACTAAATCTGAACAAAATTATAGAAAATTTTACCCGCGGATAACTTATCTTTTTCTTATTTTTTGGACATTTTTCTGAATTTCCATACAATACTTAAATAGAAAAAAACAATTTTGAAAATCAAGAAAAAACAGAAAATTATTTCAGCCCAAAATAGTATTGAGGCCAGCTCAAAGCCTGAAATCCGCTCGGCCCATAGCGCTCCCCGCGCGCGCCCGCGCACCCAGGCCACAACCTAGGCCTGGGCCGAGAAAGTGCCCACCCCGCCTGGGCTGAAAGTGAGCACATTTACGGCCAGCCGTCGGATCTGATCCGATGGCTACGCGTGGACTTCGCCGCAACAAAACCGATCGGCGGCCCGCACCTGCAGAAAACCCTAGCGCATTTCTCCCCGGGGCCCCGAGCGAGTGCAGCGGAGCGGAGCTGTGGCGGCTGAGTGAGCGGCGCGGAGCCGAGGCGGCGGCCGGCCCTGATCGACGGCGACTGGCGGCGTGCCGCCCACCGGTTTGCTGGCCGGAGCCGCGCGCTCACCCGAGGGTGAGCGGCGCTCCGTCGAGCTGACCGGCGGCTGTCACAACCCGCGTCCCGAGCACGCGGCTGCTGCAGTATTCTCGGACTCCGGCGAGGCCAGATCCGGCGGCGAGGGGGCTAGGTATGCACCCACCCCCCCTCTAATTCAAAGTTAGGGTTAGGGTTAGGGTGAAAACCCTAACCCTAATCCCCTTTTTTTTGTCTGTTCTTCTTCCTTGGCCGAACCGAACCTTAATCCCTTTGGGGATTTCTTACCGAGGGTTTAGGGTTAGGGTTTCGGGAACCCTAACTCCTCCCTCCTTTTTTTTGTTTCTTCTTTCCCCTCTGTTCTTAGGGTTCATAGTGCGGGTTGCTTAGAGGTACAGAGGGTGTCTTAGTGCGGAACTAAGAGGGGTTTCTTACTGTTTGGCGGGTACTCTTAGGGTTTGCTTTCGGGGTTAAACAGAGGGACTGATTGCCGAAACCCTAGCCCCGCTCTTACCTATTCTTACGGATTCAATGCGGGATCTGAGTGTAGTGGTGGCGTTGGCTCAAGCGAGCCCGACGTCACCCTAAAGCCTAACTAGCTTAAACCCTAGATCAAACCTGGATCTGATACCATTGATGGAAACTAAGGGGCTTAGGATCGCTAGGGCTAGACCAGTAGGGTAGCTTAGGGTTACTTTTTGGGTTGCACGAAGAAGAAGGGGAAGATGCCATGGTCGTGCTGTTGCGTTAGAGTCTGGTAGACCAGTGAGCGGCGGGTAGAGGGCGCTTCCCGTCGCTTCGGCACAGCTTAGATCGGTAACCAGAAAGATGGGTGGAGCTAGGCGTATGAACAACAACCTGTTCATGCGCCCAACTTTCCCTTTTTTTGTGCCGCGCGACAGGGGCCTCTCAACCAATTTAGTTCGGGCGCATCCGATCAGGGCACCTGA
Organism: Zizania palustris; assembly: GCA_019279435.1. Lineage (NCBI taxonomy): Eukaryota > Viridiplantae > Streptophyta > Magnoliopsida > Poales > Poaceae > Zizania > Zizania palustris. Next base: position 16,125,942 of record JAAALK010000282.1, read on the forward strand.
AGACCAGGGGTCTGTTAGGCTAAATTCGAGTTTCTAGGAGGAGAGGGACTCGGTCCCCCTCTCCTCCCCGAGAGCTAATTACTAACACTGGTTTCTTGAGTAAAATATAGCTTCCATGATTAATTTTTCTTCTTTCGTCATTAACTTGTTTGTTGCTTACGTGACAAGCTTATTTAATACCGTAGACACTTATGATATGGAGGTTTGGAGATGCCTTGAAGCTGAGCAATTGGATGAAAATGCTACTACGAACGTTTATATATCAAGATGACTCATAAGTGGAACCATGCAATACTAAAGATTCCTTTAAAAATTAAGAACACGACTTATTGGTGACTTCTCGATTACTACGAGCGTTCATATATCAAGAAGAAAACTTTTATGTGATCGATCAAATGTGCTTATATATGTATGATAGTATCGCATCAAAAAATAGTTGTAATAACGAGATCAAATTAAAAACAACAGTTAGTAATACAAACAAATGTTTGATTTGGAAGGTAACTTCGAATTACCCCTCTGTTGTAATTTTTTTATTAATATCTTTTATGTTTGAGAAAAAATCGAAAAATCTATTATATTGATTGAAAGGCTCGAATCCAATTCAAATATAAAAAAGAAAATTCAGACACAATGGAGTTCTTCAGTTACTAAACACGTTGTGCACTTCTTTACTAAGCAAAACACTGACCGTGTGGTGCACTCCAAATGCACCGAGGTTTACTATTGAATTTGTCGATTCAAAATGTGAACTGATTTGAGCGCCATTAGGAAGAAGGGTGACATATGAATGATTTCGCGTAAGAAGAATGCTCAAGTTTTATAAAGCTCAGGATAGAGATAAGAGATACGCAACGAGCGGGTGACACCGTGCATTTCATATCCTTCTCAAAAGGCGTGGACATGGCCGGCTAGAGATCTTGCTGTCTCCATTATTAGCTTCTTACATTGAAGCAGCTGTTAGGGAATCCCTGATGTTGTCTTAAATAACTAATTGATATGGAGCTGATAGAAAAATAAAAATACGGAGTAATAATTTATTTCACCACTACTACTTGGTCCACACGTAATACACTCAGTTTTTTGGAATTCGTGAAATCTCATACTCCCTCCGGTGTACTAATAGTTGTCGTTTTGGACAGGATCTCGCATACCAAGGAGATATTAAGTATGACTCATTGTCCTACTTGTACAGCAAACTTCACCGTCTCAATTGGTTACTAGCCCGATTCTCAAGTGAAGCGGTGCGGGATTCGATTCCTGCCAGACACTCACGTGAGTCGACAACTATTAATATACCGGAAGGAGTATCTATTAGCTCGTCGCTAGCTATTATCTTTATCTCCATATTTTGAATGAGTCTAACTAATAAAATAGCTTATCATTGGAGACTCTTAGGCTTGCGTGCAACGTGCTCCAAAATCGACACGGCTCCAAAATCACGTGTAACTTGTCGAAATTCAGATATTCAACGCGTAGGTGCCAACGATTTTGAAACCGGTAGAAATCACGATTTAAAATAGAAATAGGAATCAACATTTCGGTACATCGATTGACTGAGAAGATAGCATCAGGAACCAAGATACTGCACTAAAATTACTACATATTACTTCCATCCTAAATATAAGAGTTCAAAATTTATTTTAAATATACACAACGACTCTGAGCTCAAACTCACCCGACCTATGATATTTTTTAATCTCTTTAATACATATGATAAGCTTAAAATTAATACATTTGATTTACTCATGAATTCAAGTCTATAATGAAAAAAACAACTCTAAATATATAATTTCATACATTCCGAATCATAGAATTGAATTCTCACGATTATCTTCTGCTGCGGCATACGAAACTTGATTATTCTTTTCGCTGCACACTACAAGTAGTTCGATTTTAAATAAAAAATAAATTTCATTAATTTAGACAAATTTTATTAAAAATAATCATAATTACAACATGAAAATAGTTCATTATATCTATTGTAAAAAATGTATCAATACTACATTTAGTTGACACCATAAATATTAATATGTTTTCATTTAAACTATCAAAATTACATAAATTTAACTACAAAATCAAAAAACTTATACTATAAAACAGATAAGTAAGGGCCTCTCCATCTAGAATATAACAAATTTTAGAGTTAAAATTTATCTCAAACATCAGGATCACATACATAATAGGGTAACTTTTGCATCCAAAATAATACTTGATTACTTATCACACACTTAATATACTCTCTAAGTAGTAATCTTCTCAGTACTCTACTCTTTAATACATATCAAAATGACAAACTTGCTATGTTTTAAAATGGAGATTAAAGATAAACTGTAGGCATGCATGCAGGCACGCGTGACAAATCGTCGCGTCGATAGAGATCAATAATTGATCATCCGCCGATCTGCGGGGCGAAGTAGTCGATGATGTCGCCGTCCTCCATCTTGAGCTGCGCCGGGGTCTTGTCGCCCTTCAGCCGGATGTCGTCGAAATAGAAGCTGCCGGTGCCGTAGGTGACCTCCGGCGCCTCGGAGTAGTACCTGTCCATCACCACCTGCAGCTTGTCCGTCGTCCTGATGGTGTGGCGGACCGGCCTGCGCTCCTCCTGGTCGACCACCTTGATCGTGATGAACTCGGGCGATTTCACCCCCGCCTTCGAGTCCTCCTCCGGCGCCGGCGCCGGCGCCTGCATGTCTCTGGACTGGCGCTCTCGCGGAAGACTACAGAAGTATGAAGTGTATCGCTGGTTGCAGAGCTGCTTTGGTCGTCGGGGTATTTTTGTAGGGGATTTTGGGATGGGAAGCGTCGCGCGTGTTGACCTGACCTTTCGGATTCGCCGCGTGCGCGGGGTCCCAACGGGGCCGGCACCTGCACCAGCAGCACCGCCTGTTACGGCAGGCTGGGCCGATCACGTCGTGGGCTCGTGGTCTGGCATGCGCGCAGCGGCCACGGCACAATTTTTTTTTTTGAAAAAATGATACATTTTTTAAAACAAAATTCAAATTTGGTATACAGTTTTGGAAAATTATAAATTTTGTCTATATAAGCCGAACGTTTGGCTTACAACATCACATGGTATGCCGATATAGGTCAAACCGGCCTAGATCAGCGGATGATTTATGTGTTGTTTGAAACGTACGGATTAATTAAACACATGATTTTTTCTAAACATTCATAAATCTATTTATGTTTTCTCATTTGAAGTTTTATGCATGGATTTGCTTTGGACTTAGCAAAGAAAAGAAAAAAAGAGCTTGGAATGGATGTTTAAAAATGTGTTTTCCTATGAAATCCAAGAAAAAGGGAAAAATTCCTTCATTTTTCATATCCACCCCTCATCCATTCCAAATAAATAAATAACATCAATTCCTATAGGAATTTGAATCCTACATTATTCCTCTAAAATTCCTTCAAATCGAAGGAGCCATAGTGTTTTTGCAACATGTCGCAACTAGCCTATCTAGCTCAGTTGACAGAGATGAGACCCGTAGTTGCTGACTTTTGTAGTTTTTTATATATAAATTGCTAAGGAGTTCTTGCGGTAGCGAGGGTCTTTTGCTTGTGTTACCATTTAATTTCGAGGCAGCACAAAATTCCGGTCTCTAAATTAAACATGCAGTTCTTGAAGTTCCTTCAGCGAAGCGCCGAAGCACACGAATATACAACGAAAATGGGATAGATCATCATGGTTGAGCATTTTTTTCCTTTTGTTCATTCATTCGAGAACCATACAGTATGTTATTTTTCTGATTATATTATTTTGTCTGCTGAGTCTTAATTTCAGGTAAAAACTAAAACTATTTTTACTTCCATAATTTCGAGCATTTCGGAAAAAAATATTTATCAACAAGAAAGAAAGTGATCAAATGGAAACTCCTCATTGTACATGAGAAGCGTCCATTTTAATGTAAAATCTGTGCTGGAAATTAAAACAGAATATTTTTGTACCTATGGTACCGATTTGTATGAACCACGGACAGGATATGGACGCCCTCTGATTGACCAATTAAGACCAAAGTTATTTTTTTTCAAATAAGTGCATCAAATTTGAAATTTATTTTTTAAAAAAATCGCCACGGTCGTATTCTTCTTCCTGCAAACACGTCTGTTTTCTTCTCCGTAGCCTCCTCGGCATTGCTGAGCAGTGCTTGAGGGTAGATTTGGCCCTAGGAAAGTTGGATAGCCATGATAGCTGACGCGGCTATAAATATAAACTATTTACAAGACCTATTCATAATTAGAAGGTTATTTGTAAGACGAATCTAATTAGCTCAATTGCGTTATGATTTGATAATTTAATATTACAGTAAATATTTGTTAATCATGGATTAATTAGGCCTAATAAATTCATCTCGCGAATTATTCTCCGATTATGCAATTATTTTTTATAATTAGTTTATGTTTAGTTCTTAGAATTGATATTCAAACATTCGATATGATACGGGCTAAGGCCATCTCCAATACTTAGTGCTAATATAGATGCTTAGGATGAGGAAAAAGTTAAGCATCTATCTTAAGAGCCTTATGCCTCAATACAAAAATATATAGTAGTGCTATATATATTGGTTAATTTATTGCTACAACTACTTAATTAACTATATATTTCTTTAACTACTCTGACTAGCACCCATTAAGAGTCGGTGCTAAAGTAAGTAGGCAACTCCTAGCGCTAAGCATCTATGATGGCAAAAAATCCTGTTTTTTTTCTCTAAGCACCATTGCAATCTTTCCATTGAAGGTGCTCTAAAATTTAAATTTAGGGGGTGTTTGGTTCTACTTTGCTAAATTTTAGGGACTAAAGTTTAGTCCCTTTTAGTCCCTAAATTGTCAAACATGGTGACTAAAAGGGACTAAAGTTTAGCCATTATTTAGTCCCCATTAGGTTGCTAAAAGGGACTAAAAGAAACTATTGACATGGTTTGCCCCTTATTAATGCTCGTCGGGGTGAGAAAAAGACTATCCTTGTACATTTATTAAGGGTACTTTAGTCATTTTTGACCCGCTTTAATAATCTTTAGTCCCTATAACCAAATATGTTGGGACTAAAATTTAATTAAATGAATAAAGAGAGACTAAAGTTTAGTTTAGTTCCTAATTTTTTTTTCCTTAAACTCATATCCAAACACCCGGTAGCATATAGATCCGGGCCATTGTTGGAATCTTGACCACTGTTCGCATTGGCACCTGAAGCCAATCGTCTCTCGGTTATCCCCCACTGCCAGTGGACTAGTGGAGTGGAAGTGTGGAAGTGGAACCAATGACCAATCCATGCCGCTATGGAACCAAGAGCCTCTAACTTTCCCTTCCGTTTGTCCATTTCCATAAAGTATCTATCGCACACACTCTCGCAGTCTCTCTGCCCCGTTCACGCTCTCGCTGCGCGTTGGCCGTTGGCCTCGCCAAGAACGTCCAAATTCCTTCTGCTCGAGGGAGAAAAAAAGGTAGTAGGCACAGCCTGAGCCCAGAAGGCAGCCTTGTTCGTTATCGCTTCGCCTCTTCTGCTTGTCCCTCTCCTCCTGTCCCAGCTCCCAGCCACTCGGCTCGACGAACCGCGCATGCTGCTGCTCAGTTCAGCTCTCTAGCTTTCCCTCCTGGACCTCTCTGCTTGTCACTGCTCGTGTTGCCTTTCAAAAATTTCTACTTTCCCCGCGCATTTATCCTGCATCTCCTTCAGCTATAAACCGATCGATCTCTGGTCTCCCCGTGAGAGCAGCTGCCGAGATGGCCCGTTGCCGCCGTTGCTGCTCGTTCTTCCTCTTCCTCCTGCGGCTGCTCCCTTTCTTGTTCTTGGATATGTCCACGGGGTCTGGGTACGGAGAGGTCGCCAATGGCGGCGGTCAGCACCAGGACTTGCCTCCTCTTCTCTCCTTCAAGGCGTACAACGCAGACGCCGCCGCGCTGGAGAGCTGGGTCGGCGTCAACCCGTGCTCCGGGTCATGGATTGGGGTCAGGTGCACCAGGGGCAGGGTGGTCGGGGTCTTCTTGGACAATGGCTCACTCGTCGGCAGTGTGGCTCCTCTCCTTGAGCTCGCCCACGTCAGGGTGCTCACCATCAGGAGGAACTCCCTGTCTGGTCGTCTCCCTCCTCTGGACAACTCCTCTAGTCCATGGCTGAGGCACTTGCTCCTCTCCCATAACAACCTCAGTGGAGGTATCCATCTGTCGCTGCCTTCTCTGGTCACTCTGAGAGCAGATCACAACAGCTTCCATGGCGGGCTGCAAGCTCTGAACCTTCCCATGGTGAGGAGCTTCAATGTGTCAAGGAACAAGCTGGACGGAGAAATCTCCAGTGATCTGTCCAGGTTTCCGAGCTCGGCTTTTGGCGGGAATCTTGGTCTCTGTGGCCATCCTCTTCCAAGATGTGTTCATGCTTACAATGCATTAGGAGATACTAGTGGTGCTAGTATCGGTCAATCTCCTAGTGCCGCCATGGATGGTGGTAGTACTAGTGGTGGTATTTCTTCTGGTAATAGAGGCTTGAGCAAGCTTAGTGTGATGGCGCTCATGGCCACCGGCATCGGCAATGCGGTGCTCATCTTGATCTCAGTAGCTATCTCTGTAGCCATGTTCGTGTACATGAGAAGAAAGCTTCGGTCCACGAAGGATGCTTCAGATGCGGCCCTGTGTTTGGAGGAGGAAGACAAGGTGAGGAACGGGGAGGAGAAGGGCCAGAAGAGCGGTGGGCTCGTCTGCTTCGAAGGCGGCGAGGAGCTGAAGCTAGAGAGCTTGCTCAAGGCGTCGGCGGAGGTGCTCGGCAAGGGCGTGTCCGGGAGCACGTACAAGGCGGTGCTGGACGACGGCATCGTGGTGGCCGTCAAGCGCCTGAGCGCGCTGCAGTTCCCCTGCCGGAGCAAGGCGTTCGACCGTCTCATGCGGCTCGCCGGCCGGCTCCGGCACCAGCACGTCGTCAGCCTCAGGGGATACTGCGACTCCAACGGCGAGAGGCTGCTCGTCTATGACTACCTCCCCAATGGGAGCCTCCTGTCTCTTCTTCGTGGCAACGGTGCGTGCCGATCCCAAACGCGTTGATCGCCATTGATGGCGACGCGAGATGTGTTCTTGATTTGTTGCTGCAGTCGTTGCAGGAGGAGGCGGCGCGAGGAGGCTGGACTGGGCGACGAGGAAGAGCATCCTGTTCGGCGCGGCGCAGGGGCTCAACTACATCCACACGTTCCCGGCGCGGCCGGCGCTGGTGCACGCGAACGTGAAGCCGTCCAACATCCTCCTGGACGAGCACGGCGCCGCCTGCGTCTCCGAGTGCGGGGTCATGCGCTACGCCGCCAACATCCAGCAGTCCATCCCTCAGGCGCGGTTCCTACCCGAGCTGTTCCTGGACCGGGCGGCGGCAGCGGCTGCGGCGCCATCGAGCGGAGGAGGCTGGCACGGGTACGCGGCGCCGGAGCTGGCGTGCGGCGCGGGCGCGCGCGCGACGCAGGAGTCCGACGTGTACAGCTTCGGGATGGTGCTCCTGGAGGTGGTGACCGCCGACAAGGCCTCGGACGACGGAGGCGGTGGCGGGGAAGAGGAGACGATGGGGATGGTCAAGATCGGCATGATGTGCACCGCCGAGGCGCCGGAGGAGAGGCCCAGGATGGCGCAGGTGCTCGCCATGATGAGCGAGTTCATGTGAAGTGAAGCACTTGTGCGGTGTGCCCAACGAGCTCGTCACTTAGCCTGTAACCGAGCGAGCCATTAGCTTGCTATCTAGTAATCCCGAGCAGTAGAGCCATTAGAGTGCAAGTGCAAGGCGTGTATGCGTGGGAAATGTCCGATGAATTCGTGTGCTTAAATCTCAATCTGCTGGGAGTACAGCACTTCTCTCGTACCCGCTGTGTTTTTTATATTATAAAATTGTCAACTTTTTAAGTCATCTTGTTTAACTTTGTCAATATTTTTTTTAAAAAAAATATATTAAAGTTTACCGTATCAAATAAATATAATATTAAAAAATTAGGGCTATTGTTTTGGCACGAGAGTAATATTGGAATGACGACTTTGCCGGGCCATGGCTGGTCCTGTTTTTCCAAGCCCAATTTTTTGTGATTCGGCCCACAAAGCGCCTCCTTTCCTTCCGTATTTCTAAATCCGAATTTTTGAAGGCATTTGTTCGCTAAAATCTCATATGAAATTTTCATAATAAAATTTTATCTCTAAATCTTGTTATTCTCTAACGGACTCATAATATCACATTCTCGTATCACCGATAGGTAGGACCAGAGTAACGACAGTCGCTCCCTCTACAAATGGGAAGGATGGATGAAGATTTATTAAGCACCTTATTTTTAAGAGTATTTTAAAATATTTATTGGAGCTTTTTTTTATAGTGGTAATCTCTAAAATTTAAGGGAGATAACTCGGTACAACTTTTTGTAAGCGGGGTGTTTGTTTCCTGTAGTTCAAAATTTAGTCTCGTCATATCGAATGTTTATATACTATTTTAGAGTATTAAATGTAGATTATTTACAAAATACATTTATAATCGGTGGATTATTCGCGAGACGAATGTAACGAGCCTAATTATACCATGATTTGACAATGTGATGCTACGGTAAACATTTACAAATCATGAATTAATTAGGCTTAATAAATTTATCTTATAAATAATCCTCCGATTCTACGATTATTTATATAATCAATTTATGTTAATCCTTTTAAATTAATATCTAAACATACGATACAAACTAAATTTTAATCAACTAAACTCCACGCTCTTATTGCACCGTATTGTCATGTCAAACGAGACGCACCAGCTGACGGAAAACGGCAAAATGCTACTATGCTAGCTGTGGTTCGATGAACCGTCCGCACGTTGCCTGTACGAAACGATCGATTTGCAGTGAACTGTGAACCTGACCCATTTGGCCAGCCGCATAGAACCACACTACAAGATACCCTTCAGACTTCACAGCTTCTTGCAGCATGCACCTTAGACCTTACAGTATTCAGAGATTTACGCCGGCCCTTTGGATTGGAGTTCTTCGGTTCTTTAGTCTCAAATTTTTGTATGTTTAAATGTAAGAACTAAACATCATTTAATGAACGGTTTATGAATGAAGAATAGAATATACATGATATTTTTAGTCCATACAAACAAATTTCAACTAAACAAATTGTTTTTTAGTTGCATTTATGATTCAGGGGCTTAGAGCCCTAGTAGACTAAACTTTTGGGATTAAATATGATTAAACTTTCGTACAGTTGGTAGCCGGTACCAGCGTGTACAGCTAGCTGCGCCACCGCAAGACAACTCACATGTGGACCAGTGTTCAACAAGAAGCACATGGGGCAGACATGCTTCCGTGATTTCGATCTTTGGATCCGCCACCAAATCACGAACCAGCTCGCGATCGCAGTTTGGATCACTGGTTTGCTTCCAGGTTCACCAAGTCTCGTTCTTAGCTCTGAATATGTTGCAACACTTGCAAGTTGGACTCGAGTGTCCGTTCATTTACGTTGTGACAGGATTGTGCGTGGTAGGTTTTTACTTGTGAGCTGAATTGTGGAATGATTCGTTAATTGCAACTATGTTTGATTGATTTTCATGAGGCGGATGTCTGCACTTGTGATTTGAACTGAAAAGAATCAAATAAATCATCTCAATTCATACCAAGAAAACGAGTAAGTAGTACATGGTCGCTGCCACTGCACAGAGGAATGGCGCGAACCACACCTCCCTCCTCCCACACCACCGCGACTCGTTTACATACACACGCGCCCCCCATCCCCCTCCCCTACACCTTCCCATCCACGCGACGACGACGACGACCACCACACGACGGAGACACGCACACGCACCGGGACGACGAACGGATCAATCGAAGCCAAAACCACATCCTCCTCGTCCCCTACCCGCGCGGAGGGATCTAGCAGAAGAGGTACCCGAACGCGGCGGCGGCGAGCGAGGCGGCCGCGAAGTGCAGCGCGGCGGCGGCGTCGGAGGTTGGCGCCGGCGCGGGGGCCTCGGCGGCGGCCGCCGAGGCCACGAGGGCAGCGGCCATGGCGACGACGGTGAGAGCCTTCATCCTGAGACCGGCCATTGCAGCTGAGGAGACGGCGCCTGCGGCGGCTGAGTTCTTGTTCGGCTGTGAGATCTCTCCGGCGACGAGCAGAGAGATGCTGCACGCGAGAGGACAGCGGAAGGAAGGCAGAGGCGGCTTGGGGGAGGTGGAGGACGGGGAGTAGTAGGGGGCGGAGCTTATATAGCGGCGAGGCGGAGGAGGAGGACGGCGAGGTTAGGGTAAGGTCGCGTAGGGAGAGGGAGAAGAGCACGGCTGGCCATTTGTTGGGTTCCGGGGTTGGTGGTGCGGCCGGCGATCTGGCGTAGCGGTTGGGCGGGCGCGCCGCGGCCGGCCAGCCGTTGGGATCGTCTGTGCCCATGCGCCCCCCTTCTTGCTTCTTCTGGTTTTCATCTCACTCTTCTTAGGCATGCACAAATTACAATAGATAAATTGCTAAAATAAGAGTATATATCTATGGATCTATGTTAATTATTTTTTAATTAGTGGCTAAGTAGGCAGTTTTTAGGGTGTAATGTTTTTAGAGGCTATATGTTAATCTTATCTTCATTTTTTAACTCATATCACTTTGCTTGGTAGCCAATTGCTATGTAAATATGTACCATGACATAAAAATATTAATTGTGTCTTGTTGTGAAAAATTTGCTTTTGTAATTTATTTCTGTTGTGAAAAAGCATAAGTTGAACTAAACGGGTTTACCAAATTTGCTTCTTCTACAATTTTTTTTCTAGTACAAATTTAGAAATAGGTTGGATCCTACTTTTCTGTTTTTTACTTTTTAGTACAAATTGGATAATATGAATTCAAAGTGTCTTGATTGATCTAATATTATTATGGTTTTTATTGCATTGCACAATTTCATGAAATAACTATGTGGTTATCAGTTACTTTACGAGATGAATTATAAACTTTTTTATTTATTTAATATATTTTTTAGTTATTTAGTTATATTAATGTTGTTTGTTTTTATTTATATATATATGTATGAAATATTATAATGATAAAATTAGGTCAGTTATAAGGAATACTCAACTCACGTTAACTTTTTCATAACAGTTTCAACGATTCTTATTTAGTGATTTTTGTTAGAAAACACTATGAATAGTTGTCTATATTATGACTCTCTTAACGTGATGGTTGTTGTAGCAGCAGCAAAACAACGAAAAATATCGCCTTTAGACTTTTTTTCTTTTAGAGAAAAAACTAAAATCACGAGCCGTTTTGAGAGCACAACTCATGCTACGTGTGGATGGATTCAGAGGATCAGGAGTGCATGGCATGAGCACATATGGGGAAGACCAGCCTAGTGGGAACAGCTGGCGTGACAGTTGCCGCCAAGGGCCCCCACGAATTAGCTGTCAAAGTTAAACAGCCAGGGCCAGGTGGTCATGCGGCCACACTTCGCTAAGAGCATCTCTTTCCATGAAAAATCAGAATTTAATAACGCCTTTAAACAAATCCCTATCTTAACCATTTTTTAAATTCTTTGTATCTATCCTAAATTTAGAATTAATTTCTCATTCTTTATTTAAAAATAAAAATAGAAAACGATTGAAAATCAAATTAGTTTTTAAGAATTAATATAAATAAGATGATACTTATATCAAATTTTAGGGAATAAAATTTATCAAATTTTATCTCTCGGAGATCTCTAAGCTTCCTTCTCTTTTCGCTAAGCGGTCAAAGAAATCTCGAGAGACGTTCTAAATTTAATCTACCTGAACTCTATTTCTCTCTAATAATTATTTAATACTACAGACTGTATTAATCACAATCAATATTATTTAAATTGTTCCTATTGAGGCTAAACAAACCCGTCAAACATAAAATTTTATACTACAACATCATGTAAGAGGTATTTTGGAGATGATCTAAAAGGTTGTCATTCTCAGTATTGCAGCTCTAGTTGTAATACCGATCATTTTGGTAAAATTATGGTTATTTCTATACCAATCCATCCAGCACTGGTCTAAAAATAAATTATTTTATCGTTTCAAAATGTAACAAGTTTTTGGTTCAAATTTTGTACTAAATATTTATCTTCAAAATACTCCACTCAATTTTGAGAGGCTTTAATTCCAACCAATTCAGCGGAGATAGACTAGGATTTAAACTATAGGAGAGAGTACTTACTAAGAGGGTGGTTCGTTGAGGGGACTAAATGTTTTTGTTACATCGAATATTTAGATATTGTTTGAGAGTATTGAACGTAGACTATTTATAAAACTCATTCATAATTGGTGAATTATTCGTTAAACGAATTTAATGAGTCTAATTACGTCATGATTTAATAATGTGATGCTACAGTAAATATTTGCTAATAATGGATTAATTAGACTTAATAGATTCGTCTCACGAATAATCTTTGAATTGTACAATTATTTTTACAATTAGTTAATGTTTAGTTGTTCAAATTAATATCCAAAAATTTGATATGACACGGACTACGAATGCCTCTTAACCCTAAAAATAGTACCCCTCCATTAACTTTTAAATGATTCAGTTGATTTTTATTTTAATATTTGACTATTCGTTTTATTCAAAAAATATATGCAAATATGCAAAAAAATAAGTTTAATTGAAGTGCTTTCAGTAATAAAACAAATTATAACAAAAAATGATATTTATAAAAGTTTTTTGAATATGACGAATGATTAAACGTTAAAATAAAAGTGAATTTTCGCATCGTTTAAAAGTAAACCTAGAGAAACTAGTAGTATATTTTTTATTCGTACTCTGAATAGATAGGTGTATAATGCATATGCATAAAGTCTTTGATTTTGCTCGTCGCTCTTTGCTGCGATTGCGACGCTTTCTTGTTCACCGGTAGATCGGGTACGCGCAGACTAGGTGAATTGCCGGGTTTGATTATTAACTTGCTCTTGATTGCAACCTTCTAACGAACAGACGCGTTGAATTCACAAAATGGATGCCCATTTTCTACGAGCAGATGGGGAAAATCGTACCAGACGATGGATCCTCGTGCTCGCAGCGAGCGATGTCGACTTGTGCAGTGCTGCGTCGCGGAAGAGGAGGCTCTGGAGTGTGGAATCGGTCGTGCGCGAGAACAGTTCAATTCTCCGGAAGCAAAGGAAAAAAATCGGAGTTGTTCTCTCAAAAAAACAGCTCGATTTCCGTCGAAGATGAAAGGCTCCGGCGGCGGGCCTAGTGGCTCGGCGGCGCCTCTTCCGCTCTTCAGCTAAGCTCGTTCCTCCCCTCGTCCTCTTCTCAGATTCTCTTTTTTCCCATGATCGGCCCTAAACCGAACCTCTTAGAGCTTCAACATGATGTAGCACTGGCGGATTTGGTGGCAGATTGGGACTTCTCCAGGGGTCGGGCTTTTCAACGTCTGGTTCTCGATCGCTGTGGTTCTCATGTTCATCACCCTTCCTCTTCGCCCTTCAAATCTTTCTTTCTGCTTGTTGCCTTTCGGCGTTACACGTTCCGTCTTACCGAAGCTTCTGTTAGCATGGCGCTCCATGCTTGTCTGGGTGGATCCCCTTCGGGTTTTCATGTTTATCATATCAGAAATGGGCTCTTTAGATTTTCAGTCTCCAATAAGGAAGTGGGTTTCCTCATCTGTCAGCATAAACGCTTTCTTACAAGCCACTTTGATCTTAGCTTCCATCTTTGGCGAGATGGAGGTGCTGATTGGGTCAAGGAATTCAGGCTCTGGGAGCGTGAAGAAGAAGAAAGTTGGATCCGTCCTCGCCATCTCGGTCGAAAATCTTCTTCTGAGGATCGTCTCTACAAACCTCTTGCTCGATCTTCAGTTGCCCGTCGTCGTCAGGTTTCATTTGCCAAAATGAACTCTAGTTGTTCCTTCTTCTCCGATGAGCCACCATCTGTTCTGCTTGACTCAAAAGACTTTCCAATTTCAAATCTCCCGGGCATCCCGAAAGAAGTTAACAGAGTCCCTAAGGGTGCAACTTCTTTCCGGGTGGGCTCCATTTGGGTTTCCTTGTTGCCTACTTCCAGGAGCTGCAGTAAGGATGGATCGCTTGCTAAGTCTTGTCTAGCTGCTTCGGGGGAGCGTAGGCTGCTGCAGAACCATCATCACTTTAGGGCTATGCCGCATCGGCCAGATAGGAAAGTCTCTCACACGGTTTCAACTGGCAAAATCTTCTCTCGTTTGCGCAATGCTTTTTCTAGTTGCATGTCTAATCAGTCACATCGTTCTAATACTACTTCGAGCCGCTCGGCAAAAGATTCACTGGCCACATTTACTACACCCAAATCTAGCCTGCTTTGCGCAATCCATAATTGCACACACAGCGTCTTCCCAAACAAGCCACCTAAATGCTACTGGTTGCGTTGGAAGCCTAAAGCAACTCAGTTGTCTTCCTCCTCGCAAGCTATTGTCCTCTTCAAGCCAAAAGCTCCAGAGCTGATCGGTTGTGCTATGGCCAACTTCCCGATGGATCCGCTCGCCTACATTCCAAGAGGGGGAGTTCTCTCGGATGGGGGAGGAGAACTACGTAGAAGGAGGGCCGTCATTGCTCTCTCAGGTCAACATATCAGAAGGTATGAAGATTTTGCGCTTGCAAACTGTGATGAATACTTGACTACGCTTGAACGTCATGATTTCCTACTGCTTATCTATCATCATATCACGCAAGTTTTGAGGCTTCAAGTAGAAAGATATGGGGTTCATCCTTTGGCAGTGGGTTTCTTTAAACTAGGTGGTCTCTTTCAGCGTGATTCTCTTATCAACTCAGGTCCCCACTGGATTGGGGAAAGATTGGTAACTTTTGTTAAACATGATGAGTCGATCAACTTTAGAAACTCCCCAGCATCTCGCATAGTCTGGATCATGTTTTTAGCCTTCCCAATGGACTTTAAAGAACAAAACTTTTTAGAACAAATTGTTGCTGCGTTTGGTAAACTGTTATACTGGAACCCTGAAGACAATAGCTTCTGCAGAGTCATACTCAAAGTGCTAGTTGATACTACACTTGACATTCCCCGCAGCATCACTGTAAAATCGTGTCACTCAATGGATGGAGAAGGTAGATCTTGGACTTTCCCTGTGTACATCATAGGCAATGAGCTAGCTGATGGTTTCCCGGGGGATGAGGATGAGCTACCTCCGAATGGTGGTAATCCACACCCGTTTAATGGAGAGGTGTTTCAGGGGGACCCGGATTGGGTTCAGCATTGGGTGGATGACCAGCTGCTAAATGCCAATAATTTCCAACATCAGGATGCAAATGCCTTTAACCAAGAGCAACATCAGAATAATGAGCGAGAGCCTCAACATGAGAATATGCAATGGGAACAATGGCCAGAGCCTCAGCTCAACAATATCCAAGTCCCACAAAATCAAGAGGAGCTTAGTATTGAAGTTTCTGGGCTTTCAGTTGGCCTAACTAGTGGATCAACAGCAATGTCTGCTAACAACAGTACCATGGCTGGCCTCATGCACTCATCTGATAACAGCACACAAAACATTATAGCAAGACAGATGTCTCCTCAGCCAGCAATTCCTAAACCTTCAATCAAAATTGTCTATTCTCGTCGTCGTCAGACCCTGAATTTGGACAATCATCAGGACGCAAACCTAGGCCCGGTAAGATCAAAATTCCTGATTTCTGTTAATGGTTTGAGGAGGAGTGCTCGTCTTAAAAATAAACAGGATGGCTATAAATCATCTTCGCTTCCTAGCCGTTTTGCTGACTATCAAATGCAGGGCTCTTCCTCGAGGGCCTCCAAGGGGAAAGGAATTATGTCTGACAAACCCTCACTGCAGCAGTTCCTAGAGGCAGCATCGGATGGTAAGCAATACCCAGAGCTATCCTTTTCTCAGATTAATCATGCAGCTATCCACTATTGTGGTCTAACTGCAGAGCAAGTGGCAGTGGACAAATTGAGCATCCAAGAGGAAAACAACAATGGTCTGCTTGTCCCAGCTCACACAAGCAATGCCGCTGCTGATGAAGAAGAAAACTAAAGGGCACAGGCAAGTAGGGGATGTAATGGCCACAGAAAACTTTCTACCGTGGTTTTGTACACCTATTGGCCAACATCCGCTGTTCTCACCCTTAGGGCTTTTGTTGTCGTTGCACTTTAGCTGGACAATCTCTATCGTTGCTGTTGTTACCTATGTGGCTTTGCACAATGTTTCAGACTACCAAACTTATTTATCTTTCTGTGGTTGTATCGTTACCTATTTCATACAACTGGTTTGCTACCTATTTCTTGCAACTGGATTGCAACGAAAAATGCTCCACTTGATAACAACAAATGGTCAGAAATCTGAAATGGGGAATTCTAAATTGGAACATTAGGGGCCTGAACGCAAAACAGAAAAAGATCGCAGTTAAGGATTTGCTGTTAGACAAGAAATTCTCAATTTTTTGTATTCAAGAAACGAAAATAGGACTCATCGATCACTCAATCATTCGTACCTTCGCACCAAAAAGATTCAACAAATTCGCTTTCTCGCCTTCGACAGGAGCCTCAGGTGGTATTGTTGTGGGTTGGGTTGGCTCACGGCTGAAGGGAGAAATTTTATCATGCAATGCTTTCCAAGTTACTCTTCGCTTTCAATCAATTGCGGATGGGCACTCATGGGTTCTCACAACGGTATATGGACCGTGTAGAGAAGAAGATAAATCAAGATTCTTTGATTGGCTGTCAGGCCAAAATTATAACATTCAAGATGGCTGGATGTTAGTAGGGGACTTCAATGAATACAGATTTGACTATAACAGGAACAGGATAGGAAGAAATTTCTCTCATGATCCCAGGCTCAATGAGTGGATAAACCTTCATGGGATATCCGAAATTCCGTTGTCAGGCAAGAAATATACTTGGAGTAACATGCAAAGAAACCCTTTATTAATTCAGCTTGACTGGTGTTTTACTTCACCTAATTGGATAACACATTTTCCTAGCACAAAATTCATAGGTTTAGACAGACACACCTCAGACCACATCCCATGCTACATTGAGATTAACACTTCAGTTCAAAGACCACTCCTTTTCAGATTTGAGAAATTCTGGTCCTTTATACCTGGATTCAAGGATTTAGTTCGAAACACATGGCTGCAACATTCTGACAATGCTGTTGGAGCGCAGGCCATAGCTCTGAAAACAGCCAGACTGCAGAAGAGGCTCAGAAATTGGGCTCCCCGAATGGGGCAGATAGAAAAAAGAAACAAGGCTTGCCATATTATTATTTCGGCGTTAGACGCTTTTGAGGAAGACAGGAATCTCAGCACCATGGAATTTAACTTCAGAATAATACTCCGGAATCAAATCAACTCCTTATTGCACCTTAAACAATCTTATTGGAAACAGAGATATACAATACGTTGGACTTGTCTAGGAGACGAAAATACAAAATTCTTTCATGCAGCAGCATCAACCAGGCTCAGGCACAACACAATTTCGATGGTTCAAGACAGTAATGGCCAAGAATTACACACACAACAAGACAAAGCAGAATTATTTCTAAAAGAGTTTACATCCAAAATAGGTTCAACAAGGAATACTCCAAAGAATCTTATTTCTCCGATAATATTCTCTCATTCTTTGAATCTGAATCCACTGGTAGCACCTTTTACTCATGAGGAAATTGACAAAGTACTCTGGGCAATGCCTTCAGATAAAGCGCCTGGACCGGATGGCTTCAACAACTTTTTCTATAAAGCCAACTGGGAAACCTTGAAGCATGATTTCTATCAATTTTTATCAGCTTTTCATCAAGGGCAGCTAGACTTGACACCAGTAAACAATTCTTTTATCATTCTACTGCCAAAGGTTAACAACCCAATTTGCACCAGTGATTATAGGCCAATAGCGTTAGTAAACTTTGCGGTCAAACTACTAACCAAAATCCTAGCAAACAGACTACAACCTATTATGCAGCGGGATATTCACAAAAATCAATATGGATTCATCAAAGGAAGATCGATTCAAGATTGTTTAGCATGGTCCTATGAATACACACATCAGTGTACTAAATCAAAAGACCCCGTAGCCATGATTAAAATAGACTTCCAAAAAGCTTTTGATACTGTAGAACACTCAGCAATTCTGTTCATGCTTAAGGAGATGGGTTTCCCACAAGTTTGGTTATCTTGGATCAGTTCTATCTTAAACTCAGCAAGCACAGCAATACTTTTAAATGGCTCGGCTGGAAAATTCTTTAATTGCAGACGGGGTGTTAGACAAGGAGACCCACTTTCACCACTTTTGTTTGTGATTGCAGCTGACCTACTTCAAAGCATGTTGAACACGGCTTACAACCAAGGAATAATTGAGGCCCCAGATTGTCATTTTGAGAATGACTACCCAATAATACAGTACGCAGATGATACACTAATCTTCGCGAAGGCAACACAAAGAAATATTTTTGTTATCAAAGGATTGCTTAACACTTATGCGAATTTTACGGGGCTAGAAATAAATCTAGCTAAGTCCTGCTTGGTTACATTAAATACAGATGACATACAAGCAGAAGTACTTTCAAAAACATTTGGCTGTCCGATTGGAAAACTACCTCTTCCTTATCTGGGCCTTCCGCTGGGAATTAAACATCCAAAATTTCAGGACTTCAACAATCTTCTAAACAGAATTGAAAACAGATTAGCTGCAACTACCTATTGGCTTTCCACAGCAGGGAAATTGCAAATAGTGAACACGGTTCTCACAGCTCTACCAACTTACACGATGTGTATGTTCCTGCTACCAATGAAGGTAATTAAAAGGATTGATCAAGCTCGCCGAGCATGTCTCTGGAGAGGAAATTCGCAGGGGGACTCTATGAAACCGATGGTGAAATGGGAGACTGTTTGCAAACCGAAAGAAAAGGGGGGGTTAGGGGTTATCAACTTAAGAGCACAAAATAATGCGCTTATGATCAAAATGCTAGACAAATTTTACAATAAACAGGACATTCCTTGGATTAACTTGATCTGGCACAAACACTACAATTCAGGGCAGGTGCCCCACCTCCAATCTATTAAAGGATCAGCTTGGTGGAAAGGAGTTTTAAAACTGATCCCGAACTTCTTAGCGATTGCTAGACCTCTGGTTAATAACGGTGCAACAGCCTCTATCTGGTTTGACATGTGGACAGATACGCCTATTCATCTCCAGTTGGGAAGACTTTTCACATTTGTCAAACATCAAAATTGGTCCATACAGAAGTTCAAAGAACAGGTCAGCCTGGACCAAAGTTTCTTCCTTCCCTTATCCACCGAAGCAGAACAAGAGCTGGCCTTTCTTCAGCAGAAAATTATACAGAGCACAAACTCAGCAGATGCAAATGACTTATGGAATTTAATCTGGGGGAAAGGTCCTTATCAATCAAAAGACTTATATGCCTACACTTTCAATCAAATGGCTGTTCACCCAGTTTACAAATGGTTATGGCGCAGTCACTGTGCGACAAAAATTAAGGTTTTCTTCTGGCTTCTTCTCAAAGATAGGCTCAACACAAGAGACATATTACAAAGGAAAACCCTAATTCAAGATGACGAGGACTGCCTATGCCCTCTCTGCGACCAACATTCTAAGGAAACTTCGCAACATCTTTTTATTGACTGTCACTTTGCTTACAGTTGCTGGGAAAAACTAGATATCTTTTGGCCTCCAGGTGAATCATTGGAAGAACAAATTGCCATGATTAAATCTATCAGCAGGAAAAAATATATCATTGACATTTTATTAGTAGGAACCTGGACTATCTGGCTGCATCGTAATGGATGCATCTTTCGACGCCAGGAACCGTCAATAGCAAGCTGGTGGGCTGATTTCAAAGATTGCCTCATTCTGCAAAGCAACAGAATTAAGATAGGATCTAGGTCCGAATTCTTGGTCTGGATAGCATAATCCCGCTACATCTTCAACTTTCTTCCCCTTGCTCTGTCTCTTTGCTTTTAAGCCCTGTAATTTTTTTACACTGTGTTTTTCGTGTTCGGTTTAATATATAACCTTAGTAGGAGCCTCTCCTGCTGGTTGTTTCTCAAAAAAAAAAAAAAAAAACACCTTTCGAATTCCTCGTGGCCGGTGACCTGGGTGGGGATGGCCGGTCGGTCGGCTCGGCGGCGTTGCTTTTGCGGCGTGCGCGCGTGGGCGGTGAGCCGTGACGAGGGGTTAACCGCCTTTCGTCCTTCGTCACGGCGTCAGGACGCACGCGGACGCCATGACCATGAGCGGCCCAGAGTGATGGAATGGAGAAGAAGCCCCGTGGGGGGGAGTAATGATTCTGTACTTGGATTGGATGATGGGGGTTGAACGAACCGTGCAAAGTGTGTTTTGCCAATGGCAACACGAATGATCCGCTTGCTGCTGCATTGTATTTTGGTTTGGGAAAATTAGGGCTTGATCAGATGTTCGTGTGAGTTGGGATATGGGGGAATTGTGCTTTCAATTTCTGAAGCTAAGATCTTGGTCGCTTCTAGTGTCGAATTCGTTGCAATGGGCTAATTAATGGCCACCAGGCCATTTACTCTATTATTGGGCTAGGCCTTCCAAGCTCGAAATCGAGCGGGGCCGAAGCGTCTCTCTCGTCCACCCGGCGGGGGAAATTTAACTATTTGCCACTCTTATCGTTGCCACCTCTTCAAATGCCACCTTTATCGTTGCAATTAATTTTTTGCCACTCTCTACACGAGCCAATTAATTTTTTGCCACTTTGCGTCCAGTCACTTGCCACGTCACCTGCCATGTCACATTTTTGCCACATCACATGCCACGTCATCATCTTCTTCCTCCTCATTTCTCTCTCTCCCCAAACTCCTCTAGCCGCCGGCCACCGCGCGCCTCCGCCTCTCGCCGCCCCTGCGCCCGCGCGGCTCTGCCACCGCCGCCCTCGCGCTGCCGCCCCCGCCCTGCGCTCGCGCTCGCGCGCCGCAGCTCCCCCCGCCCCCGTGCGGCCGCCCCCGCGCCGCAGCCCCCGCCGCCCCCTGCTGCCGCCCCCGCGCCCGCGCGCCGTAGCCCCCGCCACCCTCGCGCGAGCGACGAGCGAGGCTTCAGTCTGCAGCAGGCAGCACTCACGGCCTCACGCGGTCACGGCCGCAAAGCTTCACACGGGTGCGCACTCGACGGGATGAAGCCCTTGTTGCTCACGCCGGCCGCGCGCCTCGCGGCCGCGCCGTCAACGCTCTCGCGCATGCTCCACCTACAAAGCGGTCGCCACCATGCGCACGCCTCCTTCTCCAATCGCCTCTCGCTCTCTCTCCTCCTCGGTTCTCGCCGCAGTTTCCGCCGCGGCCGCTTCTTCGCCTCCTCGTCCTCCCAGGTGTGGTTTCGGTTGACCCCCCACACGATTTCTTGTTTGGCATGTTTTGGGGTGATGATTGCGGACCAAGTGTTCGATAGAATCCCCCTACAGTGAATATGGATTTGGCTGATGGCGCTTCGGTGTTTTCCCTGCGTTTCAGATGGCGGCGCCGGCCGATGCACCGGGCGGATCCGCGGACGCGTTCGAGGTGATCCGCGCTCACCAGGTATGGCCCTTCTCATCGTGATAGACTTCTTCGCTTAGACCTCTTGTATGTAGTGTCCCTGAGGAGTAAGGACCCTGACGATGCAATAGTTCATGTAACATGCAAAACACAAATGGGGTTGTTCACTTGTTCTGTCCAGCACGTGTGCCGGGGGATTCCACAAACTTAGGAGAGCGTGCTGGCTAAATGTCTAGATGTAATATAGTCTATCCAGTTTAAAAATCATATAGTCAAATTTATTCTGAGGAAGGATTAGATATTGGTATTGTGAAATAGGGTTAACAAACTAGTGTGGCAAGTAAGCATCATATCGATAATTAACAATGACATGTAGAAGCTATCTTAACAAAGTTAGACCTAGCCAGCCACCATCAGCGGATTTTGCAAACTTTTCCCTGGTCAATTCCTGGATGATGTTTGAGTGATCAACTTGTGGAACGTGCGTAACAATCAGGACATAAATGAATAGGTAACAATCTTATAAGCGGTTTAAGATGCTAAATAAGAGAACTCATCAAAAAAATTTTAAATCTTCATCATTTCTTCATCACGCTTACTCAAATAGGATCATCATAATTATAGGCAAAAGCTGCTCGACTTCCTCCAGTTGAAGAAATACGGACTATTCTGGACCAAAGCGTCAGGGGTGTCCTTGCCACCCATTCTCAGGTATTCTGTAGACTATAACATGTAGTAGTTGTATTGCCACGTCTTGATGAACTCTTAATTGCTGTGTGGATAGTGTGAAGAGCCTGACCTTCTTTTGTCTCAAGAAAAAAAGGGGGCCTGACCTTCTTGCCATGTATAGCTTCTCCTGTGTACTTCTATGATAAAGTATACTTCCCACTGAAACATTTTCTCGCGTATTCACTACAACATGATTGTCTCCTTGCATGGAGTGTGTTTCATCTTATTGGGAAGCGAGGACAGATTGCAATGTTCTTTTGAATTCTTCTACCATCAATTAGTTGAATATAAGAATAGAAATTTAGAGCCTCAGAGTAGAATTTCATACATGTACAGAGCAATCATTTGGAGCATGGAATAACATGTTTTTTGTTTACAGGAGCATATTGGCTATCCTTCTGGTTCAATGGTCGATTTTGCATGTGATCAAGATGGTTCCCCCATATTAGCCGTCAGTAGTTTAGCAATTCACTCAAAGGTAAGATTGGCATCCTTTCTTGACTGCGAATACATGATAAAGCTACATGATCACTGTTTCCCATGCATGGAGATCATAGACATTTATTACCATGGTTAGTATCACTGAAACATACACATGATAGTGTTGCTTATTACTACACTTGCATATATGTTTGGACATGCAAAGCAAATATGCATACACATATAAAATGCATGACTGATGACTGATGACTCATGAAAAAATAACTCTACTGCTCTACATTCACCAGCAGGCAAATTTCTGGTTATCATTTTTATTTGATGCAAGCTTCTTGTGTTCTGGTACACTTTTTTTTTGCAGAATCTCTCTGGAAATTCTAAATGCTCACTTCTGGTTGCCAAAGACCCTGAGGACAGAACAGATACTGTAATTACTGTTTATGGTGATGCCACGCCTGTAATTTCCTCCCTTTCTCTCACTTCAGATACTAGGATTCTTATTCCTGGTTCATTTTTGTATAATACTTTGCTCTGTCATACTGTGTGTTACCTGATAAATATATTTGTGTTGGTCCTGGCATTATTTTTTAAAGGTTTCAGACCAAGAAAAAGATGCGGTGCGAAGTGCATACTTAAGAAGACATCCTGAGGCATTTTGGGTATGCTTTGCAAACATTTTTACTATTTTAGAAATACATGTTTTTTTCCAAGAAATGCTGATGTCTGACGGGAAAAAATGCCAAATAAGGTTGACTTTGGCGACTTCCGTTTTCTTCACATAAAGCCAAAAGCTGTGCGTTATGTGTCTGGGGTCGCAACTGCCATCCTTGGTTCTGGAGGTATGTGGCCAACTTGCATGCTCTAGTGGAGTCACTGTTTCAAAACTGAAGGTTATCCTTTATGAGAACCAGATTTCAGGATTTTAAATTTCTAACCAACCTTTATTTATTTGTGAGTACTGAGTAGCCATGCTCCTGTATTTGTATCCACTGTTAATACTTGCACAAAAATAGAAGCCATGAAAAATGACTTGGTGATGATGGCGCTTGAGATTTTAATGCTATTGTGAAACATCCCCAGAATTCAGTGCTGCTGAGTTCAAGGAAGCAAAAGTAGACCCAATATCTCAATTCTCAACCCCTATTACAGTATGTTGACATTCTGTTTCCTCTTTATCTACCCATTTATAATGGACATTGACCTAGATATATCAATCCTTAATTAGTGTAGTCATGCTAAATTTTAATTCCATGCAGAGCCACATGAATAAGGATCACGCTGATGATACAAAGCTCATTGTGCAACACTCAACTACTGTCAAGGCAAGTAACAAGAAAGTTTTTGTGCAGTCTCTAGTCATAAATGTTACTTCTCAAATATTACAATCTTAAGGCAAATCAACGTTTTCTGAGACAGAGTTCTGTAACTAAATAACCTGTATCTAAGTTACTGAATGGTGTGTGTTCAGTCATTAGGTTCAAGCATATGGTTGCAGTTTTCTTTAGTTAAAATGTTTCCTTTTTATGTACCGAGTAATGAAAAAGTTAAACCATCTCAGGTGGACTTTGCTTACATGCTTGATG
Organism: Zizania palustris; assembly: GCA_019279435.1. Lineage (NCBI taxonomy): Eukaryota > Viridiplantae > Streptophyta > Magnoliopsida > Poales > Poaceae > Zizania > Zizania palustris. Next base: position 16,150,126 of record JAAALK010000282.1, read on the forward strand.
TGGATAGCCTTGGTTTCAATGTGAAGGTAACTCTGCAAAAGCCATGCCTTACTCTTGTACTATATGAAAATACATATTGATGTTTATCCTGGAAATGCTGCTACCAAGGCACCAAATATAAAATATTGATGACACACTATGCAGTGATAAAAATGTTGCAATAAGCCAATAACCAATGAAGGAATAAAATTTAGAACTAGATCTGAGTATAAGACACTGAGTAAAGATTTTGCATCCTGAACCCAGATCAATAATACTAATGTTGGCATTACAGTTTTATGAGAGAATACCTGTAGATATACTGAACTATGGAGCCCGTCATTGCCTGTAGCTGTATAATGTCACATTTATTTCCTTACATATCTGATATCTCATTTGACCTTAATATGTTGCACTGTCCTCTCAGTCAATAGGCATCCATGAACTTGTAATATACACTTTGTGTTTGTCCAGGCTTGTTATGATGGAAGTGCTCTGAAGCTGCGCATCCCCTTCCCTAGACGTGCAAACGACCGGAAGTGAGTTCCTGCAGTCTCACATTGCACTCTCTCTTAGCTTTTTATATAATCTTCGGAATGAATACTTTAAAGTAATTTCTATGATATGGTTATGTGAGATATACTTGTTTTGAGACCGGCTATATTGTTTTTGTTGTTCTTGTATAGGGATGTTAAGACACTTATCGTGGAAATGCTTCAAGCCGCAAGAGCCTCGTCCTCGGTTGCTGAATGATGTCTTGTTCTGGAAATGGACGTCTTTGTCCTTGTAAATGAAATAAAACCTAAATCAATATGAGCTTTTCTGTTCAGCTGCGGCATCAATTCAAGATGGAAATTTCATGCTTTGACGCATGGGCCAATGCAAAGCTACCTGTATATTATACTGAAGCTCTTATTGGAACCTGCAGAGATGCATCCATCGTCATCACTTTTAAATGTTTGAGTTGGTGTTGTGATCGTTGGTTCTAGACCCATATCACTCCTCTCACCTCCCATTCGTAGAAAACCACTGTATTGTTGGTATCCCTCTCGGCAAGGTTTATTTCTTCAGATTGCTCTGTCCCCAAGGTTGGTTTTCATTTCCAGAGCTCTGACAAGTTTGCATGGCGAGCATGCCTACGTTACAGGAATACAGTTCAGTCATGAGAATCTGTCATTAAAATGTTTGAGAAACTAACATGCAAATGCAACTGTTCATGGCACGGCACAGGCAGGAGCTAGTCATTGAGAAACGACAAGCCCTCCCGCGACGGCGGGGCGGCGGCCGTGGACACGGATTTGTGGAATATTTGTATCGCTATCAATAGTCGCGATCCAAGCAGGGCAATACGGAAAGTTTTGCTAAAATATCATTTTAAACAATAGATTTTGCTGTCATCTGAACTCATTTTTATTGACTTAGATGATCTTATATGTTAATTTTAGAAGTGGCATTATAATCAAAGTGTATATCTTACAAATGGCAAGTTGGCAAATTTTTCGGGCTAAAAGTTTTGCTAAAATACCACTTTAAATAATGGACTTTGCCGATTTTCTATTTGGACCCACTTTCATTGACTCAAATGGTACTACATGTCAACTTCAGAAATAACATTATGATCAAAGTGCGTATCTTATAGGTAGTAAATTGGCAAATTTTTCGGGCTGAGAGTTTTGCTAAAATACCACATTAAACAATGGACTTTACCGATTTACCATCCAGACCCATTTTCATTGACTCAGATAATCTTACATGTCAACTTCAAAAGTGACATTACGATCTAAGTGAACATTTTATAAGTAGCAAATTAACAAACTTTTCGGGCTATATGCGACAAAAAACTGGACCGCTAGATCTAGAACAGGGTGTTATGTGCAAAATTGGACTGCTACAATCTCACGTGGGCCCATCAGCTACCTCCGTCGTGCGTCCTCTCTCCTCCCGTCTCCACTCTCCAGGCCGAGTGCGGCACTGCCACACGCCGACACGCGCCGCGTGCTCCTCTACCGATCACGCACTAGGCCCCACCGTGCAGTCTCCGCCACCGGCGTTGTCCCGCACCGATTCCCTCCTTCCCGTGGAAGCGACCGCAACGGCAGCTGCGGGGGCGACGGCGGCCGCGGCCGCGGCGAGTCGAGGAGTCGAGAGGGAGAGATGGAGTACAGAAGGGTGAAGGACCAGGTAAAAACGCAACGCAGACCCCCTTAGCCTCTAATGGATAGGAATGCCGCTCGCGCTAGTGCGCCGCCGCTGTTGGGGGCGCCTCTAGATTGGATCGCTGCGGCGGGGAATTTCCCTTTCGCGATTTCCACTGGTGCTGTTTTATCCTCACTTAGGGTTCTAAGAGTTATCGTTGCGTACGGTTCGTGATGTCAATGGGACGATGACTTTGGTCTTTATTAATCCGATAGATTTTGATTGTTAAACAGTTATAAGATCTAGTGGCTAAACTGTTACAGTGCACGAAACTGGGTAGTGACTACTCCTATATATTGATATTAACAAATGCAGCGGCCGTTCATCCACATTTCTGCCTTCTAGAGAATCCATCTGATTACTGGTTAAGTGGCAATAACTGACCAATGCATAATTTTTGTAAATTGTTAACTGAAGGTATAATGGTAAGTTTGGAGAGCTTGATTTGGGAAACTGCTTGTGCTTTTTATCACTTGTTAGTGGCCAAACCAGACAGATCCAGTGTGGTTTAAGCTTGAAAATTGAAATTCGGCTAGTTTCCTGCTATTTTTAGTCCTATTGATGTCTGGTAACCACTAACCAGGTGCTGAAAAGCATCAAGGCTGGAATTATGAGCATTGCAATAAGCTTGTACTTCAGCAGTGGTTCTGTTTGCTAACGAGTTACATTCCTTCTGTACTGTCTAAAGGAGAGTTATGATGCTGTATCTCAAAAGGACATAGAAAGCCCTGTTGAGAGGTCTCTTTCTAGTGGTAAGTTGTCGATTCCTCATAAAATAATTTCTTTCGATGTCCACAATCAGGAACTTGATATCTTTATGATAATACAATTTACAGGTGCAGCAATCTCCAGCCTTAGCACTGCAGGAGGCTCAAAGGGCAATAATAGTTGGAAGTTAAAGTAAGACTTAATTGTCGCAATCTTTGTTGTCATGTAACATACTTCTGGAAGAATGGATAGTTGATTTATAGGTAGTGCATTGTATCAGGTCTATTGTTACACTTGCGTTGACATTACTAACAAGTTCTCAGGCAATACTAATTGTGTGGTCGAAAAGAGCTGGAAAATATGAATATAGTGTCACAACAGCAAATTTTTCGGTGAGAAAAAAAATCATAAATTCCCTCTTGGCTACTGGTGACAGTTGCATAGCCTCCAGGAGCTCTCTCTTTTGTTCTCTTGGTGCAATGATTTAACTATGTACTTTGTATATGTCTAGGTGGAAGCTTTAAAATGTCTGCTATCTCTCATAGCCCTGTACAGAACATGGAACAGCCAGGGTGTTACAGAAGATAATAGGTGATGATTCTATCATAATCTACTGTGCAATTTCATACTTAGTATTTATTGTCTTCGTTCTACTCTTTAGCAACTTGTTATTATCCTTTTCAGGTTAAGTACATCATTCGATGAAGTTAGTGTTTATCCTATTCCTGCCATACTTTACATGGTAAAGAATTTACTGCAGGTATGTCCACTTGTCCAGTTCTTCCATGATAAAAGTAATTGTGTGTTCGAAGAGAAAAATGCTTGATACATTTTCCCATTTCCTGCTACCTGCCAGTACTACATCTTTGCATATGTCGACGCACCAGCTTATCAGATCTTGAAGAACCTGAATATTATTAGCACGGGTGTGTTATACCGCATCATTCTAAAAAAAAAGTAAGCTCTCCAGATGTTTATATTCAAGGTTATAACTATGTACCTAATCTACAACTCTAAAAATGGTGTTAATTTATGTGCTCACCAGCTGTAAAAGGTTGCTGTTATGCTTTACTTAATGTGGACCTTGAAGTTGGGAATATATAATTGGATAAGAAATCTGCCAGAAAGGCACCATATTTCTATGTACTAAACTACTAAAGTTCAACTGCACATTGAAATTCATTATTAAGCATACTTACACAAACATATCATCTAAAAGATGGTAGTTTTCTTTAGGTTGTTTGCATTTAGCACATGAAGTAACATATTAGTAATTTAGTATTCTTTAAAACATTTGACTTGGTGTGCTAAATATTTCAGTGCTTTTCTAACATTTTTACCTGACCCTCATAATCTTCATGTTGTGCTTTAAAATCCAAATATATTCTTCACTTTCCTCTCCATTCTTTCCACTTTGATTTCATAACTGAGTGTTTTGGGTCCGTTCCAGGTTAAGTGAAATTCAGTGGGCTGCATTTATTCTTCTATGTGCTGGTTGCACTACGGCTCAGCTCAATCCCTCGTAAGCAAAATATGTTATGCTATTTGTTTTTTCATTGTCAGCAATCTTCTCGCTTGTCTAAAACATCATGGTCAATTAGTAGAATAATATGCTCTTTTCCAGATCAGATCATGTTCTCCAAACCCCTATTCAAGGTTGGATGATGGCAATTGTGAGTCACAAGGATTGAAAACATGAAGTCTAATTACTCAGACATGCTACAGGACACGCTTTAACTCCACCGACTGAATTAATGAATGCGCTTTGCCGCTTTCTTCTGCAGGTGATGGCTCTTCTAAGTGGTTTTGCAGGGGTATACACAGAAGTAAGTGACTTTACTATATTGCTACCGTTTCCTTTCATATCTATCTGTCTTTAGGAAGATTTATTTGATGTGGGCTGTTGATCTTTGACCAATGCAGGCAATCATCAAGAAACGTCCTTCAAGAAATATTAATGTGCAGAATTTTTGGCTGTACATTTTTGGAATGCTATTCAATTTGGTTGCAATTTGTGTTCAGGACTTCGATGCTGTCATGAATAAGTTAGTTCTGATGAAACCTATCAACTCATGCTAATATTTTGATATATTTCATAATATCAGCCATTATAACTTTGTGCCATCTAATGCAGAGGCTTTTTTCATGGGTACTCGTTCATTACCATTTTGATGATTCTTAATCATGCACTCAGGTACTAACAGCTGGATTTTGTTGTCTGTTCTTCTTGGGAGGTTATGTACCTCATTGTTTTTTTTTTGCTTCATAGTGGCATTGCTGTATCAATGGTGATGAAATATGCTGACAATATTGTCAAGGTATAAATTTTGAACTTCTACAGATGGCTTATTCTACACTTTGCATGGCTTCAACCACCAGATTGTTTCTCTAGATTCTTTTCTCAGAGAGTTATGCCCAATGGATATCTTCTGCATCTTTCTATTAGAATGTTTGACCATGGGTTTAAGCAATTCTGGACTGTCAAATGCACTTTACATTTTTTGTTCGACAGTTGTTTTGCCATATCATGTGGACAACACCTTAAAGAATGTGTTGTTTTATGCCTCTCTGTATTCCATAACAATAGCATCTTCAAATTGATGATACCTTGTGTTGTGTCCATGCTCATGCCTGTCTGATGGCTTATTCTGTATGCTTACATTTTCTATGTTCTGATATACAAGAAACTATGTTGTTCCACATTCTGTTAGCTGAGGAACTGTTTTAGTAAACAGATTATCCAGGCCTCTAAACAGCACGTTCGATGGTTTCATTGCATCCTGTAGAAAAAAGACAACCATAACTCACCAGCCTTTTTTTTGGATTTTAGACCTTATGATATGTGAGGCCCCCAGTATAACCAGATTTCTCAAAAATGCCGCCCTTAGATTTTTCTTGATCTCTGTATAATTATTGAGGCAGCTGAAAGACCTCATGATTTACACACTTGATTATTGAGGCTGCTGAAAAACTTCTTGGTAACACTCTGATGTTTACACAGTTTTTCATCAATCATTTGTCTTACCGTGTGGCCTTGCGTACATGCAGGTGTACTCAACTTCAGTCGCCATGCTTCTTACAGCGGTTGTATCTGTCTTTTTGTTTGACTTCCATCTATCCCTTGCTTTCTTCCTCGGATCTACGTAAGTGCTTGCTTATTAAAGTGAATAACATATTTCTCTTAATTGAAACCTTGCAACCCATGGTAGTTTGAGCTCTTATTATAATTGCAGGGTTGTTTCTGTCTCCGTATATCTGCATTCTGTTGGGAAGCCGCAACCGCAGAAATGAGCTTTACTTCCTCCATGAGTTCATCTTTTGAAGTATTGGCAAGTGGCAACGTTCACATCTATGCTACGTTGTAGAATGATTGTTTTTCGGTAGCACCGCTGACACCATCGCCCAATGCCGGAGATGAAATCCATCCTTGACCTTGGGCGATTTGTTCTTAAGGGACTTGATCACCAAGCCAAGCCAAGCTGACCAGCCATGATCTATGCAGCTCCACTGACGCTTAACTGCTTGAGTGATGGCACGCCCTGCTTTGTACGTTCCCAGATTCTCGGCATTTTTTTCCTGCTCGTCTTCTCACTCACCCTATTCCAGCCTGCTGTTGTAACGACGAATTTACGTGTTAACCAATATGTTGTGACAAACAACTACTCTAATCTCCAATACTTAGTGCTAATGTAGGTGCTTAACATAAGAAAAAATTGGAGCTGCCCTAATACTCCCTCTAATTCTTTCATAAATTGTTTTAACCTTTTAGGGCTCCTTTGGAATGTGGTTTTTTTAAAGGAATTTCAAAGGATTTAGTTCAATTCCTGCAAAAATCCTTTTTCAAATATAAGTTATTTTAGATATTTTAGTCACTTTTTTCAAAAAAAATCATGTTTATGATTGCTAAACAAATGTTATCTCTCCTACTAATAAACAGCTTATCTTTTTAAAACAGATAAAATTATTTGAGTCGATTTCTGAATTATACGTAAATCTACATAAAATTGGGCCGGTCCGAAAGGACTACTCTCTAATGGACCTATATTGGATGGGCTAAAATCTGGGCCCGATTACTCCAAACAAGATCTACGTGTCGAACAGTAGGCTTGGTTCGGCGATCCCGAGCGCCGCCGCCGCCGTATTCATCGCCGGTTTGCTTGCGCCGCTGCGAGACAAGGCGACAAGGTAAGAAGAAGAACTGCTACGGCTATGGAGAAGATTGGTCCTCGTGAGCGGTCGCGTGGCTTCTCGTCGAAGCCGACCCACACGTGGACACGCCTGCGCGAGGGGAGGAGAGGAGATGATTTATGCTGATATTTGCGAGGTTACGATTAGTGGGATGCATATTATCTACTGTTATGAATTTTTCAATTGGATTACCCTACACAACGCAGTTCGACTTATCTCAACGAAAAAATGATTATTTGCATGTCTCAAGATATGTACATGTCAATAAATATGGGTTCAGATTACACAAATATGAAGCCCCCACCGCTTCTTGAGAGTGGTAAATTATCAAATCTATCCTATCTCAACATGCTAATTGAGCAATTTAATTAGTTGGTTTTGCCTTCTTGAGTTACAGGATATTCTCAGATCTAAAAATTGCAGCTTGCTAAATTGTCCTGTAAAACTGTTTTTCTACAGTTTAGCTTTTATTTAATTAATGATGTGTTTTGTATCTTTTATCCAGGATCTAACAGACTGCATTATCTCATTATCTACACGTTCAGGTATGTGTTCCATGACTTCCATCATTTCAGATATATGATGGTAATGTGGTATGTTCTGTACAGAAAATAGGAGAAGAAAATTACCCACTGCTTCACTTCCTGTGTTTTCACCGTCAGTACCATCTGCTCAAGCACAGATTGGCAAATTGCCACTTCAGTGTTGTGCATATTGTTAGCTTCCGACTTCCAGAATGGTTAAACTACTTGCCTCTAAGCATAGTTGATTAAGTTTGGTCCTTTGTCATCATGTCAACTCATGATTCTCCGCGTTACAAGGAGTAAGTTTTGGGCATCTGGTTCCACTGTCTCCTCTTCTTGCAATCTACCCCCTGCCTTGAAGGATCACTGGATTCTATTGGTTGTGGAAAGTTTCTAGTAATGTTGATACTCCACTGACAATCTGACATGGTTGTGTTGTTTGCAGAAAACATGGTTAATGCAATAAAGGGAGTGTTCATCTCCTGGTTTGCTCCTTTAACCATTCATAGTTTTTTTATTCCTCTTATTTCAGCTCCTTGTAGTTTACACAAAGCTCCCAAATAGCTCATGTCAGCGTCATGTGTCACTCACGATGTTCCACAATGATAAACTTGCGGTGTCAGGAAATGCCATGACTTAGGATCAGTTTGGATCACTTGACTAACAATTACCTGTAAAAAAAACAGTGTTATCTAATCTAAATAGTGCAGCTAATGTATGGACTAATTGTTAACTCATTAGTCCACAAAAGTGAACTAATTTGAGCTAATACCAAACTTTTGATTGTATTGCCCTTACCCTATTTGTAGCATGAGTACTGTAACAAGAGTAAAATTGACATTAGCCATCTATTAGCCTATAATATTTAAATAGGTATAAACTAATTTTAGCCGGCTAACTATTAGTTTCAGTCCATAGAAACGGTCCCTTGTTCTGTCTGCTGGTTTTGGTTGATAATTCTGAATCAGTTATCTCCGAGTAAATTACAGCACAACTTTGTGTGCATTCCTCTTCCTTTGATGTTCTGTTAAATCCTGATGTGAGCTATCAGTAGAGGATAGAGATAGAAGCTTCAGCGAATTATCAAAAGTCAAGAGCATGAAGCTGGCAATGTCCAATTATGTCTGAATTCTATCTTCAGAGGAAAATCGTGTCTGAATTGAGGAACATGGAGTTAGACTTTCGGCAATGGGCAATGGGCATCAATGGAACAAGTAAATTAACGCCGGTCCGCAGCTGGCTCTTGGTCCATCATCTTCAATGCCAGCCGCTAGCTGCTAGTGTTAGAGAATCATTAAGAGAGATAACAAAAACCAACTCATAATATTATTATATAAAAAAGAATTTCTAATGAAATTCACCATCTAAATTTTCTTGTTCTAACAAACTCATAATTTCTTATTTCTTATATTTTATATTTTATTCTTGTATTATTAACGAGTGTATTATATTTGTTATATTTCTTCTCTCTTCATTCTTGTCTTTTGTATCACTTATCGGTGAAGCCAGAGCAGATATGAACAAGATATATTGACTGAGAAGTAGGAAGGATTATAGGTTTGGATCTCTAAAAATTAGGAACCGGATTGGAAAGTTGTTCATATCTTGTCACAACAGTAAGTTATATCCTTAGAGTGAATATACCAGTATACCACCTCCTAGAAATAGAAGACCAGTTAAAATTGTTTGTCAGATTTTAGATACATATAACTTAATATAGTATTACAAGTACCTTAATTATTAAGGATTAGAGCAAGAAGATGCTCGGATCCAAGATCCAACCCGTAACTCCATAAAAATTGAAGCTAACAAACAATTATTGACCAAACAAGATTAGATTCGTGCATTTGCAGTGGATGACCAAGCTGGACCGTATCTGCATTATTGGCCGGAGAAGAATCTACACGAATATGTAGCCATGTCAAACTGTCGGTGTTTCACTGTTTCCTCATGGGTGATGCACAATTATACGTACATTGCTCCAGTCTCCAGCTATTAGTGATGCCATTTCGTATCTTTTTATGCATAATATACATACGGCTTAGAGTGTTAGACACACATGATTTCCTCGCAAATGCTCGTGAAAATTTCAGGTTATCCACCCAGCTAACACTGCACAGGCACTCTCTCGTTGCAGATCTCCATGCCTGCTCTGCTCTGCTCTGCTCTGCTGCATGCAAGCATGCCCCCCCTTTGATGATGGAAAGTGTGGCCTGGGCATGATAATTACTGGGTGAAAGTGAAAAATACAATGAGATTGTGCCAAGTAGAAAGACGTCGAGCTTTTCACCCTTCCATACTGGTAAAGTACTGCACGAGCAGCGTATACAGTATTACTGTTACAGTACTCTCCCAGCATAGTGCAGAGAACCAAATAGGGCTTTGCAGAATTGCAGCCTCGAGCTCTGAAGCATTTTTCATGCATCTGGTTGCAAAAGACTGCAGGATTTTACAGCTCAGCCAAAAACAGTTTAATGTTGGTATTATATTTGTGAAGGTTCTTATCTCCAAACAAGACCAACTAGAATTCACGTGAAGACACGAACGGCCATACGGAGTACACAGCAGTAGCAACCAGCAACTACCCAACTACAGGACCAGTAAAAAGTGCATGGAAATCTTGCTTTTGTATGACCTGAAAAATACTGGAAATACATTGGCCTGAAAATCTGGAGTGAGCAAATCAAACGAGCACATCAGGATGAAAACAAGAGAGGCGTCAAGAGAGACGTTGATGAATGATGAAAACCACACTGACCACTGGGCAAGCAGATGAGCCGACGAAAGCTGTGCAAGCTAGCTATCCATGCTCGCCATGCACTGCAGTGCACTGCGTCCTGTCATAGCTGGCTAGCTAGTAGCCTGGTACTATAGAGTCAGCAGCAGTGAGACTGAGACTGTGACAAGAGCTTTGGCTGCAGCCTGCATGCATGCTGCTGCAATGCATCGCGTTGCATGTCCTGGATTTTGCTGGTGTAATTATTTTCTGTCGAATCCAACCAAAAGAGGCAGAGGCCCTGTTCACCATGTGAGGCAGCTTGTTCTTTCTTGAATTCTTGCCCTTTTGGTCAGTTTGGTGAGTGAAGTGTGCTCGTGAGCTTGGACCCTGGAGAGAGAGAGGAGATGATGCCTGGATCCACAGTAAAAACCCTCACGTTGCTATGCCAGGTTACTTTCTGTGATTTTTCTTAACCATGCAGAATCATGCAGCTCAGATAAAGCAAAATACTTGATACTCCCTCACTCTCTGGATTTGGTTTTAATGTATTTTTATTCAGACAATTCTTTCTAGCGAAACATATCAAATGACAGGACAGAAAACCAATCGTTCGTCCAGATCAAGTGTGCGTTATAGCTGGAAGCTGGACAGTTGAAGAACTGGAGACATGAACTGGACGTCACAAATGGAGCACTGAAAACCCAATTGCCAATCAAAAGAATAGCCAGAAATCAGAATCAAACCGGAGACCACTAAATTGCCAATCAGTTAGGCACCGCGCAGATGCAACCAATCAGTGGCAACCAGCAGGCAGGCAGACGCTTCAAGATCGTTGAAGCAATGGTGCTTGCCTTGTTGCTCAGTGAGTGTTAGGGAAAAAGGTTGTGTTGATTCTCAGTATTACTCCATAAACCAGAAGAGGTACAGAGAGGAATACAAATAGTGGGGGAGAGGACTTGGCAGCCAAGGCAAGAGGAGAGAGGACTTGGCAGCCAAGGCAAGAGCCTACTTGACAGCCAAGGCAACCAGCCAGGCCCACAAGTAAGAGAGAGGGAAAAGATTAATACTAAACAGTAGAATCTAACACCCCCCCGCAGTCTCAACTCAGCCACCGCAGATGTTGAGACTGGACCGAAATTCTTCAAACACCGAAGACGGGAGACCCTTCGTGAACACGTCGGCGAACTGCGATGTCGTCGGGACATGGAGGACGCGGACGTGGCCGATGGCGACCTTCTCACGGACGAAATGAAGATCAATTTCCACATGTTTGGTGCGTTGATGCTGAACGGGGTTGTTGGAGAGGTACACGGCACTGATGTTGTCGCAGTAGACCAGCGTGCATCGTGAAGGGGGCGCCTGTAGTTCCAGCAGCAGCTGGCGCAACCAGGTGGCCTCGGCCACACCGTTTGCAACGGCGCGGTACTCAGCTTCCGCACTGGAGCGGGAGACGACGGTCTGCCGCTTGGCAGACCAGGACACCAGGTTGTCACCCAGAAACACCGCGTAGCCTGAAGTCGAGCGGCGTGTGTCAGGACAACCGGCCCAGTCGGCGTCTGTGTAGACGATGAGGTCGGTGGAGGACGAACATCGTAGAAGGAGGCCGTAGTCTGACGTGCCTTGAAGGTAGCGCAAAATACGCTTCATGGCCGCCAGATGGGACTCCCGAGGGTCGTGCATATGCAGACAGACCTGTTGCACGGCATAGGCGATGTCGGGCCGTGTAAAAGTCAAGTACTGCAAAGCCCCGACGATGCTGCGGTATTGGGAGGGATCCGGAACAGGAGGGCCGGAATCAGCAGCCAACTTCGCCTTCAGGTCCACCGGAGTTGAACATGGCTTGCAGTCAGCCATGGCCGCACGTTTGAGGACGTCGAGGGCGTAGGTACGCTGGTGCAGGAACAACCCGTTGGGACGCCTTTCGACAGTGATGCCGAGAAAGTGGTGAAGGGGCCCCAAATCCTTCATCGCAAATTCCCGCTGGAGAGCGGAAATAATCCGACCCATGAACTCTGTGCTGGAGGCAGTCAATATGATGTCATCAACATAGAGTAACAAATACGCTGTATCGGAGCCGTGATGGAAAACGAACAGCGAATTGTCGGATTTGGCCTCGGTAAACCCCAGGGAGTGTAGAAAGGATGCGAACCGACTGTACCATGCGCGAGGCGCCTGTTTCAGTCCATACAAGGACTTCTTCAGACGACAAACCAGGTCGGGATGAGCGGAATCAAACACCCAGTCCGAAGAGCTTGGGGGCGTGGTGAGGGCGATGGTGCTGAAGGCGTTGGCGAGGCCATCAGTCGTCCAGGGAGCCCAGGGAGGAGGAAGCCCCTGGTAGGGCAGCACTGGAGACACTGGTGCAGACCCCTGGTAAGGCAATCCTGGAGGGACACTGAGGGGAGTTGGTGCGCCAGCCAATAGAGCCTGTGGCGGGGACAGAGCAGCACGCGGCAGTGGTTTCGGCGAGGGCAGACCGGTGCGCGGAGGTGGACCACGAGGCCCCCCCGGGGATGGTCCAGGCCACATGTGGATGGACCCGGTCCAGGGGTTCAGGAGCGTAGGCCACGGGTGCCCACCCTGAGCGCCGCCTTGGCCGCGTCCACCGCGGCGACGCCGGCCTCGACCACTGGTGCTGGTTGTAGAAGCCCTCCCTCCTGCTGTCGGTGTAGGAGGAGGAGGGGTCCTGGTGGGCTCCGTGGCAAGAAGAGCCGAAGGAGGTGCTGAGGGAGGCACCATGTTGAGCTCGGCCAAGCGCAAGTCAGCACGGACATCGGTGAAGGAGGGAAATGGCCGCTGGCGAGTGATGAGCTGCGCCATGAACTGGAAGCGCTCATTGAGGCCGCGCAATATGTTCAGGACGAGAGTACGGTCCTGGACGGGCTCGCCAAGGTCGGCAAGAGCGTCGGCCATCCCCTTCATCTTGCGGCAGTAGTCGTCGATGGAGAGCGCACCCTACGAGAGTGTGCGGAACTCAGCATCAAGGAGCATGGCACGGGATTCACGGTTGTTCAGGAACTGTTGTTCAATCCCGAGCCATGCCGCCCGAGCAGTGATGCCGTCACGCTCATGGATGACATCCAGGAGGTCGGCAGAGATGGTGTTGATGATCCACGAGACGACCACATAATCCATCCTTATCCAAGCAGGATCGTCAAGCCGAGGAGCATCACGGAGAACGTGGTCCTTCAAGGCGAACCGGCCGAGGACGAGGAGGACGTAGCCACGCCACTTGGAGTAGTTGGAGGACTGCAGATCAAGAACGATGGGGATCAAATTCTTGATGGTCTGGACAGCAGCGGCTTGGCAGTGGAGATGGGCGATTGCCACAGCTTCAGAGGAAGAGTGGTCGTCATCGTCGATGGAGCCGTCGCCGACACCATCATCCAACGTCGGAGCCGGATGAAGACGTGCGCGGAGGGCAGCGGCCTGCTGTTCCAGGGCGGCGGCCTGCGCTCGTTCCTCGTTGAGGATGGCAGCAGCAGCACGGACCCGCTCCTGAGCAGCGGCAGCAGATTTGAGGAGGTCGGCCTCCTCCTGGAGCTGCTGGCTGCGCTCGGTATTGGAGGCGCGCAGGGAGGCCGCCTCTGCCTCGAGAGTCATGGCGGCGGCAAGGGCGGCGTCACGGATCTGGGTGGCGGTGGAGGACGCAGAGACGTCGGCAGAGGAGCTGCTAGCGTGGGCAGCAGCAGCCGAGAGTCCCGCAGGAGCCATCAGAGAATGGCGGAAGCAGAGAGAGGAAAGACTAATCTGATACCATGTTAGGGAAAAAGGTTGTGTTGATTCTCAGTATTACTCCATAAACCAGAAGAGGTACAGAGAGGAATACAAATAGTGGGGGAGAGGACTTGGCAGCCAAGGCAAGAGGAGAGAGGACTTGGCAGCCAAGGCAAGAGCCTACTTGACAGCCAAGGCAACCAGCCAGGCCCACAAGTAAGAGAGAGGGAAAAGATTAATACTAAACAGTAGAATCTAACAGTGAGCAATCCAGGTCTACCATATGTTTAATCACCTTTTTTTGCAACTTTCCAGATGACCAGTGACCACCAAACTTAGCGCACGAAAAGTTGGAATCTTTGCACATCTTCCAATAGCTAAGCACTTGATTAGCCACTTTTTTCAGAATAGAATACGCATACAGGTACCAGTGGCAGTATTGATCAATTGAATTCAACTTAACAGTCATCTCCAACAAACGAGTTGAAGAAACGGGAGAAACAAAATTATTTGACAAACATGAGGCACACAACCAGGGCAGGCCTGTTTCTCTCTTCAGAAACTTGACCACACTCCTCCCAAGAACCAGACCAACATCTCTGAGGAAGAGAACAAATTCACATGTCAAACACTTACCTAGAAGTTAATAACCTGGTGGAAAAGGAACCAAAAAAAAAAGAAGAGGTGTAAACTAATTTACTGCAAGTACAGAGGTGTCAAGGGTTGTTAGGGCTTAGACAGAAATTCATTTATGGACAGTTCGGGTTTTTCCCAGGTCCTCCATAGTAGAAGTATGTGCCCCAGTCACCATTGTTGCCTTTCTGCACATCATAGCAGTTTGATTGCTCAGTGAATGGCTCAATACCACTTGGTGCCTTAAGATTGTTGGATGAATCCACCACTTGTATGTTCTTGAAGTAGCTGGACTTGCCAAACCCTTCCTCAGGGAAGTGGCCACTGCCCATTTGTGTGGAGGTGTGACTGCCATCAGGCTCCGAGTTCACCACCTCACCTCCCCACTCTATCATGGAGGCGCTGTCTGCCAAGTAGGAGAAGAGGAAGGATGGCCAGTAGCCTAAAACATAGTCATTACCAAACTGTAACCACCAATTGCCCTCCTTTGGATCCTGCAAACCACAATCCACGGGTATCTTTAGGAGATATGATAATGATCAGGGAATATAGTAGGGACCTTTTACTGATACCACGCACGCGCAAAGGCGAGTTTTTTTTGTGTTCATTATATGTAATGCACTATGTATACGGGAAACAAGATCTTGTTTTTTATGCAAGTGGTGGTATGGCAACATGATGAACATGGTAATGATGCTGGGCAAGAGTACGAACGACGGGTGTTAATTTTTTTTAACAGCAGAAACATGAGCTCTAAGAGAATATTCCTGTGAAGATTTGTTCAAATGGCAAATCAGTAGTGCTATTATTAGCAGGCACAAATCCAGTACGTGTGTGGGTGACAACTGTGAATGTGCAATAGTTGTATCCTTGACTTGAGCCCTGAAGGTGCCCTCAAGAAAGAACAAGAACAGGTGGGGCATAGATTCGTCGTCGTGCGCGTATGCTCGCATGTGAAGTGTTTTTGGAATTTACCTTCCAGACCAAAATATTGATATCATACTGGGAACCACCATAGCTGGAGAGTGGGAAGATGCTGGCGCCCATGGCTATCTGATTGTTGATCTGAATGAATCCTGAGCAGAGTAAGTTGTAGCATCCTGTTGCTTGGTATGCATCACTCTGCAGTGTTTAGAAGCAATACAAACCAGTATCATTAGGCTAACCTACACTTTACTAACAAAAGTATAGGGAATGTAGATCTAACAAAGAGACAAAGAGAAGCTCAAAAACAATTATCATGAGGATTGAAAGGAATGTGGTGTTTATATCTTACCGTCCAGTAGGTGAAGAGTCTAGTGTTGTTGTCCCCATACAGATCTGGGCTAACCTGCAATTATGTGGAGAGAATAAAGACATAAGCATAAGCATAAGCATATGTTCTTCAGTAGTGTACATATCACTATTGCAACACAGAAGGAATTAATAACGCATGCAAGGGGAGAATGGTATTCATAATTGGGTGATGGAAGAACAAAAAAAGGAAGCTGCAAACAAAGCATTTAATATAACATTTGACTCTAAGTGGGTTTTCCTTGTATGTCTCACTCTCACCTGCCACCCTGCTTCAATGCTGTTGAGGTCCTGCCCAAAGGAACCACCCAAGATCCAGAGCTGGGACAGGCTGAACTCATTGGCCTGTTCAATCCTTGGCTGCCACACATTGATGGTAGCCTTAGCTCCATAGTACTTATCCCCCTGCACATATGATATTGCATGCTGCACCATGGAGGAGAGAACAAGATTAAATCTCACATGCTAGTATTATAACCAAGATGGTTCTTGAATGGAGCACATTCTGCTCTACCTGGTGGCCACTCTCATTGAGCATGTCAGGGTCGACAGACATGGGGTTTGGTGTGCTCCTGTGCCTCTTCTTGCCGTATCTCCTGACGGAGCTGGCCCTCAGGACATTCTCCTTCTTGGTCCTCCTGATTGGTATGGTGTTCTCTGGGCATTTGCCATTCTGATGCCACATTTGGGCGATTGTCTGGGTGTTTTGCTGCGATGCAACCTTGGAATCATCATACATGCCTTCTGGGTGGTAAGCTGGCCTCATCTGAAAGGTGGTTATGGTGCACCATTGAGTGTTATCATGATATGTGGGTAAGCTCTTACCCTACTGTAAAAAGGACAGTGGTGGTTCTGGAGAGAGAGAGAGAGAGAGAGGAACCTGGATAGTGTGGTTCTTGAGGAAAGGGTGATCAAAGGCAGGCTGGTTGGAGATGTGCACACAGTCTATGATGTCTCCATCTGGACTCTGTTGAGTTCTCAGTATCAGCCATTGCAGTTAAAGAAAGAAAACGAGAGAACTTCATGCTATATTCAGGGCAGGAATGATTTGAGAGTAACAGGGTAACAATCTCATCAGCAAAACTGCAAAAAAAAAAAGGAAAGAAAGAAAAAAATCCGGGACTTGACATCAAAGCAATGCAACTTCAGATGATTCAGAACATTCATGCAGGAGGAAGAAGTCTTTGAGCAACAAAAGCAAAATGGTTCAGAAAATGACTCTCGTTCTCCTACAAAGAAAGGAAAGCGAGCAAAAGCCAGTATCAACGAAGAACCGGCACCCATAAAATTTGTCCAAAAGCGAGCGTTTTTCACCATCAACGAAAGAAACCCAACCCAATGCATGGTCCATGGGAGGAACAGACGATTCCTCTCTTCCAAAGCGAAGCGGACCAGGCAAAGCAGCTCATCAGTCCAGAGACACAGAAAACCCATCAAAAGGACGTCTTTTTTACTTCGACTTACGCACCAAATGCACCGCCTTTCCACCATGGACAATGGATTCACCACTCCCAGCGACCGGACCAAAGCGAAAATCTTTGGCGACGAAAAACGAAAGGCAAGACATTGAATGCGCGACATGTTGGTGGGGAGGAAGAGGAAGGGACGGGTGGACGCCAGCCGTACCTCGATGCTGGCGAGGGGCGCCTTGTTGAGCCGCCTGAGGTGGCTTTGCACCTGCCGCTGCCGCATTAGCTGCCGCCGACGCCGCGGCGACCCCTCGGCATTCCCCGCCCTCGCCACCGCCGCTCCCTCGGCTATGGCCAGGCAGAGTGCCGCCGCCGCCATCACCAGCGCCACAACTAGGCACCGCCGGAAACTGCGCGCGCGCGCCGCAGCCAGAGCCATCACCACTCCAACACCACCACCTCCTCCTCCTCCTCGGCTCCTCTCCGAAAGCTAACCCAGCAGACAGAGGGGAGAACGGTAGGAAGGAGCGGAGAGCGTCACAGCGCTTCCCTTTCCTCTCGGGCGGAGACGAGACGAGACGAGACGACGGAGGTTACGTTGCTAGCTGACACGGGCGAATGGAACGGCTCACTTAAAGGTCCGCCCGTTCTGTGTCGTTTTGCTTCGGCCTCCGGCCCTCCGCGCCCGGTGCAGGGGTGCTCTATCTCTCTCCTCTCTCTCTCTCTCTCTCTCCTCTCTCTCTCTCTCACGCTGCACGCGGCCGTCGCTGTGTTCGTACGGGGCAGGCACGGGAGGGAGACGCCTCGCGCGGAGAGAGAAGGCTGGTTTCGTTTAAAAGCTGCGAGACGAGACGGCGGCGTCATGGCCGGCCCAGCTCCGCTCGGCCAGTCGGCCTTGGAGTGACACCCCCAGCCCCACCACCGCCCCGGCGCGTGCGTGCCGCGCACAGGCGACGGTCGCGCGGCGGTTGGGTGAAATTCTCGGCCACGGCTAGGAAGTGAGCGACCAGTAAAAAATGTGAAATCTTGGCACATCAACACCGCACTGAACTTTTGCTCCGGTTCGTGCAGACGCTGCTCCTAAACCCTAGGACCGAACACGAACGCACGAACGCACGCACGCTCACGCGCCAGTAGAGCCGAGTAGCCGACCTGTCTCTGTCTGTATGCAACCACGACCAAGAAATTTGCAGCAATACTGTAAAAAAGCATCGGATTTTGGGCTGGTTTCAAATTCAGGGCTTCTTTGACGCTGAGAATTTTACAGAAATTTCACATGAATCCCCTAAAAATCCCTTAAGTTTTTTTTTTGAAATGAGTTCTCCAGTTGTTTTTAAGGGCTATTTGTTCCCGTTTCTTATATGAATTAAAAGGCGGAAAACAAAAAACATCAATTTTCCCAAATTCTCAACCACTACATGTTCAAAACAACTAAATATTAAAAATCTTCAGCTAAAATAAACATTCACTCAAACTTAAAATCTCTAGATTTGTTAAAGATAAACATTAGCCGCAGTTTATTACCTCAGCCTAGACGCCTACTACACTCGTAACGCAGTTTATTATACAAGCTGACTATATTATTGAATTTACATGATATTGGTAATTATATTTACTAGCTAAAATATTAGCTCGCTTTTAGGCTATTCATAATAGAGGTTTCATGGTATTAATTACCATGATACATCAGATTTTTTGTTGACATAACATTCAATTAATGAGGGAAGAAAAAAGTAGTGTCATCATCATGACATGGTGCTAACCCGTTTCCAAGACGGATGAAACGAAATGAAACGCTCACTATGAGCCAAATCGTTTCATTAGAGAGGGTATTTCATGAGAGCTAGTTACATTTAATTACACTGATTTGCCTAGCAAATAATAAAATTGAACTCTCTACTGAAAGATGATATTTCATTCAATTACAAAACTAATGCGATTTTCTAGAAAACAGTAAAACTTACCGTTGTGAATAACCTTAGCATACATGCAGCCCAGAGAGCAGGAGTGCAGGACACCGAGAGATGCAGACGTGCCGTAAACACACACCGATGTTATCTGCTCCCTCTCATACTAATTACTACTACATCTCTGAATTCGCGGGCGCTTACGTTTTACGTGCATGTTCTGCCTTGTGTTTAGTGTACCATCAAATCTTTCTTAATTTTGCAGTAGATTACTCGGTTTGTATGCCAAACATTTGACCAGAACCACCGGCCTAATATTATTATAATACAACTTAAATGTAAAGACTAAAATAAACTATTTTATAATAGTTTGGAAAAGAATAAGTTATGATTTGTTTGCTAGTCTACATTATTGATACTCGTACTCAGATGACAAAAGACCAAGATACCCTTAAAATCGAGTGTTTGGATGGAGAGGTACTTAGATTTTGAGAAAATAATATTTTTTTTAAAAAAAAATCAAATTTGTACGGTGATTTTGAAGAATTGCAAAAATGGGTACCGGTCGGTGCTTAAAGTGTCCACTGATGTCACGTCAGCTCCGGTCGGCACTTCAAGTGCCGATTGGATGTTGTCCCCTATCAAATTCTGCCAGTGACAACAGTCGGCACTTCAAGTGGCGATTAGAGCTGACGTGGCATCCAGTTGGCACTTTAAGTGCCGATCGGTACCTACTTTTGCAATTTTTCAAAATCGTCATACAAATTTGAGATTTTCTTTTTAAAAAATATTATTTTTTTAAAAAAATCTAGATTTTGATACGAGATGACATTTGATACTTTTGACTAAAATGTAATAGATATTTTAGTTTTTTTCTAGAGTAATTTGTTAAAAAATGTATATTTCACTATCTCGACAGATTATTGTAATTTATATTACTTATTATAATAAGTCGACACAACAAACTACACGTTTATTTACATTTTCAAATAATAAATCAAATTATTATAATCTTAAGCTGTAACAAATATAACCCTTTAATCAGAGTGGGTCAGGAAGAAGGATTCCAACCTGTGAACAGATGGACACCATCACACCATCACACACAGTTCTTCAGAGAACAAAACATGCAATTTCGTTGTGTTCTTCTGTCTGAGTGACAGAGGTGACATCAATTCCCATTTCAGATTTCCAGTTCTTGACAGCCACAGCTAATAACCCAAGGTCACTTGCTTAACCACTTATTACAGGACCCAATCATCGGTGTTGTCCACTCAACTGTTTGCCATGTCCCTCTCAAAACAACCTGTATGACTGTATCTGCATTATTTATGCAGTCCAAATGTCCAATCGAAGTCCAACCCAAGATCCAAATGCACTTAACAGCTGCATTGCAACATGCTCATGCTCATGCTCATGCTCATGCTCATGGTGGCTGCCTGTCTGCAAGCATGCATGCTAAGCCTGATGGATGAGTCTGAGCTAACTGGAGTGTGGAGTGTGGAGCTGTCCAGTGAGTCCAGCTCCAGTCCACACAATGATCATGCTGAGTGCATGGTTGACAGAACATGGCGTTTCAATTTCATCAGAGGGCTGCATGATCTCGACAAAGACAGGGCCAAATGCTCGCCTGAAGAGCGAGCATGGACGGTATGTTACATATATGCATATGGCGTATTTTTTTTACTCCAGGGAGTTGGAAAGAGGCTGGCTTATCGTTTTGAACGCAATCAAGTGGGTTTGCCAGCTGAAAGATTGGATCTGAAATCCTAATCGATCAGCTTGTTGGGTTATTTAAACCGGAGAATGTTTTTGTATCACATCGATGCACCAAACCAGTAGTTTGGTCCTGTGTGCGTGATGAAGTTCAGTTCGTACGAGATAAGAATTAACTTAGTGCTCTTCGCTTTGTTCTATCCCTTAATTATTGGCAGCACGCTGAAGATTCTCCAGGAGAAAGGATGTAGGGAGGACTAGGCGGAGAAATTAATCTGCAAAGTTACATCAACTCAAATGTCTAATCCTTCCTAAAAGAATGTTTTTTTTGGTTCTATGATACTGAAAGTTTAGTACATGTGTGTTTGTGTTACACCATTGATATGTTGAGCAAGGGACCAAACAGCAAGCTGTCAAAAATCAGTCAAGAACTGCTTAGGAGTTGGGACAATTCACAAATTTGGTTGTCATACTGTTGGGTGGATCAAATGCCATTTCAAGACTCCGGCCCGTACAAACACAAGCAAGAACACAAATCTGTTGATTGCTATTGCCTACAAATGCGCATGAACAGTAATCGGTTTGCCTAGCTGCAAACTGCAAGAATTGCATGGTCATTAACGCACTGGAAGCTGTAGCTGTCAGGTGCCGAGTGATCATACAGTGCGTACGGGCGGCTTTCCTCAAAGCTAGCTAGCTAGCTCCGGTCAAAAACTCGAAAGACAGCAGCAACCAGAGAGTCAGATTAGGAACAGAAACCTGACATGGATGCTGTTGACATATTCCCTCACACGTTCACCATTTGTTAGAGTTAGTGATCATGTCTCTTGGTTGAGCATGTTTGCAGGGGCTTTCGCACTCTCAGTGACGGAGCGCATCGCGTAGCGTAGCGCGCATGGCGAGTGGATCGTCTGGCCTCATTTTGTTATTGTTTATTTAGATTGCAATGAGATAGATAAGAAAAGCTGCCACTTTTAGGTAGCACAAAAAATCCCTGTCCAACTAGTGTGTTCTTGAGTGATCATCGTCTCTAGTGATCTTTTGGTGAACTTTAACATTTGGTATCAGAGTCGGCTACACCTTGGAGCCATGTCTCATAGCTTTGCTCGCTTTCTTCGAGGCGAGCACAATGATCACCAACAGTTGTCGTCACCTCCACCATGCCGCTTGCGCCACCGCAGCAACGACCGTGGCATCATCGTTGAGTGGGTCATCAGTAAATCATCCTCGAGCATTGTATACCCTACGCTCATGTACACGAACTACATCGAGTGGTTGCTAGTGATGAAGGTGAACCTTGTTGGAATATGAAGTGAATTGCACACCTTTCCTCATCAGCTTAAGCTTTTGGGTTGAATTGATTGGTACATGCAACTTAACATGGTATCAGAGCCAGAGGTCTCGAGTTCGAATCCTGGCTGGCATGCAATCAAATAAAAATTGCAACCCACTTTTATTCTACGCTAGAGACCTGATGGAGTCTCGCGTGATGGGGGGGTATTAGAATATGAAGTGAATTGCACACCTTTCCTCATCAGCTTAAGCTTTTGGGTTGAATTGGTTGGTGCATGCAACTTAACAAACCTCTAGGCAATGGGGCTCTGAGATGTCATTGAGTTCGATGTCAGTGATCTTCCGGTGAACTTCAACATTTGGTATCAGAGCCCCGCCACCTAGAGGTTCACCTTCATCACCAGCAACCACTTGGTGTAGTTCGTGCACATGAGCGTAGGGTAGACAATGCTCTACTGTTCTAGGATGACTTCTCGATGACCCGCTCAATCATGACACCATGATCGCCGCCATGGTGGCGCAGGCGGCGCGATGGAACTGTCGAGGTACTTCTGGGGCGAGGTTGTGTCGACGACCGTCTACATCCTCAATCGCACTCCAACGCGCGCCCTTGATGGCAAGACACCCTTTGAATCCTAGCATGACGAGCCCCCTGGCATCCACTACTTTTGTACCTTCGCATGTATCGCACACGTCAAGAACACACGACTGAACTTGAAGAAACTCGATGATTGGAGCCGGAAGACCATCTTCATCGAATATGAAGCTGGGTGTAAGGCGTATCGCTGCTACGACCTTGTCGACCAGCGCGTCATCATTTCCCATGATTTCATCTTCGATAAGGCGGCACAATGGTCTTGGAAAAACGATGACGGTGAGTAAGAAAATGACTCCGAGCCATTCATCATCGAGTACACCACCGAGGTCGTCCACAACCCCACACTAGCACCAATCTCACCTTCATCGCCGTCACCTAAAACACCACCTGCGAGGGAGCCCGTGGCACCGGTAGAAGAAGGAGCATAACCTAGAGAAGTTGATCTTGATGTAGATCATGACGACGCACCCCTCTGGCTTCGTTCAATCAATGAGGTGATCAGGGACACAACTGCACCTGTGCTAGCATGACATGTGCTCAATGACGAGCTCAATTTCACCTCCGCTTTGCTAGCATGACATGTGCTCAATGACGAGCTCAATTTCACCTCCGCTGAAGAACCTACCTCTTTCAGTGAAGCAAAGAAGAAGGTGACATGGCAGGCGACCATGCGTGAAGAGATGCATGCAATCGAAGAAAACAAGACGTGATCGATCACTACGCTTTCTGCAGGGAACCAAACAATTGGCCTCAAATGGGTGTACAAGGTGAAGTGCAATGAAGCCGGTGACGTCGTGCGACACAATGTGCGACTGGTGCCAAAGGACTACGTCCAACACATCGGTGTCAACTTCGATGAGGTATTTGCTCTGATGGCGCGTCTGGAGTTGATGCACATGATGGTGGCACTGGTGGCACATGAACGTTGGGAGGTCCACCACATGGACGTCAAAAGCGTGTTCCTCAATGGCTCGATCAAAGAAGAAGTCTACCTCTAGCATCCCTTTGGTTTCATTGTCTCCGTCAATGAGGACAATGTACTACGCCTTCGGAAGGCATTGTACGGTCTACGACAAGCACCGAGGGCCTGGAATGCTAAGCTTGATGCCACCATGGGGTCACTTGGTTCTAGAAGGGCAGATCAAAGCACGACGTGTACACACGGAGTAGAGGAGATGTCCAATTGATCATTGGCGTCTACGTCAATGATTTGATCATCACCGACACCATCAAGGAGTTCACCACATTCAAGATCAAGATGAAGAATCACTTCCAGATGAGTGATCTTGGCCTCTTGTTGTGAGGTAGGGTGCAGATGGGATATTCCTCTATTAGTCGACTTACATCGGCAAACTCCTCGAGCGTTGTGGGATGACTTCATGCAATCCGAGCGCGTCGCTAATGGAGAGCCGACTCAAGATGGGTAAGGAAGGGACTGCTGAAGTTGTGGACGCCACAGGATACAAGAGCATCATCGAAGCACTTTGATATCTATTGCACACATAGTCGAAGCTTGCTTTTTTGGTCAGGTACCTCAGCCGATTCATGGAGGCACCGCGTGAAGATCATCTCGCTATTGTAAAGTGCGCAGTCAGGTACGTTGTGGGCACACAAGATTATGGGCTATACTACACCAAACGGGAGGAAGGACGACCCAAACTAATCGGCTACAATGACGCCGACATGGCCGACAACATTGACACTCAAAAGAGCACAAGCGACATTATCTTCTTCCTCGGCGACAATCCCATCACTTGGTAGGTGACCAAGAAGAAGGTTGTGGCCTTGTCATCATGCGAGGGAGAATACATAGTGGTGGCGGTGGGACATGTTAGGGTGTCTGGCACGCCCGACTTCTCACCGACATGATTGGGACAGACACCAAAGCACTAGAGCTAAAGATTGACAACCAATCGGCTATTGCGGTGTGCAAAAACCGTTTTTCACAAACAGAGTAAGCACATCTATGTATGCTACCACTACATCCGTGAGAGTGCATCGACGAAGGACGGATCACCATTAGCTACACGGGTGAAGCGGTTGGCGGACATCTTAACCAAGGCACTGGGGCAAGTTTGCTTTCATGAGCTAAGCAACAAAATTGGCATTCAAGCAGCAGGTGATGCTCAGGATTAGGGGGGAAAATGTTGACATATTCCCTCACACGTTTACCATTTACTTAGTCGTTTCTCATTCCGTTTTTAGTTGAATAATTGACGATGTAACCAGTTTGTTAGAGTTAGTAGTCATGTCTGTTGGCTGAGCATGTGTGCAAGGCTCTCACACTCTCAGTGGCAGAGCTCGTCGCGCGGCATAGCGCGCATGGCGAGCGGATTGTCCGGTCTCATTTTTTTATAGTTCATTTAAATTGCAATGAGATAGACAAAAAAAGCCGCTACTTTTATGCAGCACAAAAAATCCTCTCCAACTAGTGTGTTCTTGAGTGATCATGGTCTCCGGCGAGTTCTTCGGTTAATTCGCGCTGCCGCGCAGAAGAAAAGATCACGTCACGTCCGTTCGCGCTGGATCAATGCGACGCCCGAAAGGTGGTAGATCATTTCACTCGATCCGGTCGCTCTCATTGCCACCTCTGCTTCTGAAAAAGAAGAAGAAGCTAAATACAGTGTCACGGCGCAATGCATGTCTGAACTCTGAACAGTTGGGCCGTTACACTCATCGGAGCATGCCGCCGCCGTCTCGAGAGCTCGTGGTGTTCATAGACAGTCTAATGCCACGGCTCTAGACGCTGCGTGCGTAGGCAGTAGGCTTGCTTTTTTACCATGGCGGTGCCGCGGTGGCCATTTCTCTCGCCGAATTTCTACCTTGATGGAACGCTTTCAGGTTCAGCAGCAGAATGATGGTGTTTCCGCTTAAACGAGGGCGCGGCGGGTGGGGACTGGGGAGTGGAAGAAGACGCTGCTTTCGAGGAGAGATCAATCATGCCGCGAACGTGCCATGTCCTCCCCTCCTCATTAATGGTTAAAACCAGATCAATGCATCCATCTCTCTCCCCCTCTCTTTCTATCTGCAGGTAGGTTCGTTTCGTTGCAGTGCTGTGCATGCTGGCCCATGGACACAGGTCACATGCATGGACGCTGCAAGCTGCTGGGTGCTGGCTGGTCGGTCTGCGACGTGCCATCGCTTCGACTGGGTCATGGGGGTCACTTGATGGTGCCATGGATTAGTCAAGAATGTTGCTTTCGAGAGGTCTGATGGATCTGTTGAACAAACGGGTGGTGAAGCTTGTTTTATAGGTTTTTGATAGTATATAGTTTAAATCCTCCTGAATTCCTTTAAAATTCTTCCATTAACGAGCGTTTTGGACAGTCAATGGAACAAGTAAATTTGCCTCCTAGCCGAAAGCTTCAGAACATTTATGAAAAACTGCGCAGTCCTGAACATCTGCAGTTTACAGGCAATCCTGCAGCACCTTTGCATCAGAAGCCATCCCCTTTTTGTATATGAAAGCGCATGCAATGCAAGCTGTTTATAAGAACTGTTGAGAATCGAGAGAGATGATTTATCAGGTGTCTTCACAAACACAATCGAATGTTGTTTCCTTGATACTCTCTCTCAACAAACATTTTAAAATCTCAGCATATTTAGGATTAACCCATGTACAAGTAAAAAAGTACATTTATCGTGGTCACCAACGCAACCAGGAAACATCTACAGGCTGAACACACACACACACACACACACACGCTTATTAGGTATAGATCAGCGAAACAAACGAGTTATAAACAGGATAATTGCTATAGGCATGCTCTGGCTCCCGGTGTATCAATTGGCGCTGACAAGGAAAGCATGCTGGCATACCCCACATTCCACAGTTTCTGAGCCGGAGTCTGGAACCTGAACCTGCAATGCCACATCCATTGTTGGTGATATGTAAGCACCAAATAAACCATTATTATAAGACCATTAACATTTGAGTTGTACACAGCCTGAATTCTGTGACCGACCTGAAGATGGACTGTGCAAGTAGGACATGCAACTTCCCTCATTCTGGTCCCAGATGCACCTCCTGATGCAGAAGAACCTGAGGACTTGCGATTTCTCTCCATTTCCTCCTGTTAATCAAAGCATAAATTTCTTAAGATCACAAGTCCCATAAAACATGCTTCAGTACGTCATATTGTATTTCAGCTTCATGCTTCATTTCCCCTTATAACTGTGAACTTTCCTGATGGTGCCTTACAGATGTTATGGGACCAAAATTTTGACAGCAAAACACATGCCCCCCAAAACCAGCCAAATAAAGCAAACATGGACAACCTTTATATTCGAACAGAGCAAGTCCAATTAATTCATCAAGTGTACAAGTTATTCAAATGAATGCATAGAGGAAGTGTCATCTAGTAAGCCACCTTAAGTTTCTTTGCAAGATCTTCATGACTTTGCACTGTGGCAGACCTGTTGGCAGTTTCCTGTGCTATGCTAAGCCTTTGAGAAACTTCTGCCTGAGAGAGATAATAAGCATTATGATATATGAACGCAGGGAACATAATTTCAAACCACCAAGCCTAGTTATTTTACACTATACAAATTCAACTACTATTGTCATTTGGTTAGTGAAATACTGCACAAATAGAAGTACAAAACTAATAAAACATGTGCAAATAAAACAACAAAGAAAGGTAGATGAGTAATGAGTTGCTACAGGATTATCAGATTATGTGTGCTGCAGCTGCAGTAGTGCTGCACTCAATTTGGCAAACACCACCAACAAAAGAAATACAAGCAATAAGTAACATGGTCGAGCAGTAACATGTTTAAAATACTGAGCTATATTCTATATTAACTTGGTATAGAAAGAACATTACTATCAAGCAGCACTGCAGCAGACCTGACAAAGTAACTTTGTTCTAAATGGCTAGATGCAATAATGTGAAAACTGCAACTAGCATAACATCCAGCGAAAGAAAGAAAGAAATAATTAAGCAACAGGTAGCAGAAATGCAGGATGTACCAGGCATCTATCACAAACTCGGACAAGTGGAGCATTATCTTCAGCAGTGAGAGCAGTTCTTCCTTGGCTGCATTTGTCACAGAATATTTCACCACAGTTCCTACAATGATGCTGTGCAAAGGAAAGCCTCATCTCAATTCAACAAAACATCATCATAAAAGTAAAAAAACAAGTATATTTGAACAAAGATCCTGTTTAAAATACCCTGCGGTTAAAAGGACTAAAATCAACAGCACATGAGTAGCACTTCTTCGCAGCCTCATCTGGAACCTAGAGAGGAGATGAAAGACAAATTAAGTATATTGCAGCCATTTGATGAACATCAAGAGAAGAAACACAATCATACAATTAACAAAAAGGTGGCAAAAGATGGCAACAGTCAGTAGCTAGAGCAATATCTGTAATGTACGGCTAATAGAATTGAAGTGATCATCATGATATGATGAAATACTTGACCAAATGGTTACAAAGTGTATTACCATGTAAAGGATTAATCAAAAGACAAACTACATGCATTCAACAGGGAAGGGCATATATTACAAAAACATAGCAAAACAAGTGGAGCAATGCAAGCAAACAAACAATAAGCTAAAATGGTACCAGAAATCTTGTAAGTAAGATCAAGTAGTACATGGGTATATGAATCCTGTTACTAAGATCAAGCAGTAAATGTTTCTCACAGCATCTCAACTTACCCAATGATCTTTCACTTCATCAACAGGTTTTGCAAACATCCAATCAAAACCTTTCTTCTCATTTGATTGTACAATGGGTTGGTTGCCGTCTACAGTTTCTCTGCCTCTTGCATCTACACCAATCTCCTTGAGCTACAAGTAGTTTCACAAAGTTGAAAATGCAAATGTTTTGTCCAAAAAAATGCTAAATGCTCTGCATGTATGAGTAAACCCAGTGAACAAAATATAGTATCAAGAAAGATCAGGGCCGGTCCTGATATTTTTGTGGCCTGGTGCGGAATAAAAAATAGAGGCCCCCATTACAAAATAATATTGAAAAATTTAGTGCCATTAACAAATCTCACACTAATAAGTTTAAATACAAAGGAGAAATATCTCTAGATTATTTAAAACAATTTCTTCTAACAGGCCTAATGTTCGTGACTTATGACTAATTTGCAACTGGGCTTTATTAATACTTGTGAAGCTTACTAGCATACTAAATTTTGGAGGCCCCCTATTTTCGGAGGCCCGGTGCGGTCGCACTGCCGGCACTGCCCCAGGGCCGGCCCTGAGAAAGATTCATGTCCGTGCAAAATCTTCTTATAAAAAAACTATGGATTCCAACCAATTCAGATAAAACAAAAGTACTGCCAATCAACCTGGTATCCAAGTTAACGAACTTATATCCCATTCATAAATGTATTTATATACAAGGCAGTGATTCAAATGTAGAATGTTGCAAACATGCAATGTAATGTCTTTTCATAAAAAGACTATATAAAGCTAAAGAATAGCATGACATCTTATTCATTGTCATATGACATGTCTAGTATATCCAATAATATATTGAAAAAGTGAGACATTCATGATACAAATTATATTTTGTTGGTTTCTCATATTGCCTCAATTACTCATCGTTTTGTTTCCATTTTTACACCAAAAGCAGCTCATATTGGTAGTGGTGTTACAGAGATGAGCACACGATTAGTATAGCACAAAGCAATTCAAAATCTAGTAGTATTAAAATGAGGATAAATGTCAATAGATAATGGACTGAGATGTTCAAATACCTGGACTGTTGCTGCCGTCACAGTGTCAAGCAAAGTACTGGAGGTATAACTGTTTGACTTCAACCTTATTCGCTTTGGTTCAATATCAACTGGAGTCTTTGCCCAAAATGCAAATACAGTTGAATCTAAAACCTAAACAAGCACAGCAGCCATGAACCATTCATTAGAACAACAACATTGGCATTGTGTAATTGTGTTAAGAAGATATACACATAATTTTCAGCAAAAAGGATGACAAACTTACATCCCATCTTGTCAGCGTATCCAATGGATAAATTCTTAGGTTCCTGCTTGTGCTGGGATCAAGCATGCGGATTCCATCGAGACCAATCTGCAACAGTGTCATGAGTCCATGAACATGTTAAAGTCATATTGGAACTACCAAAGACTGCACTTTAGCGCAGTCTCCAAAAAATCCAATACCATGACTCACTCATGTGCAATGACTAATTCGACCAATCTTATCATTAATTTCATCGTATTGTACCTGACAAAGAACATCAGTAGGGTTCCCGGCACCCTCAGGAAGCAGCTTAACCCGGAACTTCTGTGCACCACCACTAGCATCCTCATGGCTCTCTGCTTTGGGAACAGCCCTTGCAATCTTCTTAAAGCTCCCACCCAAACTGCCACCACGACCGGTGGGCTGCTGCTCCTCCCCTCCCGATGAGAGCCCAATCGATCGGCCGTAGTCATCAAACATCGCGGCCCCTGACCGCGTCGGCGCCGTGCCGCGCGCCCCGTACGGCTCGGAGCCTCCGCTACCGCTATAGGCGTACGCACCCTCGTTCAGGTAATCATCGTCGCCGTACCCCGCGGTCGGTGGCTGGTAGCCTCCCCCGTAGTACGGGGCGTCGTACGGCAGCGGCGGGGGGTTGGGTTCCGCCGCCGTAGCCTGCTGCGTGGACGGCGGGTAGGTGTAGTACGCCAACGGCGCCGGCTCCGGTGGTGGGTAGGGCATGGGACTGGGATCGTAGGGCGCGTACCCGGCATACTGGGGCAGCTGCGCGTAGGACGGTGGGGCAGACGGCGGCTGATCGGGGTAACCACTTACAGCGTAGGGCGGCGCGGAGGCGTGGCTCGCCGCCACCGGAGCCCGGGGGGCAGGATCGGCGGCGACCGGATACGGATTTGGACCCGGCGGTGGCGCATACTGGTGGTTGGGGTAGTAGCTCCCGCTCCCCGCCGGGATCGAAGGCACATAACTCCCGCCGCCGTCGCCGTGCTGCATCTCGGTTGAATCGGACGTAGAGAAGCGCCGCCGACGAGGCGAGTCTACCCTTCCCTTTTGGATTCCTTCTCCGCGCGATTGCGTTTGTCGCACGAATACGCAAGGGTAAAAGGTGGTTGTTTGTTCGATTGTTCCTTCGCGAGAAGCTGCTTTATTTATGGAATTTTTGCTCTTGACTAAAAAAAATAAAAAATAAATTTCATTAATTTACGTGTGATATGAGAGCAAATTGATTAGGAAACTACTTTAGTTGTACTGGATTAAAACTAATTATTAGTTAGTTAATAATATTAACTCTTTCCCATTATCTCCATCATCTAAGCGTTTTTTAGATTTCCCACAATCTACATCATCTAATAGTTGAGTCATTAAAACAACACATCGTATTATGTGTGAATTGATTTAGAGTCTACATACATAGCTTTGACTTCCGCTTTTATTTCTTATTTTACTAGTACTCCACATTGTCACATGCACATGTAGGTTGAAAGTGCGGAAAAACAAAGCAAGAAACACAACATACGAAGAGAATTTAAGCTTCATATCTCTCGTCTTGGTCATCGTGTCAAGTTGTTAGATGATGGAGATAATGGGAAGGAGGGAGTAATTCACATGTGTTTGGTTACATTGGATTAATACCTGGAAAAGAGTAAATGATCCCTATTAGTTCTCATTAGTTCACTTTTGTGGACTAATGGTTAACTATTAGTTGACCCATAAACTAACAGTTAGTTTAGTAATTAGTTGGATTGTTAGGGTGAACTTTCACTAAAATTTAGCTACTAAGAATTAGTTAGTGAGATCCAAACAGGACCTAAAACTAATTTTAATTAGTCCACATATATTATTTTGTACTAATACCGAAAAAAGAATAAAGGATCCCTATTAGATCTCATTAGTTGGTCCATGAGCTAATAATTAGTTTAGTAATTAGTTGGATTGCTTGGTCAAACTAAGACTAAAACTTAGCTACTAACAATTAGTTTATGGATCCAAACAAGTTTGATAATACAAGTAATTTAACTTTTTCATTAAATTTATTTAACTTCAATCTGTTTTATAAAAAAATATAAAAACAATTATAATATCAAATCAACCAATAAATATGTTTCAATAGTGTGTTTATTTGACGTTGTCAATGTTTATATATTTTTATTTAAATTTAATTAAAGTTTAAAAGATTGATTTTAAAAAGGACAAAATCTGATCAGTTTATTTTTCAGTTTAAGATTTTTAAAAATAGTTGTAACTGCAATAAACTGAAATAAACAGTAACCATATCTATGAAATACATATAAAAACTTTGTTCCAGAATGGACGGCTACATTATCATTATCTTTGCAAGTACGGCCCGGTCCATTGGGCTATCGATCCGGCCCAGTATGAGCCCAACCTTTTACAAGCCCAAAAAAACACGTGCACAAGGGCACATACATGATAGCAAGATTCAGGGCTCCGATTTGTAAGCTAGGAAGGGGAATTCAGGGCTACAATGAGATGAGAAGAAGAAACCTTCTGAAATCGGATAATTTAACTATTTGCCACTTTTAACATGTGTCAATTAATGGACCACATGTCAGTGACTTAGATGACCCCACATGTCAGTGACTCGAGTGGTATTTTTGTTGCCACTCACATGTTAAAAGTGGCAAATAATTAAATCTCCCTCTGAAATCAATCACATGTGCAGCCTTGCAGGTCCAGAGTTTTATGGCCAATCGTGCCAGCATGCACGCTGGTCTAAAGAAAGAGATGGCTTTTGCTTATAGGGGGCAAATATCACGTGCAATCGTGCAATCATGCAATCGTACGATCTGGTGTATTCAATCAAGATCTAACGATTACATATTGTAGTACTAGGTTTCATATGTAACCGTTGGATCTTGATTGGATGCACCAGATCACACGATTGCACGATTACAGATTGCTCAGGATATTTCCATTAATAAGTCAGTTCAATATTAACATTATGAATAAGCTGTTATCCAAAATATCTTTGAGAAGTTCATTGTAATGTTCTAAACGATTTCTGGAATCCGAATTTATTGTTTGTGTAAGTATGGCAAAAACTTATATTATTTCAAGACTTACTTGGTGTTTAATTGGTAATACCATTATCTAGGACAGTTTTTCTACATTGGGTGAAATGGAGAACCAAACAAGCTAAGATCAAGAAGCTTCAAAGCAGGAGCTTTTCATCAACATGATCCAAAATATAAACTTGTGATTTGCTTGAACAATAAACTTTATCTTGTAAACAACTAATGGTTTTCTAGAGCTGTAAGTTAGTCATAAGCTGTTCTAAACAACTGGATTTGGATAAAGTCTTGCTAAATACTCCATGTCAAGTAAAATTATGCTCAAAGCAATCGATTGAACAGCAAGGCTGGTACAATTGGTTGCACTCTTCCAGTCTTCTTTCCTTCTTGTCCTCTCAATCCTGCTCTTCGTCAAAAGAAAAGGAAGACCTTGTGTGATATTGGGAACCGCGTTAATTTAGGTATGTACACAATAGACTTTTGCATCTAGCAATCCAGTTGTTCACTTCTCCCCAGGAAAAAAAAGAAGAAGCAATCTTCTTATCTGCATTTTTGGATAAGGTCATAGGCTTTCTGATGATCTACTGCTACTCTAGCTTGAGTTGCTTCTGCCACTAATAAGCTTTTGTTGCCTTATGTTTTTTTGGAAGGCAAAAAGAAGTTAGGCTAAGCCATTAGGCTCATGCTTTATAATGAATGAACTGCATTTCTAAAACCAAAGAATGCAGAATTCCCCTACTTCTACACTAGATTTTTAGGTACTGAGCCATGGCCAATCTATCTAGTGATATGTCTTGTGACATTAACTCAAGGGCATGTAGAGTTGTAGACGACGAAGAAAGGCGTCTATTTCAGTACTCTTTATGTTTTATAATATTGCAATCTAGAATCGGATTTTACATTTCAAAGTACAACAAATCAAATCCGATCCATAATTATGGGACGGAGGGAATACTTGTTTTTTATTTGAGACGACTTTTTAGTTTTTAGTACTAGTAATATGATTAAAGGACCATGATCCATCAGCTGTTCAGTGTGAAAACAAAGGATACTTTGCCTTTCATCTCCTACCACTCTCACCCTCCTACCTAGCTGATTGATGCTTATCTGAATCTCCTTTTACCATCTGGAATTTTGAATATACAACACTCCTAACTTTACAGAGTTGTTTGGCTAACTTGTTAGCCTTTATCAGGATTGTGTGGGCTCCTTAACTGTTGTCACTTTTGACTCATCTTCAGGCTCTAATTATAATCTCACCTTTTCATGACCATAAAGTTGTCTTATCCCAAATGGAACCCACTTAATTATGGATAAACTAATTGAAGTTTTGTATCATTTGATAAGGTATCACACTTTTTCTAGTTTAGACCACAGTTTTTGCCGTCTGGCCTTGTTCATTTCGACAGAATACCATAGGCAATGCCAAAAAATATTGTGGGACAGATAGGGAGAAGAAAAGAAACATCTCTTGAACCCTAAATATGATGACAAAATCTTCTCCACAAGTTATAATCCATGGATGGAGATGAGGCACTGGCCACTGCAATTAGCAACAGGGGAGATGGAGTGTGTGTTTTGTGTGTGAGAGAGAGAACAATATATCATGTATGCAGTGTGGGGTTGCCAGATGCCAACTAAGCAGGATCAAGTGGTGTGATGGGAGGATCAATTGATTGTAGTGAAGTATCCATGAAGTAGTTGGCAAATACAATTGCTGGCATGTCTGTACCTCTGATACAGCCTCCAAATACTCTACTGCAACTAGTAGAGATGTATCATGGATGTCCACTTCATAGGTGTCACGTGCTTTTGACTCTTTAGGAGTTAGGACACAGTTCCAGCTCCAAATTTGGGTCATGTGATTCACAGCTTATCACTTTGTTTTGCCATCCTGCTTTATGCCTAACTAACTAACAGCACAATCTCTCAAGATATGAAAATTATTCAATCCTGCTTTGGCTTGATGGATCATGGTATACAGCATCAACACAGGAATAGCTCCTTGTGGATGGCAAGGTGACTAAGGAAATGTAGCAGATTGAACCTGATCATCCTAAAAAGGAACCCTCTTCCATCCAAAATGGGAAACCATCTTCTTTCAAAAAGAAAAAAGAAACCCTCTAGATTCACAAGCTAGAAAGTTACATACAGGATACAGCTCAGTCATAATTCACAGATGACCTCACTCACATTTCAGTTTCTTGCCTACAGGCTATATTCCATATTGTGGCATACAAAAAGAACCAAAGCAATGTACACTCTATAGTATATATAGTTTATATGGCAAGAAAGCATTTCAGGCATCAACAGCATTTACGGATACAGATTTTGTTCTTGGGAGATTTGTTGGCAGCTGAGCTCCGGTGTAGTAACTCCTGGCTGTAAACACGCAATCTGGACTGCTCTTTGCATCAACCTCACAATGCCAGGCCCTTTGGGTTCCTGGATCAGGGTGCCTGCTATCACATGCTTGATTATTCATGTCAGGGTGATCATCGGTGTTTCTAGCGCTTAGACTTCGCTCGCAGGTTGGTACACGGAAATTGTGGTTCTTTCCAACATGGAAAGATTGTAACTTGTTCAGTGAAGACTTCATCTGTCTTTCTCCATTCAAGTTGTCAAAGTCCAGAGATGGATGAATAGCTCTCTTTGACTGCGTCATTTTCCGTGCTTTGTAATTGGCAATCTTTACTTCATGCTTCATGTCAAACCCTTTTATTTGTTGGTTAGTGTCATACTCGTAGTGATGAGATGAGCAAGACTGTTCCTGGAATGAACTGAAGCAAACCTGATCAGAAGAACCTCTTCCACCCATCTGTACAAACCCGTTACTGTGTATGGCCTCCTTGACTTTGACATGTTGCTCAGTTTGGCCGCCTCCATCATCAGAGCTGCCTCCAGAGTCCTGCAACTCAGACTGCTCTCCATTGGCTTGGAATGTAATCTCTTCAAACCGCCCATGTATCTCTGCACATTGGCAACCTCGGGCAGCTGACGACATGTAGGCATAAAGTGAACCACATGACGATACATTTGATCCGCAGTTATGGCAATATGTAGTATCTGGAGCTTCTTCTATGCCTGGACCAGGCCTCCAATCTGGCACCAGTGCACTAACCTCACCATCGATCATCTCAGCAATTCGAGTGACCTCATGGTCAGTTATATCTAACTCGGCTACCATCTCAGTTGCGACAGTCAATGCAGTATCAGCCTCTATGTCAAAAGGAAAATAGATGTTCCGTACATGCCCTGCAATGTGAGAAATTAGATTTCACAGAATATCTAAATTGCTTTTTTTGTACACTGAATTGAATTTGACATTGTGCATACCATCGTTATCTGCAATCCGTAGTCTGAGGAAGATGCTTCCATCCTCACTTTTTCTCCCTCTGATTGTGATATC
The DNA here is from genome assembly GCA_019279435.1 of Zizania palustris. Classification (NCBI taxonomy): domain Eukaryota; kingdom Viridiplantae; phylum Streptophyta; class Magnoliopsida; order Poales; family Poaceae; genus Zizania; species Zizania palustris. Next base: position 16,186,404 of record JAAALK010000282.1, read on the forward strand.
CACGTTGCCAAGAGGCTCATCTTCATGCCCATTGAACAGGTCAATTCCATCAGCTTTAATGTCATCATCTTCACAATCACATCTATCTTCTGTCCGTGTATCCCCGTTGATGCTTTCAGAGAAACCATTACTCATCATGGAGCTATTACTATAAGTGTGTTCCAAATAAGGCTGCCGTAGATAGTTCATCAGGCTGTAGTCTCCGTTCCCTGGACAAAAAACCACATCATCGGCCTGTAGGAATGGGTCATTGAGCAGCTCTCTCGCTGGGAGCCTCCGGGACGCAGTGGCCAGGCACTTTTCGACAAACTGCCTCACCATTGGATCTTTAACCTTGTACAAGGCTTCTGGCTTAGAACCCTACCAGCCAAACCACTAGCAGAAATCAGCAAAAAAACATTCGAACCAGGTATACACCAGAATCACAAGTGCCGCAAACAGTAAAAGGATCCAGGAGGCAATTCTTACAGAGATCACTTTCTTATAGATCTGCACAGGGTGTGTGCACTCGCTGTATGGGTATTCAAAGGTGACCATCTCGAGAACGCACATCCCAAACGAATAAATGTCCACCAGTTCGTTGTACTCCTCCTCATACACCTCCGGTGCCATGAACTCCGGCGTGCCTGACCAAACAATCCGACAACTCCACCCCATCAAATTGCCGCAAAACTATGGCTAATTGGGAATTTGGGATCAGGGCTCATTCCATTAGCACTAGCTAGCTAATCAGATGGCTTACCAACACAGTGGACGGCATGCGACTTGCGGAGAATGGCTGCAAGGCCAAGGTCACCGATCTTGACCTCACCCTCGTTGCCGTTCACGAATATGTTATCACACTTGAGGTCCCGGTGGATGATGGGCGGATCGTGGTTGTGCAAGTATAGCAGGCCACTGAGGATTTGCCGGCACCAATGCTTCACGGCCCAAATGTTCACCCTCCTGTGCTTCTGCCTATACCTAATCACCAGCACACCAGCAAATCACAGCAAATTAATCCAAGAACCAACCAGGCACACAAAAAAGAAGAGACATTTTCAGATTTTCTTGCAATTGGGCAGAAAAAGAGCAGCCTTTTTCGAGATTGGGCAGAAATGGAAACAGCTTTGAGGCACGTGCATCACACCAAGGGAAAGGAGGATGGACGAGGCTGAGATTGCTTACTGCCGGAGCGTGCCAGAGGTAAACATCTCGGTGATGAAGTTGATGTTCCGGCGGGAGACGTCGACCCAGGAGGTGTAGAACTTCATGATGTTGCGGTGCTTGAGCGTCTTAAGGAGGTGGATCTCGCAGTAGAGACGCTCCAGGTCCTCGGGGCTCTGCAGGAAGTCCTGCAGCTTCACCTGGTTCCACGCCACCTCCATCCCCTGGTACTCGTCGAACGCCCTGTACCTGCAACCACCGCACACCTCCTCGCGTCAGGGCGGCGAGCGAAAGAAAGAAGAAGAAGCGAGCATCCGGTGCCGGGATCTTACACGGTCTTGGACGCGCCCTTGCCAAGAACGTCGTTGTACTGCGGCGGCGGCGGCGAGCAGAGATGAGAAGACCAAGCAAGAAAACGGATCAGCAATCTGGTTAGGCAGAGAGAGAATCAAGAAACGGCGCCTGAGCTAGCTCGCCGAGGTGGGAGATGCGGCGGTACCGTACCCGTCCGTACCGGCCGGTGGGATCGACCTCCGCGTACTCCGGGCCGTCGCCGGCGCCGGCGCTGGCCCTGGCATCCATCATTCTAGCTTAGCCTCTCCTGCAGCTGCAGACCCGCAGCTCTCTGTTTCTTGCCGCGCTATGTGCTATGCTGTTTTGAAGTGCAAGTGAGGATCGATGAAGGAGATAGAGAGAGACCTGCTTAGAGAGATGTGGGCACACATGGTGTGTCGGCCGAGCGAGCATGAGAATACGAGACGGAGATTATAAGGTCGACGCGCACGAGATGTGTCATAGTAGAAAAGCAAGATAAAAAGCGGGGGCCGGCCGCCGGCGGAGGAGGGGCGGCGCGGGACGGGAGGGGGGCGACGCACGAGACCAGCGCGGGAATCCTGACGCAGGAGGGCGGCGCACAGGAGCCGACGGCGCGGGGGGGCGCGGCCGTGGAGGCGCAGGTGCTGTGAGAGCCGGAGAGGGGGAGGATGGTGGGGGAAGCTGGAGAAGAAGAGGTTTTTTTCGTTAGTTGGTAATTATCAGATTATTCAATTGTGGTAGAGCTGATCACTCTCATGTGGTAGCTGTGATGATAATCAAATTATTGTCAGTCTTGTATTGTCGGCGATTGCAAAAGTAAGTCACAACTTTTTCACATTAAACATAATTTCTTGAGTTCTACATAAAAGACTAATACTTTTGTTGTCAATTAAACTGGCTAATCAAAATACTCTCTTTTGCGAGTACTCTCTTTATTTTATAATATAATACAGTAATATAGGCCGTGACATTTAATATCACAACGAATCTGAACGGTAGATTATTCAGATTTACTGTGCGTCTGATCTCATGTTATTATATAACATATATTATAAAGTTATTAAAGAAACACGTCTGATCTCATGTTATTATATAACATATATTATAAAGTTATTAAAGAAACACGTTTGATCTCATTTTATTATATAACATATATTATAAAGTTATTAAAGAAACACGTCTGATCTCATGTTATTATATAACATATATTATAAAGTTATTAAAGAAACACGTTTGATCTCATTTTATTATATAACATATATTATAAAGTTATTAAAGAAACACGTAAAACGAACGAAAACGATTCAAGGTAACATTTTTATTTAATCTTTTTTGTTACTCGAGAGGACCTCAACTAAACCTAGCTGTGAAATCGATTTGAAAACCCAAGAGTCTAAATTATTGTGGTCCTTTCTTGTTGTCCTCTTGTCGTGTACGTAGCAAATCTGCTCCTAACTTTAAATAAAACAAAGAAAAAAACCAGCCTTGTGCTGAGCTGAGCATAGCTGGAGAGGTCACTTCATTTGTCTGACCCCATAAATGCTATGCTTCCCCCAGCAAACACACCTGGCCCATGTGCATACATGGTGTTCCATTCATGTTCATACAAATTAGTTGGTTATTAGGCTATTCACAATGGAGTTTTATGGTGGGTTTATGGTATTGATTACCATGACACATCAATTTTTTTGCCGACATGGTATTCAATTAATGAGGGAAGAGAGGGAAGTAGTGTTATCACCATGACATGGTGCTAACCCGTTTTCAAGACGGATGAAACGAAATGAAACATTCACTGTGAGTCAAATCGTTTTATCAGAGAGAGAGTATTTCATGAGAGCTAGTTGTATTTAATTACACTGGTTAACCTAGTAAATAGTAAAATGGAATTTTCCATTAAGAGAATGTATTTTATTCAGTTGCAAAGCTGATGTGATTTTCTATGAAACAGTGTTATGAAACACACCACTGTAAATAGCCTTATGACCCATGTTTCATAGTTTTGATTTTATGCTTGTTTCATTTTATGACCCATGAATCATTATATTTTTACACTAATCAATAATATGACTTTTTTCTATTTGTACCGTAAAGATTTAGTAATAATTTAATATAGCATTTCCCACTCGATAAATGCCACAAAGTTTCCATAGTGCTATAGAATTCATCAATTATATAAAAATATGGTAATAAGGTTTTACTTGACATAACTTAAGCTCTGAGATGTGGAGTTTTTATTTTATAATAAAATATAATTATTTTTAGTAAAAAAATAAAATGTCTCAATTAAATACCCTTAACTTACCCTTATCTTTAATCTAAGATTTTCTTTTAAAGTTATGTTTAACTAGCTCAAAGAAGCCAAACCTAATACAAAAGGTTTATACCACGTTTGAAATGGAGGTATTTGGAAAGATATTCATCTGAATAAAACTAACTCTTGAAAAAAAATCATATAGTTGATGTGGAATTAAACTTAACAAAATGCTCATTTGCCTTTATCTTGAGACAGCTCAAAAATAAAATCTGTAATATATAATATTTTCCAGATCACTTTGTGAACCAAGTTGCCATGTTGCTCATTATCCTTCTATCCTCACGCGGCATGCTTCAGTTCTGCTAAAAAAATGAAACATATACATATTGATTTCACCACACTACGAAATCAAATAAGTAATGTAAAATTTACTTAATTTTTAAGTAAACCGATTTGGTTCATAATTTTAGGCGCCATTTGATTCTTTAGTTCAAAAGTTTAGTCTCATCACGTCAGATGTTTGGATGTTATTTTGAAGTATTAAATGTAAACTGTTTATAAAACTCATTCTTACAATGCTACATTAAACAATCGCTAATTATGAATTAATTAGGTTTAATAAATTTATGTAGCGAATAATTTTTAATTTGTTAAATTGATGACTTTCCGAGACGTGACACGGAACCCGGAAATTTTGGCTGCGGCGAGCTCCGGCCAGGAGTCCAGGACGTGGCATTGGTAGTCACACGTACGTGAGCTCGGCGCCCTCGGCGATTTGCTCGTCGGTGCACGCAGAGCCGCTCGTCGTCCTCGTCCACCTCGGCGCGGCACGGCGCGGCCTCCAGATCTGCCGCCGTGGGCCGTGGCAGCTAGCTACACCGGATTTGCTCGCCCGTGATCCCGTGCCGGGCGCGCGCGCGCGGTACGCGGCGCCGTACGGAGATCCGGAAGCTTGTACGGCGGCGGCAACTGCCACGCAGCCACCCAATCAACCGCCATGGCCGCGCGCGCGTCAGAAAAGAGAGAAAAAAAATAGACAGTCTCGCGCGACGGCGACGGCGACGCCGAGAAAAGAAGACAAAACCCGCCCGCGACGCGACGCGTCCGGTGCCCCCGTATTTGACGCGGCAACGCCCGCACCCCCCGCGCGACGCGGAGGCGAAAGCGCTTTCGCCGTTTCGCCGAGCCACCGAACGGCGCGAGCGCGACGGCCGGGCCGGGCCGGGCGGGCCGCCGGGAACGAGAAGTCGAGAACCCTCGGCTGATTGGGCGGAAAAAGAGCGGGTGATCTTTGACTGGTACGTGAACGGCGAACATCTAGCCGACGACGACGAGTGAAACGGCGATGATCTTGGAAACGCCGGCACGGTGAAAGCAAGCAGCTTGCGGAGTTCTGCATCAGCCGCAACCTGCAAGCTCGATCGGGAGCCTGCTAGCTAGCTCATAGCTAGCCTCCCGTGAGCTCGTTTCTTGGGCTGTTCTTGATTGAAAAGTTGCCAGTCCTTGTGGTATCCGTCGCGTGCTAATAATCCGAATTCCGAACAGATCATCCGGATACGACCACCGCGTGTCAAACTGTACGGCGACCTGGAGAGCACGCACGCACGGTGCTGTTTTTCTTCTGCAGTTATAGCTGGAATTACCTGGCCATGGAACACGGACCATGGTACTGAATTTTTCAGCAAACTGGCGATAATTTTCTAGGGTTAATCAATTTGCTGAAGTTACACGTGAATCAAAACCTGAATCGCTGCACAGCTGAAGTCTGAAGAAAGGAACTGATCCAAAATGCATCCTACCAGTCCTCCTGTCTTCCTCGAAGCAAAATTAATTATTTACCTAACACTGAATTATTATAATCTATACTCAAAACTACGCTAATATGTTTGTTTCAACCTATAAGATTACTGTAATGTTGCTAAAATAAACGAGGTGATGGCATTATTATTATGAAAAATGCATTCCCGTACGTCTTTTTCCGAGCATTGGCAGCGGCGGGACATGCAGGTGAGCATTGGCAGCGGCGGGACATGCAGGTCCGTGCAGCACATGGGGGAGAGGTAGACGACGGCGGGACTGATTGGTGGACCGGTTTCGTCTCTAAAGATTTGATTCCTCCTGTGCTTTTTTTTTTAATTTTTAGGTGAAGGAGAAAAAAACCAACCGGGAACGATGAGGGCCACATGTCCTTCTGCCCGGGTGTGAGTTGGTCCGCCAATTTATCAACCTGATTACGCTGTTATTAGTGAAAGAATGGTTTTATGCACTAAAGTTTAGTCCGTGTCAAGTAGGATGTTTGGATATTAATTTGAAAGATTAAGCGTAAACTAATTATAAAAATAGTTGCGGAATCGGAGAATTATTCGCGAGACGAATTTATTAAGCCTAATTAATTCATGGTCAGTAAATGTTTACTGTAGCATCACATTGTCAAATCATAGCGTAATTAGGCTAATTAGATTCGTCTCGTGAATAATCCACGATTATAAATGAGTTTTATAAATAGTTTATATGTAATGCTTCAAAATAGCATCCAAACATCTGATGTGACCGGATTAAACTTTTGGACTAAATAACCAAAAGGGTACTTAATCTAATTTAGGGTGTGTTTGGATACCCTAAGCTAAAATTTAGCCATTTTCACATTGAATGTTCCGATGTTAATCAAAAGGACTAAATATGAGCTAATTATAAAATTAATTGCAGAACCCCTAGACTAATTCACGAGACGAATTTATTAAGCATAATTAATCCATCATTATCATATTTTTACTGTAGCGCCATATTGTCAAATCATGATCTGATTAGGCTTAATAAATTCATCTCACGAATTAGCCTAGGTGTCCTATAATTAGTTTTATAATTAGATCATGTTAGTACTTCTAATTAACATTCAAACATCCGATGTGACGATAACTAAAGTTTAGGGCCCCAGGAGCCAAACATGTCCTTAATAATGGATATACTACTAGAAATTCAACCGGTTTTAGATATGTCACTGGCTGTCTCACTGATATGTTGGTGAGTTACGGGACCACGTGTTAATGAGACAACTAGTGATAATTATAGAACAGGGTGAACTTTCGGTGACAAATATAAAATTTTCTCTTAAGAATGATATATTAGTTATTGTTAACTACCGATTGATATTACCCCTGTATCAAAATATAAATTATTATAGCCTTACTTAGATCAATAAATGTATAGACACGTATATGTGTCTAGATTTATTGATCTATACGTGAAACTGAATAGAATCGGGATAACTTATATTCTGAAACGAAGCTAGTAATAACTAGCTTAAAAAACTAACTATAGTTATTAGATGTCGGTGACATCATTTTTGTTAATATATAGGTGAAAAAACTTTAGGGAGGGGAAGGGTTTTGGCTTTGGCTTTTTGCAATTGGATGGTACGGGCGTCTGGTAGGTCTGGAGATGAGATCAAATTGGAGGAGACGTATCATACAAATGTATGGGTGTGTCTGCAAGTCGGAGTGCTTGGATGTAGCCAACTTGCCGCGTCGGCATTGGGCAGTGCCAGCGGTGCGATCGTATCGGGCCTCCGAAAGTAGAGGGTCTCCAAAATTTAGTATGCTAATAAACCTTATAAGTATTAATAAAACCCAGTTATAAATTAGTCATAAGTCACAGACAGCAGACCTGTTAGAAGAAATTGTTTTAAATAATCTAGAGATATTTCTCCTTTGTATTTAAACTTATTAGTGTGAGATTCGTTAATGGCACTAAATTTTTCAATATTATTTTGTATCTTTACGGTGAATGGGGATCTCCATTTTTTGTTTCGCACTGGGTCACAAAAATATCAGGGCCGGCCCTGCAACTTGCGAGAGTATTGCATCTGAGCTAGGTGAGGTGAGGATGGTGCTATGAATTATGGACGGTTTGCTTTATTTCTCATCTTAGTAGTAATTATTTTTGGACTATATTCATGTAATGGATGTTTTAAGATGTTTTCCAAGAGGAAGTTTGTATGGTAGCCCAAATATGTGCTGTTCATTTGTTTCAATCCATAAGCCCATATTTATATGGGCCTTATCCGTTAGAGTAGTTCTAATGCACGGTTTTATGGCAATAAAATATTATCTCTAAAAAATATGCTCTCAATCCTAACTTTTTATTTTATTGGTAATTTTTCTATGCATCTCTCTTCTCTCTCTCCGTTCACATCCAATCTCTTTCTATCCCTGCTTAACAACATGATCTCTTATTTTAGACATGTTTCTCGCATTTTGATCCTCAGGATCACCCAAAAATAATATACTGAGACTCTAATAGATATATTTTCACATCTAGCCTAATTTCAAAACTTTCAAAAGCCCAATTTATATCATTTTACAATGTTATAATATATTATTGTTATATCTATATATAATAGTTTTGCATAAAAATATTTCATATACACGTATGAAATTTATGATATTATATAAAATTAAAACGTATATTAACTAGACACACCTAACGATTTCATCCCGGCTACACCACTGATTTGAAGCCTATGTTCAATGTTGTGTTTTGTCAAACATCATCAATGCAGGTCCTTGTTCAGTATTCTTGTTTTTTATTTACAGAATTTGGTAGATTCAATCGGCCAAAGTGATAAATTGATAGTCCCATACATCTCTCTCAAGTAGAACTATTACCTGATCAAATAAGCTCGAAACTATATAAATTGCTAGGATCACATCAGGACATTCTTGCATCAAGGACCCTAAATATGCACAAAACTATTGTGCAGCAATCAATTTATGACAAAATTAAAGAAACAGACCTAAAAGCAACTCTATGCTACCGTGATGATTTAATCATTGGGAAAAAAAACACGGCCAAGCTTGAACAGCGAACACTTGCACACGCGGAAAAACCCAGGAGCTCTTTGTATTACCTAACCACGTAATGGAACCGAGCAAATCAATGGAGGGGCACCGGTACAGATACAACATTTCTCTTTTACACTAGGATGTACACGCCAATTTACAGGATGTTTGTATGATGCAGTGTCATGCAGCTATCATTCTGTGTAAAGATGTCACAGGTGACAGATCACAGTCTCAGTCTTGCTCTGCTATGAAGTTTGGTAGCTCACCCTGGCAAAGGTACTCGTCGCAGTGGGAAGCAGATCCCCAGCCTCGTCGGAGACGGAGGATGTCCTCTGTGAAGGTCGAGCCCGGTGACCCTATGAAAACGTTTGCAAGAGCACAGATTGCCTTGTCGAGCATGGCCTCAACCTGCAAAACCGGCAAGCCAGCTTGCTGTTTAGTACACGAAACATAGAAAATTTGATCATATATCCTTTCTTTAGATGAAAATTAAGAATTTATTCTCTCGTGTCAGGAGAGGAGGATACATCCTCAGTTTTTATCTGAGTAGAGAGTAGAGGATATATAATCAATTTTTTCGTTATGTGTAGGGATACCTGATTATCTCCACCCATGTGGTTTCTGTATAACAAGGCGTCCCATTTCTCAGAAGTGTGGTGCTCTGGCCTTCTCACGAGGGGGACTTGCCTGTCGTTGAATATGACCAACGACTGCAGAAGGTTCGTCTCACTCTCTGCAGCATCGGTAGATAGATATATGACTGGGACATTAGCTTTCTCGACGATTCGAAGAATGCATTCTGCTGCCTGAGGGATAGAGAAGAAGCAGCTCTCTTTCTTCGCGTTACTGCAGGAAGATGAGAAAACATCAGTGTCTCGTTATGCACAAAGCTTTGTCAACCTGTCATATACACCATCAAAAGAAGCTCAAGCACATAGTACTTGTAACTTTGCAAGGAAAGAATTGTGCCAGCACCAGCACCCCTCAAAGGCTCAAATTGCTTTCCAGAGCATGGAAGAAACAACGTGTCATGTTCAGACAAACCTCTAAACATATATCAACCAAAATCTTTTGTAGTACTAAAATAACACCTAGTAGTTGTAGTTCTTTACATTTGTAAGCTTAAAAAACAGGTGGCTCAGAACTGTCCTAACAAGCAATAGCAAATAAAATAATGAGTATTTTGTGTTTCATCAAACAAAAAAGTTATAACACAGGTCATATATCTAAGCAATTATGTATATGTAAAACAGATGTACAGCTTGTTTATTCACCTAATCAGTTTATCCTATTACAACAACCCAAGTTACTGGGAATAACAAATTGTCCATAGGTTATTACGTTAGGACAAAACTGAACAACAGCAGCTAGGGGCAGACTTTGGACAAAGCACAACCAAAATTAAACCTGTGTCACTCTTGGCTTGCCTAGAGAAGATTTGAGAGAGGTGACACATAATCCAAGAAATATGACTTAATGCAGTTTTTTTAAAAAAAAATCTATCTGACTTGAAATTTTCTATGGTGCCAAAACTGTTAAAAACAGAAAATTTCGTACTAGCTCATAACAATGGAAAGTTTTTGGACATAAGCATAGCAGGACAACAATTAATAAAATATGAATCCTTTTTGTGCTTAACTAAAATAAGTCTCCCTAACTTTAATGACTTTTCTTCCTCAATCACCGTGAAGTGCTGGAGTACCAAGTCAGCAAGTGTATCAAGGGACAAATAATGAATTAACTTCCATTGACACTTACAATGGTACTCCACAAGGTGAGAGAACCAAGTGCAGCAACCAGCTCTAAAATGGGCAACAAAATTGAACTGATTTCCCTTTTATACAAGCATGCAACTAGTAATTTCCAACCCATGCCAGAGCTGCTTGGGAGCTAAAGTGTTTTATTGGTCACATTTTAACACCAATCTGTATGCCTTAATTGAATGTCCATGAGGTTTTTCAAATATTGTTACTAAGTCATGGAAGAGAACAATTTTTCTAGCATTAAGATGAATTATTTGAAAATCTTCAGCATTGTTCATTTTAATTTTTTAAGCACCAAAAAGCTCAGAATGTAATTTAGATTCCAAGAAACCAGGCTATATTGCTTCCTAGAAGATGCTATAGGAGGCTCAGACTTTGTTAATCAAGCACTTCATTGGCTGCATCACAACTAATAAGGCCCTAGTCAATCTGATCAAGTAAACCAGTACATAGAAGTTGACTTCTATAACATTTTGTCTGCCTAGATCTAAGTGAAGCATCCAGGATCAAGTCCAACCGTTCCCTTTGAAATCAATGGCTTGGTTTCTATGTGAGTTATTCAAGGGGAAGCTTATGAAATCAAGTGGGTATCATTTCTATGTGATTTATTTGAGGGGACAAGATCCATTCTACAAATTGCACACAGTAAAGCATAAAAAACAAGCCAATGGAGCAACTAAAGAAATGATATGATGTTTGCTATCCTGCAGATCCAGAGATGTAAAATAGGTGAATCTAGCTACTACTAGAGCCTATTAATGGCATGATCTTCTTGTAAAATATAGTTTAGTTCTCTCAACTTGTTTGTATTGCTAAAAGATGGAGATGGCTAAAAGCGAAAAGGATAAATTACCAGAACTTCAGGAAGCCATGTCGCCGAAAATGCAAAGCTATGTAATTGCCGCCCAAGAAGGTCTGAACAAAGCGCTGCGCAGTGAGCATTATAAGCCTACTTGGCTGGATCAGAGTCTTGCATTTGTGAGCCAATGGACCACCAGGCTGCATCACCCACTCTTCCTCAACATCAGCATAGAACATGTCACCAATTGCAAGCACCTCAGCATCCGTGGTAAACTTTGGCATGATATCCTCCACAAATCTCTTCTTCGGCTCCTTCAGTTTCGCATCCTCAGGCCAAGCCGCCTGAATCTTTCCCACTGAAATTCCCAACCCCTTGAACCTCTTAATATGGTCCTCGTCAAGGTAACAGGGGGGCGATGCGGCATAACATATGAACTGATCAATGCTCACTTTCTTTCTCTTCTCTGTGAATTCCTCGTAGGAAATTACAACCTTCCTACCGATGCAATCATTAATGTGATCGATATCAAGCACCCGGTCGTACTGATAATCCATCTTCTGACTAGGCACCACCAAGATCCGCCCAAGTAATGCTGCAAAGAACATGTGCTTCTCCAAGCAAATCAGGTGGTTCGACATTTGCCCTGAGAGGCAGATGGCGAACAGGAAACGATCCTTCTTGGGGTTCCACTCTATGGTCCGCCGGTTGGAAGGTAATTCCATCCTCTTGCACCCTGCAACAGGCAGATCAAGATCCAAATCATCCTCCGTCGCATTGCCAGCGCCAGAGCGGTGCGCCGAGAGGAGCGTCGCCTGGATCTCGCGGTTGATCTTGATCTGGCTCAGGAGCGCGTCTCGGAGATCGGAAAGTGAGACAGGGGTGGAACTGGAGGTGTTGGTGGGGGCAGAGGGGGCGGTCCGGTTGAATAGGCTGAGGAGGCCGGAGCGCTGCGAGCGCAGGAGGTAGAGGGCGCGGAGCTCGGCCTCCCGCATGCGTGACGCCGCGGGGTCGGAAGCGGGCTCGGCGGAGGGGAGCCGGATGGAGGCCGGCAGGCGGAGAGACGAGGCCCCGCCAAGGGACACGAAGAGCACGAGGAATAGGAGGGGGAGAGCGACGAAGAGGAGTAGGTACCGGCGGGACCAGAGGAGGCGGCCGATCGAGGCGGCGGCGGAGGGGACAGCGGCGCGGAGGCCGGAGACGTCGAATGCCGCCGGGGAGCGTGACCGCGACGAAGGAGAGGGCGGCGGCTTAGTGTGGTTCTGCGGGACGAGCGTCTCGAGGTCGTCGTCCTCGTCGGAGACGGAGGTGTCGCGGTCCATGGCTGACGCCGGAGGCGGCGAGCGTCGGTGCGCGAGCGGTAGCGGGGAGGAGGCGGGAGAGTGGAGTGTGGTAGAGGGAAGAAGAAAGGATGGAGATGGAGGGTGGATGATGGCGACGGTCGAACGGTGTGCTGCTGTCTTCTTCAACGAACACGGATTTTGATTTTTAGTATATTTGTTACTCTAAAATTTAGAGATTTAAGTAAAAAAATAACTTCAATAAATATTCTAAATATTCTCAAAAATAAAGTGTTTCTTAAATTCGCTAATAAGTCTTCGCGCGTGCAGGATTATATATATGGATTTGATTTAAGGATTACGCTGGTTGTTGATTTGTTATGCTAGGGGTTTGGTTTAGAAATCCCATAGAAATTCATTTATAAATTTATTTCTAAAGATTTATATAAAAATATATAAAAAACATATAGGGAGTCTATTTTTAAAAGCATTTAGCATTTCTCAAAAATGATCTAACGGAAGGTTGGATAATGTACCGTTCTTTTAACAGAATTTGTCTTAGACCCATTTGTTCCACCTTGTTTAGGAATTAAAGTCCCTAAAATACCAAACATTGTGGCTGAAATGGACTAAATTTTTGTTCCTAAACTTTAGCTCTTTAATCGCCATAAAATTGCTAAAAGGGACTAAAGAATACTAAAGAGCAGTCTCAACCCATAATTTCTTAAGTAAGGTCTTATTTTGTCATATCAACAAGACACTATATCTAAATCAATAATAAATTTTTTATACTAATATTTTTTTATCCTCCTCTCATCCAATCACTTTCATCCATATCTTGGATATAGTGAAAACATGGGGTATTACTTTAGACATGATTTCTTTATATTATAGTATTTTTCCTTATTAAATAACTTGTCACATCTTTTTTCTATATGTAAGAAATCATTCTACATTAATGCCTCTCGGGATGGGACAAAAGATATTTGCAGTTATTTATTAGAGACAATTTGATCTTTATTCAACTCATTTAATAACTTTTAGTCAACTAGAGTCAAACAAGTTTCAACTCATTTACTATTTGTACACCGGAAGGAGTAGTGACTAAAGTTTAATCAAGTAAATAAATAGAGTAAAGTTTAGTTTAGTCTTAAAAAACCAAACATGGTCTTATTGTCATGCGGATCATATCAGATCAATTAATAGCAAGCACTCGATTTCTCTTGCTCGGTTAAATTTTAGTATCGGGTTATTATCTCGGTAGATTTTTTTCTTCATTTGAAGTTTTTGTTTTTTTGCTTGAATTGTGTTGTTGGTTTTTGAAGGCTAACTGCAAGCTGAATTTTGCTGTTGTATCAAACAGGCTGAGAGATCCCAGTTCTAGGTCCATTACCAACTTCCAGGCCTATTAAGATGTGTCCTGCTCCTTACGATCAGATAACGAAAATTTGGGGGAAGTGAAACATTTGAAGGGCTCCTTTGGTTTGGAAATTGGAATTGAGTTTTTTTGAAAGAATTTTAGAGGAAGTGAAATGACCATTATATATCCCGAATATCCCGAATTGTGTAGTCTTTAATAATATGTTCAAAGTTGAAAAATATTTGATTATATGTACTAATCAGTTAAACTATATGCGCTGATTAGAATGATCAAGAATCTTCAACTTTGAACGTATTATCAAAAAACTCTCAACTTTGAAATATATAATCAATTTTGAGTCCTTTTTCCATTTCAGAATTGTTCTAAGTTTTCTTACACGAGTTCTGGGTCAGATTCAAGTCTTTGAATACGATTTGAACAGAAATCTGGATAGAAAAAAAATGAAGAAGCTGAGTGTCGACGCTCCTCGGCCGCCGCCGCTTCGCCGGGCGAGAAGGGACTGTCGTCGTCGTCGTTCATCGTCGTCGCTTTGCCATCAACTATCGAACTACCCGCCGGCGTCAAACAACGGCCCGGGAGGATCGGAGGCGTGCGGCGATGGAAGAGACGGCGATCGGCCGGAGCGGTGGGTTCTGGGGCTATTGATGCGAGCGAGACGGACATGGACGCAGGAGCAACGTCGTGGGTTCGTGGCACAGTCTATTTTATATCCCACTGGCCACTGCTTGCATGAATCCGATTCGGGCTATTAACGTGTGGAAATCCAGCTCCGATTTTCGGCATGGTATTAAACGGGGGTGATGTGATGACTCGCTCCTACCATGCATCGCGAACTACACCTACACGCTCGTCTTCTTTATGTACACCGACACTTTGACCCTGCTGCACTCTTCTCGCCGGCCGGCGGCCGCCGCCGTCGGTACGTCTGGGAGCACCGTGCTCGTCGGACGCGGCCGTAGTCCGTCGTCGTCCGGTCACTGCTTCAGCCGCGGCGAGCGGGACGACTCCACGAGGATCGCCCAGAGCACCTGCACGTCCTCACACGGGCACGACTTCACGTCCTCGTACAGGATGTAGATGCCTCTCTCTGCCATGCAAAAAAAAAAAAAACAGACACAACGCAGAGTGAGCTTCCACAATCCAGAGCAGGAAGAAGCACCATGAACAGCAAAATTCAGAGAGAGAAGCGAGATGGAGAGAGCTAGCTGCACATCACGTACTCTTTCTCCGGGCGGAATGCATGCGAATCCAGAGCTTCTTGAGAGGCGCGAGGAGAGACTGGAGCCAGCCACCCATGGCCCCGGCCCCCAGCTCCGCCTGCTACCTCTACCTGCTGCTGCAACCTGAAACCACCTTAGCATGCATGCACCCAAGCAGCTGCTGCAGTGCAAGTGTGCAACTAGCCAGGCTGAAATAGTTAGAGAAGAGGGGGGAGACGAGAGACTGGTGAAGAAGCCTCTGCTTTACTATTTGCTACCATTCACGCTGAGCTCCCTTGCGTCTTGCTTTAAAACGATCTTGGTACCGCGTCACTGTCCATCCATATCTTCACATGAATAAATTAGCATCATTTCGCAGATGCAGCTCGCAAAAAAAATAAAATAAAAAGGTTTCTTCTAATCGAAGAGAGAAACACCGGGCGTTGTTAGGTCTTACTTAAGCTTTCTGGACATGGTGGCCTACCGTGTCTGCAGTTCGAGCCACGAGCGAATTCGCCGATGGCTTCTTTTTTAATCTGGCAGAGCTCCTGCCCTTTTCGCCGACAAAAAAAAACAGTTAACCACTGCCGATGGAAACAATTTCTAAGCCAATTCTGTGTAGAGTTCAAAATTCCCATGCCACAAAAATAAA
This sequence comes from Zizania palustris, assembly GCA_019279435.1. Taxonomy (NCBI): domain Eukaryota; kingdom Viridiplantae; phylum Streptophyta; class Magnoliopsida; order Poales; family Poaceae; genus Zizania; species Zizania palustris. The sequence goes on from JAAALK010000282.1 coordinate 16,202,037, forward strand.
ATGCCATGTTCAAACTGATATGTGAACATCAATTCCGTCGGTGAACAGTACGTGGCACCGGTGAGACATGAACTTGAGCCTACATGGATGATTTGCAGCAGGTCACATCCAAATGTTGAGAAAATAGCAACAGGGCGTCTGTTAGAGCATCACCATTGTACCACGAGGCAAATGGAAAAGGAAAGAAAGAAAAAAGGAGGATGAAATAATGCGCACACTGAATACGATGTTTCAAGTATCTGAAAAGATCATGAGAAGGAAATTGAGAGCAGGAACTGACCTGTTCAAGTAGTTGCCTCTTCACTTTCTCCCGTGGAGAAGCTCGGCCGTATCAGCAGCAATTCTGGAGATCTCATGGACCCCCATGGCTGGCCCCATGGAAGGGAATCAGAGGAATTAATGCCAAGTCAATGTTTTTTTTTGTCCCTCCTTTGATCTCATCATATGGGATATCCTTTGCTTCAGCCCACGGGCACATCCATGCTAACCATCCAGTGATTCTAGAAATTGAATGTCATCTTATGTGTCATAGTATCAAAGTGTTCTACTGTTCTTTCTTTCTTTCTTTCTTTTCGGTGCATCTATATGTTAGGCTTGCTACTTCCATGACATGTATAGGTTAGTCAGAGTAAATTGTAGCAACGTTTACTTTAGCACAAATTTCACAGGATTGTATTAGCTGAATTCAGCGTTGTCATTTTTGTACTAGTAGGTGCATGATGCAACTTTGAGTTGGGCTTTCTTTTTCAGTGCACATCCTACCAAAGGAACCGACAATCTGAAAATCAACTAAATCAAGGAGTTTATGAATCATCATACATCAACATACGCAAAGTGGTGGAGCTCAGGGGGGCATCAACAGAAGGAAAAGAATGGTTCAATGAAAGCCGGTACTTTGATAATTTTTTGGGGATCAACCCTGTAAATTATAACCATCGAGACAAATTATGGGATACTGACAAAACACAGGATAAAAAACTGTAATTTTACCAGCAATTGAATTCCCATCAGTAATCTAATTAGTTGATTTGGGCCATTTTAACCTCTACCTTCAATCTTTACCAATCCTCTAGTCGTTAAGGATCATCAAAATGCAAATCACAGAATGTTCAGAGTAGCACACTTCTGAAGTGAAACTAGTTGATTATAACAATCACCATTGGTGAGAGAAGTAATTTGGCACAGAGCATACACCAGATTTTCTCAATTCAATATTGTTTCTACTAACCTCACAAGCAATATATAGAGAATAAGAACATCAAAGTTTGCAGAAAGACATCATTTTTGGTGTTGTTTTTTGGATTTGTGATCAAAATTTGGATTTGTCAAAGACATGATAACACAATTGAGCACTGAGATTTGATGCCCTGTGTAAATACCTATCTAGCAAAAAATATTAGATACTCAAAATTTCAACTTGCTAATCATCAGTAGAACACAATAGTTAAGAAACATGAAATCCTTGCACAAGGTTTTGTCAGGCTTGCATATTCTAAGCGTTAGGATTCATTAATTTATGGTAGAGTTGCTGAAGAAACCTGTCATCATGTTTCTGCCTATTCAATCTTCCATGCATGAAGTATCAAAGTGAAGCCAAAATGATGTGCTTGAAGCAACTTTTCATTTTGCAAGCAAGACCTTGACATCAATTTTTCCATAGACTGACCTGATTGAAACAAGAACATGGCACGCCCATTTGATGAACCAAATAGCCAGTCATGCACATCCCAGAGCACCTCTACCGGAAGTCCATCAACATAGATCGTCTGGTTTCCTCTGAACTTCCATGCAAGTCTCTTCACTTGCATGACTCTCTTCTTGCCAATCCTGATTTCTAGGCTTGGATCCTTCAACCCTAATGTATCACACTCTATGGTGATATGATGGAGTTGGCCAATATCCAAAAACCGAGCCTTTGCCGAATACACCTTCTTCCCATAAATGTGCTCCTTCCTGGCTATCATGACAGCATTGGGAGCCAATGCATCTGATGAAACCCTGTGATCCACCTCCTTGCGCATGTCCCCGAGCACAAGAACAGCTTCAAGATCACAGACCAGGGCAACATAGAAACCTTCGACTGGTTCTGGCCCGGCTGCAAACTTTGCAGAGGACAGGTCCCAGATGATATCCAGTGCGCCACCATCCAACTCCATGGCCTTGGAGCCTTTCCTCTTGGAGAACAGCCAGGGCTTTATCTCTGTCTTGCAAAGGCAACGATTCGAGGAGTCGTCTACCGCGATGGCTAGAGCCTGCCCCATGGTCATCTTGCTCCAGGTGACGGTGACCCTGCAAGATTTGCCGCGCAGACGGGCTAAGTAGGCGCACTGCACCATGTTCTGGCCACCTGGAGAAGACGAGTGGGCGACCTGGACGACACTTTGACTGAGGCAAGACGCAAAATCTCTCATCCTGATGATGGCGACGGTTGCAAGTTGCAAGCTCCGATCCTCCCTTTCTTTGCGGCTTTCTGACGAACACTGCGTGCGCAACTGCCCTACACTTATCACGCACTCACAAGCCGCGCAGGAGAATGTTCCCCAACTTCGATTCAGAACATTTTCTTCTTCGGCGAAGGCTCAAAAAAGGGAAAGAACTGAGTTTGCACCTTTGCACTCGATCGCGCCCACGATTTTCCTTACCAAATCCAGGCTTGTTCACCTGAAATCTGAAACAACGTCAACAAATCAATAACCGGACCACAACCATACCTTTCCTTTACGAAATCAATCAAGAACCACCGGCGACGAACGGAGTCGCCGGAGACCTAGAGAAAATAAAGCAGACAGACCGACGGAGGAATCCGCTGGGCTGCCGTTTTCATCTGACAGGGGCCAAAAGAACTCAACCGCTACACATCAAAGTGTTCACCTCAGGAGCAGTGAAACCGCAGCATCAGCAGCAGCACCTCTCCCTCTCGCCTGGCCCGTCAACTTGTTCCGCTTGTAGCAGTAAAATACTGCCAGTTTGTTGTATGGGAGTAACCAAAAGCAAGCGGGCGGGAGGAAGAAGACAAGAAGCTGTGCGCCTGTGCCGACTGCCGAGCGCGAGGCAGGTCGACCGTCGACCGCCACCACCACCCGCAGCGTGGCGTTGGGGAATGTGGGCAGCAGAAAAGACGCGAGGAGGGACAGCCGGACAGGGGGCATTGGGTCGGGGGCGGGGATGAGGCGCGCGGGGGTGCGGGCTGGGGCTGCGCCTGGCGCTGGCGCCTGCGCGGCCTGCCGACCGCCAGATGCACTGTCGAGTCGGCAGCGAGGTCGCCCTTGTCGCGGACATGTGAGCTCCGCGGCTTCCGCGGTGGATCACGGCAGAGCGTACCCCCGTATAATACGGAAAAGTTTGGGGTTTTGTACGGAGATGTGTACCAAAGAAATCCATCGCGCTTAAGGTGGAAATGGACGGAAACGATTGTTATTATATTGGTTTCTGAATTTTTTACTGAAACAAATGAAACAAAAACGAATACAGATATTCCAAAAACCGACACGATAGCGAATGTCATTGAAAATGATTATGGACCGAATAAGGATCGGATATGAATTCGAAACCGAATATCTATCGGAATTATAAAAAAAACATTAATATATGAAAAAAATACGATGAACAAATAAATAAGTTCAATTTACACATATATTAATAAAAGATAAATACATATAATAAAGTAAAAATAACTTTTACTTTAGTGGTAATGAATATATATTATTGATTTATAGCAAATAATCATATAATAATTTAATTTAATTTTTTTTATTATTTTATAAATATAATATAGTTTAAATTTTATATAATACGAAAAAGTAAAAGATAATTATACAAACCGTGAAAACGAAAACTTACCTTTTTGTTACGTGGAATATTCTGTTTTCGTATTCATTTCTGTCGGAAATCGGAAATCGCTGTTATATTTTTGTTTCCACTTAAAAAATTATGTTTTCGTTTCTGCTTTAGGATTTTCCGTTTCCAAATAAACTTCTTCGTTTCCTTTTTTTTCCTGAAACGGATGAAAACTTTCCATTCCGTTTTCATCCATAATTCATACGACGCGGTAGGTCATGGTATAATACAAACTATAACATTAAATTAATTTCAGTATTTCCATTCTATAATATATTTTAATAATGTATTTATTTAATATTATAGATGTTAATACTGTTTTAAAAACTTGATCAGACGCTGGAATCACCAGCGTCGCACGAGCAGTTGACTAGAGGCTGAGCACGCGTTAGCATGGGCGGCTTCGTTCTCATCAGCGGGTTCCTCTCGAAGAAGTTGGACGGTCGGAGCTCGAACCCGCCGCTCAGCGTTGGCATCACCGGGAAGTCCTCCTGGTATGGTATGTGGTGCAGCCCCAGCGTGTACCACAGCACGATGTCCTCGCCGCGGATGGCCCTGTTCCTCTGGCTCCAGGCGGCGAGCCCGTCGTCGCCGTGGCTCTGGTCGGCGTACAGCCCGGACGCCCACTTCTCCGACTTGCTGTACGGAGTCACCCGCGCACCTGCTTCTTGCAGTAGCTGGCCCTCCTCTGCGGGAAGTCGTCGTCGGCCAGCACGGACGCTGCCGTCGCGCCGGCGGGGACGACGCGGTACCCGACCTCGTTCCCTATCCTCGTCTTCTTCCCCGGGTTGACGAACACCAGATCGGCCGGCAGGCCGGCGGCGAGGTCCACCTGGCCTTCCGCCTCCGTCTCCGCCACCTCGCGCCGCACCGTCCAGTAGCTCCTCCTCGGCGTGCCGCCGTCGGTGCTGCGCGCGGCGGCGGCGGTGACGACGGTGCTCTTGACGAAGGAGTTGTTGGTGCCGTCCACGTCGAGGTCCAGGTAGTACGTGACGTAGTGGTCGTGGTACACGGCGATGGTGTTCTCCGCCACCAGCGTCCCGTGCGCGTCCTGCACGATCTCGTCGGCATGGATGTACGCCGTCCCCTTCACCTCCAAGAGCCCGGTGAGGGACACCTGCGACGACGACGCATCACACAGCCAAGAAACGACGCGATGAAATTACAGCACGCCGCTTCACTTAATCTACGGTCTCGTCGATCTAATTGCGGTTTAATTAGCAAAGCAGTAAGTGACTAGTGATGATTACCACGAACTTGATGGAGCCGCTCGTCTTGAACTCCCAGTCCAAGATGTAGTCGTAGTTGCCGGCGGAAACCACCATCCTCACCACCAAGCTGACGTCGGGGCGGACCTCCGTGATCAGGTGGTCGGGGAAGCCGGCTTCCGTGTGGCGCCAGGCGACGTCACCGGCGAAGCGCTCGAAGACGCAGATCATGTTCTTGCCCTCGACGGGGTTGCCGTCCTGGCCGGCGTAGTAGCCGTCGAGGTAGGCGGCGTCGGCAGGGCAGTCGCCGCCGGGCTGGAGAGGGAAGACCCAGAGGCCGAGGCCGTACTCGCCGGCGTCGAGGAACGTGCGGTAGTACCACTCCTCCACCGGGTCCATATACGGCACGAAGATCTCCGACACGAAGCCGCGGTACAGCACCTGCCGCCGCGCGCCGCCGCCGGCGTCGGCGTCGTGGACGGAGGCCAGCGAGATGACCGTGCCGGCGCGCATGTCAAAGCCCACGTGGAACTCCCAGTTGGCCCACCTGCATGCAGTCGCCAGTCGCCCCAAAGAAACATGTCATCTTTGGATTAGATTAAATTTGATTTGATTCTGTTGCTCGGCAAGCTAAAAGTTTTTAAAAATAAATTTGAAGTTTAAAATTAGAGAAGTTTAATTTATATATATATATATACAAATGTTATCCCACGTGGATACTACTGAAAAATTTGTTACTAAAAAAGTAGTACTCAATTACTATTCTACTGAGAATTCTACTACTAAAAATCTGGCTAGTTTTCCGTTCTCCGTCCGCAAGCCCCGTACGTGTCTTCCCATTTCCCGTAAAAAACCAATAAAAAACCGGTTAAAACTTTTACCCTATAAAAACCGCCCAAATGGCCTGACTAACCCCCACCCCCCACCGGTCTCACGCGCGGCTCCCTCGAGCAGTCCGCAACAACCGCCGCATGCAAGGAGCAGGCGCGCAAATTGCAACTGCCAGATCCAAATGTTTGAATGAAGAAAAAGAAAAAGGAAAATAAATAAAATAAAAAAGAAGAAAAAATATACTTTTGCATTTTTGTTTTTTAATTTTTTTATTTTACATGAAGGTACAAATTTTGTATAAAAATCCTTATATTTTTGAAAAATCATGCATAAACATGAATTTTACACAAATACCCCGTTGAAAATAATGTTCTCTGTTGCAAAGCACAGACACCTGACTAGTATATATATATACACAAATGTTATTCTACACCACGGGTGTAGAATGCTATTCGTCGGGATTGGATGGGGCGTGGGGGCACGCTGAGTGAGATAGGTACGGTTAGGTTGATCTATGTAGAATAGCATTCTACACCTGTAGTGTAGAATAGCGTTTGTATATATATATATATATATATGTATATATAATTTGATTATCTTCATTGATGCGTGATGCACGTGTTTCTTCTGAGTTCTAATTAGATTTGAAAAATCGTCTCTACGCTACGTGGATGTGTTACCTGACACACATATTTTCTCTCGTTTTCACGCAATTAAATGAGAATAATGAGCTTAATCAAGTTGACTAGTTAATTACTTGATGACGTGGCCGTCTACGTGGAAGTCTCTGCCCTCCGGTGGCACCACCACGGCGGGCGCCGGCGCCGGCCCGACCTTGCCGGCCCGGTAGTCTGTGCCCTCCGCTTTGGGCACTGGGTATGTTACCCTGTCTCTGTACCCGACGATGACCATTCGGTCGAGGTCCACCACCAGCGTCACGCCCTCCAGCGGCCGCGCGTAGAAGTTGGCCGTCTCGCCGGCCACGAAGCAGAGCACCTTCGCCACCCTGCCGCGACGCGGCTGGGGCTCGCCGAACCACCCGACGGGGAATACGACGCAGAGGACGTCGTCCATGTCCACCCCGCGCCGCCGCACGGACTCGATGAATGGCGGGTGCTTGGGAGGCAGCGCCACCGCCGCGAACTGCTCCTCCAGCGTGAGCGTCGGGTAGCCGGCACCGCGGTGGACGGCGTGCGAGAGGACGGACGGGGTCGAGGCGTCGGTGACGTCTACGCGGAGCTCGTGGGACTCGCCACCGGCGCGGGCGATGACGAGCGCGCGGCGCGGAAGAACGGGGCGGGAGGGATTGGAGGAGGAGGAGGCGGTGCCGTTTCTGCCATAGGCGTAGGAGAGCACGTCGGGCTTGTCGGGCTCGTCGAGGCCGACGTAGTGGAAGGTGAGCGGGCGGGCGGGGAGGAGGGAGGAGGAGAGCACCGCGGCGCGGACGGCGGTGAGCTCCCTGGCGGAGAGGGGGTCGAGCGGGTGGGGGCGGGAGACGGCCGCGGCGACGGTGAGCGCCGCTAGAAGGAGAGGAAGCATTGCGCTGAGTGGCATTTGGGCGATCGGATGACATCACGACTTATACTGGACATTATATTTATTACATCCATATCAAAATATAACAATTTTTATGTTTAAACATGTATATTAGAATGTATATTAGAAAAATATAAGAAGTTTATAATACTTTTTATCGGGATGTATGAGTGCCCTTCGACAAGTTATCCTTTGAGGTAGATTGATTTGGTTTGGAGTAGTCTATGTGTTAGTGATCCTATGGTTGACTCTAAAACTAAGATAGAGATAAAATTTAGATATATTCACGCCTCCTTTGAGATAATAACCTTATTAATGAAGTATGTGCTGATTAGTCTGATTACAATGATATCACGTGTGTGAATTGTAAAAGTCTTTGTCCTCAAGGAGGTACTTCCGACGCTTTATATATCCTAAGGTTGGCCGTTTAGGCTTTAACTCCCCGAATTAAGTTCATTTAAAGTGGATTAATAACCATGACATTATTCGCTACCTTTGGTAGTATTCAAATATGACAATTACGTCTCTAGTGATTGTCAACAATTAAGTATGTGAACATGCTATCGCCTCTGCCTCCTAAGTCATCGCACTCATGTTATTTCCTAAGTGCTCAACTTGAGGTGTTATACAAGTTTTCTTTTATATCTTATTGACCGCTTTGATGTTGACTGTTGATCTGACCTCTTTTGACCTCTTATTCTGTCCGACTACCCAATACAACTCGGGAGGTACTCGGGGGCATTATAATAGTGAGTATAAGTATGAAAGTGTTTGGGTAAAATAATAACTAACAAAGTACTAAAGATAAAGAAAATAAAAGCACTTTAAACATAAAAAGTAATCTTATACAACTAGATTAGTATTATTGATGACAAAACTTGGTTGAGGCCTAAATCCAATAAGGACCCGACATGGTCAGCAGAAGTCAAAGAAGCTTGATCAAAATTAGTCAAAGAAGTTTATCTGTTGTACGTGACCGGATATGGATGAGCCGATAGATATAAAGATAGAGATGAAATAGAATCGGTTGCGATCGTAGCGGACGACAAGTCTTCGGACTATATGTACCTAGTAGGTAGGTTAGAGGACACACAACTACAACTACAAAATTACTCTTGGTGTATCACCACCCTTGTTTATTCAAGGTTAATTCCAGCGGGACTTGGCACTCGGAATTAGGCTACATCGTCTCGATCTTCGGTTCATAGGTTAGTCCCGCCACCCTGGTTATTGTGTCAACCGAGTTGGTGTCGTTCAAGGATGCATCGCTTTGATCTCTGGTGGCACCGGTTCGATCAATATAATCACGGGTTTATCTTTATGTATTAGCTAGGTTTGAGGGTGCATCGTTACGATCTCTTAAATCGACATAGATTAGATATCATAGTTCGATGCTTCATCGATTAAGTTCGACATCTTGATCAATTGTATCTGGTTTTATTGTGTAAATCATTCATATGAATAAAGTATGCCCAATATATCGAAAGATTGTTAGTCATTCATGATTTAGCATCTGTCTTGGTTATGTCTGATCTTGCTGTTATGATGGTTTAATAGTATATATATATTCTCTAGTATACTAAATTTAGATTTTATCGAAGTACAAGATGATAGGTTACCTTTTAATTCCGCATTACATCTCTTTGGAATCGAGGATTACCGATTGGCTCGAGCACATAACGCACTGCTTTCCCTGCCATCGGTGTGATGGTGCAGGCGTCGTGTATCGAGCGATCGCCTAATTGCTCCTGATGGCCCTTCACGATACACGCATTTCAGCGTGTAACTTGTCCATCAACTCAATAGCTGATTAGTATTGTATTACCGATTTTCCATACCTTATTAGTTACATGATCAAATTGATTAGCACGCTCAGAACTCGAGAATTTATGACCTGCACTAAAGTTAAACAAATCTCCCGAACCACGCGTATGACCAAAAATTACACCAAAAGTATATTTGAAATAAAATTTGAACTTACAAATATTATTAAAGAATAATATACATATTTTGGGCGTGTATCCGGGTGTAATACATGGGCTAGGCTGGATGCATGGGCCCAACGGAGCGACACCAAGAGTGATCCATGCAGTAGGAGGAATATTTCTCTTTGAGATACCTATTGCTGCCTTGGTTCTACTAAGCTCATAATCATACATGATTCTTATGAGGCACATTTCTTCTGCAAGTCCTTCAACTTTCTTGAACCCATAGCCTAACAGTCCTATCATTGTCAAGGCCACCAGATGCAATTTTGTTCTCTGTTGGATGGCAGGACACTGAGATGACTGTGTCACTATGGCCTTCCAATTTCTGAAGAATATTTTTCCCTTGGAGGTCCCATATGTAAACACAGTTGTCTTCTGATCCACTGACAATATACTTCCCATTCATCACGGAAAACGCAGACTGAATGCAGTATGTTCTGTTAACATGTCCACTATATACCTTCAAGAACTTGCCGGTGGAAAAATTGCATAGTTTCTGCAATCGGGAAGAATAAACTTATGAAGTACAATCACAGTAGATGTATTATTTCCAAACAAAATAACTGACTGTAATGATACTGCATAAAAATGAAAGTACCACCACTACCATGAAGAAACACATGATAGCATAACAGAATGTAAAATTTCATAGGATGTTGCTTGATATGGAGCACTATTGACCTAATGGCCCATAAGGTTTTGTCCAAGTAAAAAAGGTATGAGAACTGAAGGGACACTTTGCGCAATGAATACCATGGATCAATCTAACATAAAGCATTGACAAGTGACAACATCAAGCCTATTGAAAGTTCATCCTCCAATCACTTGAATTATCCATGACACAGTGATCTGTTAATGTGCAAACTGATGAGCCCACATAAATTTCACTAGCAAAGTTTGGAGATCATTTAACAACAGAAAAATCAGAAGATAAACATGCCATTGCAAGAAAGCCATGAACAAAACAAACATATGAGGTTTGGGCGAAACTGCAAAAGTGTACACAAACTTAGTTAGACATTTAGCTTATAAGGTTACATCTTGTCAATGGGATTAACCAAATGACCGTCAGAAGGAGGGATCTTTGGCCATATTGGCAACCATATTTTCTTCAGTACAAAAATGGAATTTATATGTGAAACTGAAACAAGATGTGGTATATAACCTCCAGTAATAGTAGACTAGATGCTTAGCACTTGGAAGAACAGTCTGCCTATGCAAAAAACAATACATATGAATACCAGAAATAATAGCTCAGATAGATTTCCATTCAATGTGAAGTCTACCGCAACTTTTCCATTTTGATTTCAGAAATGATAACTGAGAAAGATTTTCACTCATTGACAGAAGCAGTTCAATTACAACAGAAAATTGAGCCTCAAACCAGCTAGAATCTCTGGTCTTGTACCCAGACCAAAATACAGCAAAAGTGTGACCTTGACTTCCAATAATGCCTGAAAATGTGTGGCCTCAATTTGGAAGAAAAATGTTTGGCCTCAATTTTGAAGAAAAATGTTTGGATTCAATTTGTTCCGTGATTGGCTAAAATTTGGGAAAAAGAAAATGTTGCTTCCAAATTGTGGTTTGCATACAATACGACAACACAGTGGTTTCCAATCGACAACAAATGATAAGAACGTTTTGCACATCAGAATACTTAAAGGGGCCTATTTGTGAGCTTCATTTGTCCTCCCTCCAGTTCATATTATAAGTCCCTTGTCTTTTTTCTGAAATCAAACTTCTCTAATTTTGATCAAGATTAAAGAAAAATGTATTAACATCTACGATATCTAATAAATACCATATTAAGACATTTTTATCATGGATTTAATGAAACTAATTTGATGTTGTAGTTGTTAACATATTTTTCTATAAAATTAGTTAAAGTTTAAGAAGTTCAACTTATAAAAAAGTAAAACGAGCTTTAGTTAGAACAAGACGATAGCTTAACAAAAGGTTCACTGCTCTAACTTTTTGATCACTAAATGGCATGGAGTCAATTGATCATACCAAATTGATCATACCAGTGAGTCGTCGAGCGTGGCGACGAGGATGAACTTGCCATTGGGCGAGAACATGGAGAATGACACAGCAGGCTTCTTCTCGTCGATGACCGTCTTGAGACAAGACCCAGTCGTAGCATCCCAAATCTTGCAGGTCCCATCATGGCTCCCCGACACGATGATGGAGCCGTCGCGGATGAAGTGCACGGAAGTGACGGGCTCGGAGTGTGCGTCGATGGTTCGGACGCAGCGGCCGCTCTTGACGTCCCAGACGCGCACGGTGCCGTCGAACCCGCCGGAGGCGACCGTGGTGTTGGTCTGCGGGTTGAAGTTGGCGCTGAAGACGAAGTTGGTGTGCCCCTTGAGAACTCGGATGCAGCGATCGGCGTTGGGGTCGGCGGGCTGGGCGCCCGGGTTGAGTCTGGAGAGAATAGGGCGGACGTCCCAGATGCGGAGGGTGCGGTCGTCGGAGGCGGTGCAGAGGTAGAGCGAGTCCGTGGACCAGGAAAGGTCGGAGACGCCGTCGGTGTGGCCGCGCAGGGTGGCGATGACGGCGAGCGACGATGGGGAGAGAAGCGCGACCGTGCTGTCGAGGGACGCCGTCGCGAGGAGCCGGCCGCAGGGGGAGAACCGCACGCACGAGACGGCGCGGCTGTGCGGGGTCGCCGCCCGCATCTGCTTGTACGGCCGGTACGGCGGCGGCGCCTGCTGCTGCTGCGGCGCCCCCGACGACATGGTCGGCGCGCCTCTCGCGACGGAGAAAAAGAGGGGCTTTGTGTTTTGGTCCGCGGACTCCTTTGACAACTAAACCGAGCCCCCGACGGACCCGGCCTCAAATAGGCTTCAAATAGGCCGCGGACACGGCCTCCAACCCCGAGAGTGAGCCGCGTAGCCGCACCAGCGTCGCCTCTCCGGGAAGCGGCGGGAACGCCGAGGAGGCTCGAGTCCCATCGCCGGAGCGATGGATCTCCTGAAGAGGGAGCTGGAGAAGAAGCGGAAGGCGGCGACGGCCGACTTCGGCGGGAAGAGCTTCGTGCGGCGATCGGAGCTGGAGCAGAAGCAGCTACAGAAGCGTCGCCACGAGGAGCACCGCCAACTCCTTGCCAAGGCCCCGACCGCGACCTCGTCCGGCTCCGCCGCCGCCTCCGACCCGAACAACCCCAACGCCGACCCCACCCAGTCCTCGGTCGCGAACTCCTCCTCGTCCGCGAACCCTAACCCTAGCTCCTCCTTGTCCGGCTCTGCCGCGTCCTTGCCGCCGGGCCTCGCAGGGAAGAAGCCCACGCAAGATGAGGCGCTCCTCGGAGAGGAGCGCCGGATCGACGAACTCGACCTCCCGCGGCACGAGGTGGTGCGGCGTCTCCGCATTCTGCGTGAGCCGGTCACGCTGTTCGGGGAGGACGACGCCGCCCGACTCGCCCGCCTCAAGTTCGTGCTCAAGTCCGGTGTGATTGACGACATCGACATGACAGAGGGGCAGACCAATGACTTCCTCCGTGACATGGTCGAGCTCCGCCAGCGCCAAAAGGCTGGCCGTGACACCTATGTCAAGGGCAAGGGCAAGGGCAAGGGCAAGCGAGTTGGTGGCGGCGATGGTGGTGATGGTGGCGCTGCTGGAGATAACGCAGATGTTGGGGACGGAGACGCCCAGGGGAGTGGGGATGATGCTGATGTGGACGAGGACTCAAAACGGATGAAGACCAAGTTCGAGGATCTCTGTGACGAGGACAAGATCTTGGTGTTCTTCAAGAGGCTGCTCATCGAGTGGAACCAAGAGCTTGATGAGATGGCAGAGCAGAAGAGGACAGCAAAGGGAAAGTCGATGGTTGCAACGTTCAAGCAGTGTGCACGGTATCTCAGCCCTCTGTTCGAGTTTTGCAGAAAGCAGGTGAGAAGTTTTTTTTGCATTTCATAAGTAAGTTAAATAAACGTGTTCTTGATTTTGTGGCTTTTAATTTTAGCAAGTGTTAGAAAAAATTATAACCGATAGAAACAGTGGAGTCGATTGGGATTGAAATGAAGCTTGTAGCTGCATGGTTTATGTGAGAGTCATGATCCTGGGTAACTAACTAGTCACCGTGATTAATGCAATTTTGGGACTAACATTAGAAAGAACAGATGGCAAAACTGGCCATCCATGTTTTGCGTAAATTTTTGCTCTCAAATTGTTTTGTTTTTTCTTAAGAGAAGGCACTTGGGAGCTTAAAGAAGCAAAGAACAGCTTACTAGCAAGAAGCTTTATAGTGTAGAAAGATAATGACCATGGAAATTATAAACATTGTTTAATTTTGTTAAGCAATAACCTACCCTTGGTTACTTCTACTTGTTGAATGTATATCAACAAATATAAATAAAAACTTGTCTATGTTTTTATAATTTCCAACAGTCATGTGAGTTGCTCTATTTCACTAAGATTTTGTGATTATGTAGAGGGTATTGCATGACATAGAGTGAGAGTGACGGTTATCGTACAATGTTTGCCAGGTACTCATGTATTAGTAAGCTCATAGGGCAAAATGTGAATGCCACCATATAAAGTGTATCATTATGACGAGTACTTTCTGCATTCAAGGAATTTATTTGCAAGTTTGGAATGTTTGATATACCCTCTATGCATGTGAGGAGTACCAACAGACCAATGCATCATTGGTGCTCTCAAATACATAATGAAAACAAATTATTTGGAGGCTTTGAGGACAAGGGTTTCATGTATTTAGTACCATCCAGATTTGAAACCCTAACACAATCTCAAACAATTATTTCTTGCGTGTAGCTTTTGTTGTTTTTTGAGATTTACACTTGTTCTGTACTAGCATATATTCTGATTCCTAATTCATTGTGCAAAAGCTTACCTGTGCTAGATTTTGTAATGGTATTCTGCATAACTTTCTCCAAAATTCTGGTTTGTGTCATGGATTCAGCTTCCATGTAATTATGAATTACCTTGCAAATGGATCCAGTTTGGTACATTGTTTATCCATTTTTAGTTCAATATGTACTACTTATGCATTTCTTGAGTGCAGATATCTTGGCAATTCTGATACTGATTATTGTTTTGATATTTGTTTAGGTTCTTCCTGATGACATCCGGCGAGCATTGCTAGTTATCGTTGACTGCTGCATGAAGCGTGATTATTTAGCAGCTATGGACCAATACATTAAGCTGGCCATTGGCAATGCACCATGGCCTATCGGAGTCACTATGGTTGGTATTCACGAGCGTTCTGCCCGAGAAAAGATCTACACAAACAGCGTCGCCCACATTATGAACGATGAGACCACTCGCAAGTACCTTCAGTCAATCAAGAGGCTTATGACCCTTTGCCAACGACGTTATCCTGCTATGCCCTCCAAATCTGTGGAGTTCAACAGCCTGGCAAATGGGAGTGACCTACAAGCCCTTTTATCAGAGGAGAAAGATCCAGGAAAATCTCCTACTGAGGATAGGCTCAGGCTCATGCCAGCATCAAAAGAATGATGTTTGGGTGCCCAAGCTTGGATCACAAATAGAATGTATGGAATATGTGTAATATGCACGCCAAGTTTTCCTGTTCATGTTTTCATTTTTGTACTCGCGCGAATTCCTGGTAATCGTTTATGATAATCAAATTAATTACTAAAGAAAGCAATATTGTCTGTTCCACTGCTAGAGTTCATTGGCTAAGGTTGGTTGCATTGTACCAGTCTAAATGTCTAGCATTTTCTAGCTGTGCAACAATGGTGCTGGTTAGCAAACTGTACTGGATTCAGCAGGTTGGTTAAGAACTAGCCTGCCTCATATACTGTAACTGTTCAAATAGCTGAACTATCTGTTGAACAAAACCAAGACATGCTGCATTTATCACATAACCAGAAGGATTCAGGCACCACGTGCTCGAGATGTGCAACACAAACATCCATGGATACAAGTTATCTTCAGAGCTACAATTTGGATTTCTCCTGAATCTGGCTAGCTCACTGCTGCCTTGTACTCATGCCCATTAATTTTGTTTGCCTTGTTTTGTACTTGCAGTTTGCCGTTTGTGGGTGTAGTTCATCAGACGACCCCTCAGCCTCGCTTCTGCTGGATTCTGGGTAGGTGAGCCCACTGCATCATTCATAGCGACCAGTGATGATTTGCTTATCATATGAACTGTTTAGTGAGCTACCGACTGTTTTGGTCTAGATGGATGCTTACGTTTTTAGCAGCTGTGATGAATGCTTGTCTGTGGGTGATGTTTGGCTCCATGCCTTTGATCCTCTTTATCTCTTCCCTGACAGCGAAAAGCAATGTTAAAAACTTATCATCTGAACATGTTTAGATACTGAAAATCGCATAGCATCCATGTAATCATATGTGCTCGTTGCATTCTAGGCGATGTTCTGCAGTTGTGGCTATGACGCTATGGTCATTTTTGTTTTCCTGGCCATTACTTGACGAAACAGTTGTAGGCTGAAGGCTTCCGCGGCCTCCTCCTCGGGGCTGCAGAAATGTTTGAGACGATGCTCAATTAGTGCATCACCATCACCATGATCATGATCATGATCATGATCACCACGGCGTCACGGGACAGCAGACAATCTCACGAGAAAAACAGCGGGAATTTATTATGCTCATGCACACGTACGCTTGTTAGGAGCAGGAGCAGCAGTAGGGGCGTCGTCCTCGGCAACTCCTCCCTCCCTGTCGTCTCCGGTGCTTTCATCCGAGGACTCCCTCGGCGGAGGATCGACATCCACCTCCTGATCCATTTCGTCAGATTGGTAGATAGATAGAGCGTATCATTCATCAACTGAACTGAAGCTGCATGAAAGAATGTTCGTGCGTGTGTACTGTCCATGCAAAGAAATTAAGGGGCAAGAAGGCGGCCGGTGGTGACCTGCGGCGGCAGCTCGACGGACGGCGGCGGCGTTGGGGGCAGGCTGACGGCGGATAGGAGGCTGGAGCAGTGGCCGCACTGCACGGCCACCACCCTGAGCGCGCTGCTGCACGGCACGCTCACCTGAACAACGCAGCATCCAGCACATTGCCATGAGGAAGAAGGAGCCAGGCAGTGGAGTGCATGGCGCACTGGCGCCGTAGCTGATCGGTTTCGCTTCTTACCAGCAGCACGGCGGCGCAGAAGCTGCACTGCACGTAGCCCAGCCTCTCCGGGAGACCGGAGCAAGGGTGGCACGCCGACGACATGGCGACGACGACGACTAGTAGCCTGACCCGATAGACCGGAGCTGGCAGTGGCAGGCTCACAGTTTATAGGCAGTGGCAAGAACCAGCTCAAATTATCATCACTGGATAATGATCCAACATTACATCCGAGTTAAGAACACGAGCTCGGAGCATGTGTATGGCAGAGTCATCTGCAATCGATGTAACTGCACCAGCTTCTGAATTCTGATGCAATTGGCTCGAACAGGAAACCATGCCGGCCTCTTGGGACAGGGCCCTTGTTTCCCCGTGCATCTGAGAGCGCCATGGCAAAATCTTATCAGGCCAATGCAACACCACCATGAATGCGAGCCAGAACAAGAAGCAGTCAAGCAGAGCATGTGAAAACGAGGGCTCTTCTTGCCGTCTGCAGGTTTGGAGATGCAGTTACTCCTGCGTGTACATTTCAGCAGATTGCCGAGCAGGGGCTCCTCGACTGCGGATCTTGAGCATCTTGTAGCTGCAAAGATTCGTACATTTCGAGCAGGCCAACTGAATGGTAGATTCCACGACAAAGGAGCTACTTTTACTACTTCAGATCTGCGCAAGATTGAGGAATGCCTGAAAAACATCGGCTTTGTTGTTACTTATTACTCTCTAATGACGACGACGTAGTTTTGCCTGGATACATCGGGAAGGATACATCTGCAAACGCAGCAGGTCGTCCTCAGCTACTGGAGGATGGAAGCAATAACACCAGCAGCACAGCTGCAGCTGCAGCTGCTACGGCGGTGAGCGGCTCGGCCGGTGGCAGTGGCAGTGGCCGGGAGACTGTCCGCCGAACACCGGTGACCCAGGGAAGCAGTTCTGCTTCTGCTGCCAAAACCTAGGTGGAGAGAGTGTGCCGGCGAGTGCGGCCCTCCCAGGTGCCCTCCTTGATCCGATCCGACCGGCGATGGGATCACGCGAGGAAGATGACTGCTGCTGCTACTGTTATGTAACGTCCTGATTTAGACGTTAAAATAGATAGAGTAATTAATAAATCAAATTCTACAAAATGTTCAGTATCAATGTCTTCGGAGTTGGTCTTATGTTCCTGGTTTTTCGTTGTTTGCGCTACCTCATGACGCTTGTGTTGCGGATCAAAAAATGTTGGGTCTCAGCTTTTGGGTTGTCGTGTAATAGCTATCTCAGGTTTCTGGAAAGTAATCTAGGTGTTCCGGGTTTGGTGTGGGTTTAGTTCTGTGGTTTCTTTTGGTCTCCTTGGTCGCTGGTCTCCTCAGCTAAAAACGATGATGTTTGTTCGTGGCTTTCAAATAAAGCCGGACATGACCTCGATTGTGTCTGTTTCAAAAAAAAATGAACAAGAAAGCTAAAATCAGGGCATAAAAAATTCTAAGCGTAACATGTTACACGCATGAACACGAACGAATGCTTCTGAATCTGTCCATATGCAAATAAGAACTTGGTTTGGTGATTAGTCTTGTTAAAGACGACCTATCAACATAACTTCAGTGAGAAAAATCCACATAACAAGAATATTTTGTGAGAGAAATCCTCACAAGAAAATGTTCAGTGAGAAATATTCTTCACCGTTCTTCAAAATTTTGAGTAATTCTGGTTTCTTGAGAAAAAATAACTCGGAAGAACACAAGAAAGTAGATAAGTTACGCCCTGCCGCGGCTTGTGCCACATCGCGTGCTCCGCCTGTCTGCTTCGCCTCTTTCCCGGCCATGGTCTCCCTCCGTTTCACCACCGCCAACTTCCCACGCCTCCCTCCTCCCCCACCTGCCAATCGGATGGCCTTCGCTGCAGCAATCGCCGCGGCGGCGGCAGCAGCAACCGCCAGCCTCACCCTCACAGCCAAATCGGCCGGCCGGCCGCTACCGCACTCCACCCCCTCCGGCCCTATCTGGGCCTCCCTCTCCATGGCCGACGGCACCGCCCCTGGCTCCGTGGAGCCCCGCACCGGCGCCGCATTCCCCGCCGAGACCGCCGGCGGGCGCCGCCTCCTCGGTGTCGGCCTCCGCAGAACCACCATCCTCGGCCTCAAGTCCATCGACGTCTACGCGTTTGGTAATCCACTAAAAATCGCATCTTTAACAACTACACTCGAATGAGAACTGGAACATGAGGAAATCTGGAAATGCTGATGCGTTGTAGGTGTGTATGCGGATGACAACGATCTGAAACAGCTGAGGGAGAAATACCAGAAGCTCCCTGTCTCTGAACTGAAGAAAAATGCTGAACTAATCAACGATGCGTTAGAACGTGACATACGGATGACGGTTAGACTTCAGATTGTGTATGGAAGGCTGAGCATTCGTTCCGTGCGAAGCGCATTCGAGAAGAGCATAGGTAGCAGGCTACAGAAGTTTGGGGGTTCAGACACTAAGGAGTTGCTTCAGAGGTAGCTGTAATTCTCATTCTAGTTGGTCTTGGTGTGCTTTTCATCAGACAAACAATATAGCCACCTTGGCACCGGTTCGTTGTTGCAGACAAACTTGCTATAATGCTTTCTTCATTCCACATTTCATCTGTTATATTTCATACCGGTTGCCATAAGTTTATTCTAGTGTCAGTTATAGTGAGGTTCAAGTAACAAATGCAAGAGCCTTTTATCAGTTTATGGTCCTTCAAAAGAGAATTTCCAAATTGTAAGTTGTAACTTGGGTTATGGTAAAAAGATTCTGAATGCACCATGTGAAAATGCATGTAGTGTCATATTGGAGCTAGAAACAAGTCAGTACATGCATGGAATGAATTCTAATTTCCATTGCAATCAACTTGTTAGGCTACACTTGATATTAATGAAATTGCTAAAAATACTGGCTTTGATCCCAACTTTTGGTTTTAATAATTCTGTGGGAGTATAAGCTTGTTAAGTTTATGAACATCAGTTGCTTATTCCATGGATCTAGGGAGCTTCATTCTTGTATGCAACAATTGTTAGCTGATAGCAATTAGTCTATCCTAGTATGCTAAGTTTGTCTTAAATTAGTAAATTACACATATTTTATTGTTTCAAGTGTGTCACTGCCACTTTAATTAAATAATGTCACTCCATTTGTTGTGTTAAAGCATACATTCCAATCTCAGCACACCTTCAATCCTTCATCTAGTTCAGTGATTAGTATCTAATTTGTTCTCTCTGGCACCTTGATCTCCCACAGTTTCGTTTCACTTTTCAAGGATGAATACAAATTACCAAAGGGTTCTGTGATTGAGCTCTCAAGGGAATCAAGCCATGTGCTTAAAATAAGCAGTAAGCTCATTTTTAACTTTTGCTTCCCTTTGTTTCGCATTTTTGTAGACACCTTTGTTGTTTAATTGAGATATTGTAGATAGTATTTACTTTGATGAAAGGAAAGAACTTGAGAGTCAAAATGAAATGGTTTACAATGAATGGACATGCATCCAATTCATGTCTTCCTGAGTACCTGGGATCATTTCCTCATTCTGTTCCCACATTTGGTCTAGTGTTGATTGTTGAGTGCATGAAGAGTAGCAAAGTTCATGGCCTTTTCATAATTAAAGATACCGTTGTTATCCTGATTTCATTTTATTTGCTAACAGCTGCCTACATTCAGAATTTCAGAAACACAAACCCTGGGCCAACAACCCTCCCCCAAAAAATGAAATCATTTACATTAATGTACTTGTCTCCTAAAGATCCATGTAAAACAGAGTTTCAATGCCATGATAAATCCATGCCACATTTTATTCCTGTTTATTTCCTTTTCATATGAGCTCCAATAATAATTAAATGGGTACACCTAACATTCTTTATTAATAAGCTATCTTCTGGGTTTCTGTGTAGTTGAAGGAGAAGAATTGGGAAGCATCCAGAGCAAGCTCTTGTGCAAGTCTATTTTGGATCTTTACATCGGAGACGATCCACTTGACAAGAATGCGAAAGACAGCATCCAAGAAAATATGGCTTCTACTCTTAAAAACTAAAAGCGACGCTTGAGGTTAAATGACAGATTTTGTTTCAAAGAGCCTGCAATTTTAGTTCTGACTTCTGAGAGCATTTTTATATCTGTTCAAGTATGATATCTGCAGCCTTTCTTATTTGCATACTAATTTTACTCTTTTAACCTTGAAATTCTCTCTAAAAACAGAATAAACAGAATAACCTTGAGTTTTTATCCTGCATGACATTCCAATGAGTGGAATTGACCTAAGTCATGAGAAAAAAAATGAGAAATTGCTGGGTTATGCAAATGCTCCATACATCTATGCAACAGCTAGATCCACTGTTGCTGGGGTACAGATGCAATGATGCACTGTTAACATCAGACATTGGTGTCCTTCTAACAACTGACCTTCTAACTTTCGGCATGCTCTTGATTGATCAGAGTACTGACACTGAACTCCGTGGGGCTGTGCTTTGGCTGAGAGATGGACATCTAACCACTATCTCTGTTCTTATCCTGTCGTAATGGTGCAAATGGTGCTATATGTTGTTATTAATAGTGACATCATAATTAAGTGGATCATCTTAAGATTGGCAAGCGGTAAATGACCATTTTTTTCGTTGATTTCGTGACGAGTCTACGCTGGTTTCTGAACCAGCAACATGAACATGTGTCTGCCTGCCTCATGTCTCGCCTGTTGACGTGCATGTGTGTGTGTGTGTGCGCGTGCTTTCGGAGACACGGTTAAGCGTGTGTTCGCTGCTAAGTGCTACCCCAGGACGCACGTCAGTCTGCTCAAGATCGAGCTGGAACTCTCGTCCAAAGCGATCGACTCCTCTTGCAAGCTTGAAGCTTGCGTCAGATTATCAGAGGAGGCAACCGGCCGGCGAAGAAACATCTCGTGTGTCTGTCCTCCTCGCCGGATTTAGCTTATTTCTTCGTTGTCATCGTCGTCTCGCGATGCCGTGCACGAAATCGGAGAGGACGTAGCTTTCTCTCCGATCTCTCGAGCTTAAGTTTCTCTCTTTGAGAAGGCATTGCGTGCAGCTGCCATTGGCCACTGCACCACACCTCGGTTAAAGATTTCATTTTTAAGATAAAACATCGTAGTATTCTTTATTGATAAAAATGGTAACATTTATACATTGGGAATATATAAGAATATAATAGTGAAGTTTTTTAAAAATAAAATTGAAGATTAATCCAACCGTCTACCTGACAGGTAGTTGATTACGGCATACGTGATACGTCTGCACGCGACGGGTACGGTTACGGATAGGCCGAGCACGTTACCGAAAAGTTCTCCCCTTTCTTTGCCTCTGCACCCCCTCGCCAAAAAGCGACCAATCTTTGCGGTGAGGAGCGATTCTTCTGCGCCTCGCGATTCGTCGAGCTCGTCGTGATCTCTCTCTCTCTCTCTCTCTCTCTCTCTCTCTCTCTCTCTCTCTCTCTCTCCGGAGGACGAGGAGGAGTAGAGGGAGGGGCGCGTTTCTGCGTGGAACGAGGAGCAAAGCTCGTGTTTTTTTTTTCTCTTTTCCTTGGCGTTTATAGCGGCGGCCTCCGGGAGATCTGATTTACGCGGCGAGGCGAGGCGAGGCGCGGCGAGAGGAACAGCGGTGGGGGGTCGTCTCGGTGGCTGCGAGATGGGACCCGCCGCGGCCGCCGGCGAGGACCGGGCCTTGTCAGGTGAGCCTCCTGCTGGCCTCTGTGTGCCGCGCGGCTCTGTTCTTGTGGTGTCTGTCTGGCTTTGAGATGTCAGTTCGAAATTTCGAAGGCCTGTAAAGGTTCGGGGATTCTCTGCTGATATTTCCAAGTTTTTTCCTGGTTTAATATTTGAAACTGTCGAGAGATTTTGTGAAAGTGTTCTTTTTTTCCTGAAAAGTTGGAGTTTTATTATGTTTTCTTTACTGCTAAATTGCATGCTTGATTTTGGTATATTTCATCTATATTTCGTTTGACTTAGAGGATCCAGTTCTTAATGATTATTGAATTGAAGGATTGGGCAGATGTGATATCTTGCGGGGGGGGGGGGGGGGGGGGTCATCCTTTGTCGCCTGTATCGTGGTTCGTGATTTACAAATTACAAATAAAAATTCAGTCTTCAAGTATCGATATGCATTGTACATAACAGAAATTGTAGTGCCCACATGGTATCGTTTCCAAAATTATGATCTACGATGTGGTCTGAGGCTGCAATTTTTTCATGAGCTTGAGTTAAATGGATTAATGTATGTATCACGTAAGCAATATCACTGACAGATATCATCATCTACATAGATAAACCATAAGACCAGTCTATATATTATTTGAATCGGTTTTCATATTTTAAGAGGTAAAATATATGGTTTCGTAGTTGAGGTTTTAATACTGCCAAACTGTCATATTAGGACAACAAATCAGGCGCATACTTTGTATTCTCCATATTAGTATACCACATTCACTGTAACATGTGATGGATCAATGAATGCTTTGTCTGTTTGTTGTATTATTGAGATCAAATTACTGTATAATTTTGCTGTAACAGTTTTACTCTATGTTTCAGAGCTGCGTGAAAAGCATCGAATTGACCTGGAGGGATTAACTCTGACGTCGCAGCCATTCAGAACGTTGGCATTATTTGTGTTAGCCATTGGACAGACTATAAAAAACACATGTTTATATGTTCTGAAAGAAGGTGCTCGGTTGAAGTTATTGGTTCTTTTGGTTGTTTCTTCCTGGGTTCTGCTCTTGGTTACTGATGGCCCACATGAAAAGGTACAATCTTCTCTTTTATAAGAAAACATTACGAGTACATTTGTGCCGTGAAGTTTAGTGCTATACCAATCGAGTGATGAGATGCTAAATCGTGCTAGTGCACTATTCCATGTTAGGCAAACATCTTCCTACCTTTTTTTCTGAGTGGGAGTGTGGTGCTTGCACTCTTGCAAATGGATATAACATGGTTTTTGTATGCATTGCAGCATGTTCAGGAACTACTTCGGTATGGCAAATTTGGATTATGGTGGATCATACTAGGGGTGGCTTCATCGATTGGGTTAGGTAAGCTCACAAGTGCATAGTGAAACTGTGGACAATATTAGTTAGTTGAGTAGAATGTCACTGTAGCATTCCAGTATTTATTATAAATTTATACAAGAAGTATGGTTCTCAAGGCATAGTGCCATTTGTATTTGCAGGCTCTGGTTTGCACACGTTTGTATTGTATTTAGGGCCTCATATCGCCCTTTTTACATTCAAAGCAGTCCATTGCGGTCGGACTAATTTAAAGAGTGCTCCTTATGATACTATTCTCCTTAAAAGTAGTCCGTCGTGGTTGGAGAAAGATTGTCTAGAATTTGGACCTCCAATATACCAGGAAACAATTCCATTTAGCAAAATACTTCATGAAGTTCACCTTGAAGCTCTTCTCTGGGGCATTGGAACTGCAATTGGAGAACTTCCTCCATATTTCCTTTCTAGAGCAGGTTACATCTGTACTGCTTTGCTGCTGACACCTAGAACACCACTTGATGTTATGCTTCTTATTGTTTCACATCCTCACATCATGCCCCTTTTGTTCTTCAAGATTATTACTAGAGAACATGCTAGTTTTAAAGAGAGATTTGATGATTTGACACTCAAAAACATGTGGCTTTGATTTTTTTGACATCCTGACCTCTAATCATAGACTCAGATGGTCCCATGTGTCATTCTCACAAGTGTCAATGTAATCAACCAACCATTTGTTTTGAATGCCAAATCATCAAATATTTCAGTTTTGAATTACCTAAATTTCGTATCATCTTTCAACCCATCCAAACTTACATGAACACTTGATAGGATAGTCGGTGTAGAATAATTGAGCTGAGCAATTTATATAGTTTTGTGAGTAATAAACTTCTCATATGTTGCCTAGTGCATGTTAGAAGAAACTCATACCATCAAAATGGCTAGTTAAACTATAATTATGTCTTTGCTACCTTTTAAAATGATTGTGCCTTCAGCTGAAAAACAAATTATGTTGACCAGTAAATTTATTCATAAGTCCAACATACCAAACTAACATATAGGTCTTAATATTGTGCTAGTAACTTTCTTGTGTGCCGGAAAAAATACTTAATGCAGCTGAGCTGATTCACTATAAATCAACCCCAGCTAGCATGTCAGGACACAAATTAGATGAGCTAGAAGAGCTGGATGCTTCCAATTCAGGAGAAGGTTTTGTAGCATCAACTGTGCATCGGGCTAAAAGATGGCTTATGTCTCACTCGCAGCATCTTAACTTCTCTACCATCTTGCTACTTGCTTCGGTTAGTATCTTTCATGTGGACATTTATTTGTTTCTACCATATATTTTACTATGTTACAAAACTTCGAGTTGCCTTGTAGTTTGTAGTTCCTCAACGGTTTAACTTGTTAGGTGAACTCGCTCAAAATGCTTGAGAAACTCATCTTCACACATAAACGAGAATTCCCATATACATGTAACTAGTCATATGCCCGTGCTTTGCAACGGAACCTTAGTGCTTTGCGATGGGGCTTATTTTATTGCTATAATGATAAGAAAATGTTTAGTGAATCTAACTGGCTATACGCAAAATTCATAGTTTTATGTGATTTTTTAGAAATCGAAGAGCCTTTGCGCAAAATTTTTAGTTTCCATGTGAGCAAAATTCATACTTCCGTGCAAAATACAGAAATTAAAGAACTGAAATGCAAAAAAAAAATTCTTTCCCTTTTTCCCTTTTTTTCTTTTTCTTCTCGTGCACTTTTTGTTTTCGTGCATGGCGGGCAGTTATGCATGCACGTGCAGTTGT
Source organism: Zizania palustris (assembly GCA_019279435.1). Lineage (NCBI taxonomy): Eukaryota > Viridiplantae > Streptophyta > Magnoliopsida > Poales > Poaceae > Zizania > Zizania palustris. The sequence goes on from JAAALK010000282.1 coordinate 16,227,281, forward strand.
GCATGCACCGGTGCATGCGAGCGCGCGGCGCGCGTGGTTGAGCATGCGGGCGATTGCGTGCAGAAAAGGGGGGCACACGAGTGCGCGATGGGAGCGGGCGATGGGAGCGGACGGAATCGGCGGACCATCAGGCCGCTTTATAATAGTTAAGAAATATAGCCACAATTTTCTTTGTTATTAAATCTGATCACTGAAGCATCAACAATGTCACAAATGAGTAGCAGTTATCTTTTGCATATTATTCTTCCCTTGTTAGATATGGCATCTGAAGAAACTGACTTTTCCTTCCATTAGGTGCCAAACCCACTCTTTGATCTTGCTGGTATTTTGTGTGGACAATTTAACATCCCATTCTGGAAATTCTTTCTAGCAACTTTAATCGGAAAGGCTGTTATCAAGGTTTATATCCAGGTTTGCTACTTTCAAACTTGTTAGTAAATATTCTCCGGCAATTATTATTATTTGCATATATCTTAGCATCTTTGTTAGGTTATCTAACCTAACTTCACAAGTTACTTCTGTAGACAACGTTAGTAATTACTCTCTGCAATAACCAACTTCTTGAATTGGTGGAGAAAAGGATTATATGGGTATTTAGCAATGTTCCTGTGGTATCATCCATCCTTCCCTCTTTAGTTGCCAAGTTGAAGATGGCCAAGAAAAAGTTTTTATCAGCCAGTGTTGCTGCATCAGCTTCTTCAAGTGCTACAAAGGTACAAATTTATCTTTAAGTTTGTGGTGAAGTTGAACATTTAAAATCTAATGAGCACATCCAGGGTAACTGTTTCAACATTTCCAGACAGTTTGATCATCATTATTTGGTTATGTTTTGTTTTCAAAATTATTATTTTTGATGGCATTGTAATGCATTAAGTAATGATGGTGTAGCGGTGATAATTTGTATATTCTCCTAGATTTTTTGCAAGAAAATTATTGTTGTGTTTTGCATTCATAAGAGCACAGTTTGTAAAGTTGACCGGCTTAAATGATCTGGATGGACCGATGGAGGCCTTGCATACATGATTATGGTTGATAATAACTGTAACATAACTTTCAGAGTTATGTTATTACTAAAATGATCATGACATCGTCTAACTGTTCTGGTTTAGTGATATTTTTGCTCTTTGCTATTGGTCCTAACTATTTGAATTATATATGTGTAGGGAACGAGGTGGAATCTGTCATTCTCTTTAATCTGGAATACCATAGTGTGGATCTTGATCATGAATTTCATCGTTCAGATTATTACTTCTACAGCGCAAAGCTATCTCAAGAGACGACAAGAGCTAGAGATCCATAAGAAGTCATCAACTATACATACAGTTTCTGAACCTTCTGCTGGCCTAACAAATTAAATTCACACTCGTTTCTCTAGATAGTTTCAGGTCATAGAGCAATATATAAAAATCCACACTCATGCCCTTGAATTGTGAATTCCAAATCTGGTCATTTACAATGCTGTGGTAGAAAGCCACAAAAAGGAGATGCATGACTAGCTCTCCAATGTAATGCGTCCCCAGCTGCAGCGGCAAGCATGGGCCCTTGTACATATCAACCAAGGTATCAATTATACAAGAAGCTGTTCAGGCCTGATGCCTCCTAAGTCCTATCTTCCTAGTCGATTTTTGTTTTCTGCATTTGCAATGATTTCCTGTCGATGTGTCTGTCCACTGTTCGTGATGACCGGTGAGGTTTCTTCTGTTCCTGTCCATGCACACCGCATGCCGGATGGTTAGACGAAAAAGATTGCATCTTTATCAGCTACTATACCTTTTCCGTTAAAGAAATTATTGGTGCCCCTTCTCCGTGGAATTCCGCAAGAGTTCTACACGAACTCGGCAGTGTTGTGTCGCCAATCAGGAGGGTACTTATTTTTTTATAACTCTTTCAGGTTGACAGAAAGAGATTGCTTGAAGATTCAGCTAATGCACTCACAAGTCAGTCTGTTTGAAAATCAATGTAGCACTTTTTTTCTCTGAGGGCATTGTGCCACTGGGGATTAAAAAAATGTAAATTGAACCATCCCAACCCTAATCTCAACATTAGGCCTACCAAGAACTGAACTTGTAAGTCTTCTTCTAGGGTGAGATCTTAAGCCCTTTGAGGCCATAATTCACATGCAATGTTCAGGGTGCAATGAAGTGTGTTTTTCTTCTCTGAATCCTTCCATTCTTTCAGAGGAAACCTCTCAGTTTCATAAGCAGCAAACTACTCAACACTTGGTGCATACATTTCTCTGGCTAGGAAGTGTGAATTTGTTATGACATGATGAATTCAACCAGATTCAGACATGATCTTCAGTACTCAAACTACTAACAACATGAACAATCAACATACAATGGCAATTCATGGATCTGTCAATCAGTTTTGCTGGCATCATACCCAACCACATTTTAGCTAAAATCATACATAGCTGGTAAGTGTACGGCACAGACCTATCCTGCGGACGAGCAATTTCCTACAAATCTACAATGTCCCTCTACTGGTAGGTGGCCCGAGTGTGCTCTGCTACAGGTTTGTGACTCTGCTGCAAGACAAGAGAATAATGTTAGTACGTAGTACCACTGGTACTGTGAGTCTGTAAACCTACCCATCCTCAGATCTGTAAACTAGTAGGAGCACATTTTTCAGTAGGTTCATAGGGATCAGTGCCAAAAAAATATTTTATTTCTGTCTTTTTCAGATTTATCGAAAGGTTTCAATTCCACTCCCATCTCTGCACAGTTTCGCGGATCGAGATGTTTTGTTTTTAAATATCACTTCAAAATATCAATAACTTATTACTAAAATATAATCCATTTGTCCGTTAACATTATAACATTACCCGACTCAACATGGTACAACGAATCTGAATGGTAACAAGATGTCTAGATTCGATATACTATTTTATGTCAAATTCCGATGGTAAGTTAGCATATTATAGGATGGAGTGAATACTTTATTATTATACATTTCTACTAATCTATCAATTTTATTTAAATATAAAACCTTTGTAGGATGAAGTAAATGCATTGCTATATATATATTATGTTTTTTAATGTTATATATAGTGAATTAAATTGATAGTGATATGACTGTATGTATGAGCTTGTCATCATCCTCTGAATTCTTTTTTCTTCTGAAACGTTGGTATCAGGGAGCAACATGCAGAGTATAATCACTACCATATATTTTATTTTTGTGGGCAGCATATATATATTTTATATGCACCAGGTCCTCTCCGAAAGTACGATTGCATATATTATATTAAATTTTTAATGAATTGTCAGGCAGCTAACGAGCCATTCTAGATCACCCGTTCCCTCCTTCCTGCCAATCTACTCATATTAATTAAGTAATCCTCATGCTATATAATATATATATATATATATATATATATATGTGTGTGTGTGTGTTTGGTCCCTTTCAAACCACTATATTATTATTATTATTATCCGTAATAATACGCATACGATGGTCATTAGCACGTACTTACTTGTAAAGTAATCGCCATGCATGATGCTGATATATATAATAGCAAAATGCCAAGAAGAGCAGTTGTTTAGTGCTGAGGATATATCTTGCCACATAAAAAATGTGGTGCAACTTATAATATGTTTGATTGTTTGTGTCACTAGACATTAAAAATTTTGTCTATCACCTTCAACTTTGTCTTAAAAAATTTTATTTTTATCATTTCGTTAAATCAAAAAGTATTATTTATGAGACTAATCTTGATATACCACTAAAAATTCACCTGACATATGTCATCGACTATCTCGGTGACGTGTGGGTCATGTGACACATGTCGGTGCCTGAACTTTCAACGATAAATATGGAACTTTCTCTTTATTTATCCAGTATCATATATATGTTTTTCTATCACTTTATAATATTAATTTTCTTATTAATTAGATATATTTTGATATTTGACTCTCACCACTAATTTATGTTTTTTTCCTCGAAAATAGAGTTTTTGTGGTACAAAACGAATATTTTTATGGCTATAGTTGTAATGGTCAAACAAAGCATCCCAAGCCATGCAACTTGCCCTAGATAAATAATTGGCCCTGCCACCAATATTATATTGTATCTAGTGGTGAACACAATAAAATATCATCGTGCATCATGCCAAGTAAAATATTCCAAATATTTAAACGTCGCCAAGATGGCGTGTGTGGTTGTTCATGTCGATGGTTTTTTAGAGGTTTAGGGGTGTTTGCATATACGGGCTAAATTTTAGCTCATATCACATCCAATGTTTAGATATTATTTTGGAATATTAAATATAAATTATTTATAAAACTCATTCATAATTGGCGGATTATTCACGAAACGAATCTAATAAGCCAAATTACGTAATGTTTGAAAATATGATGCTACGGTAAACATTTTCTAATTATGGATTAATTAGCCTTATTAAATTCGTCTCGCGAATTATCCTCTAATTCTATAATTATTTTTATAATTAGTTCACGTTTAGTCCTTCAAATTGATTTCCAAACATCCGATGTGACACGGGCAAAAATTTAGCCCCTGGATCCCAACACCCCTAATTAAGAGAAATTTTGACCTAGAAACATGATGCTAAATATATGTATATAATATGTATTGCTCTTGGGCACAATAAAGTAAACACAAAGAACACAAAAAAGATTAGAGCCAACTTACCTAGAGTTGCCTCCCACATCATTAGTTTAAGCAAGCAACTAGTATAAAGAAATTGGACAAGAAAGAGACTTAGATTTTTGTTGTACTTGATTATATTTTTAGCTTTTTAGAGGCTCCTTTGCAAGATAAAAATTTTACGGGATTTTTACAAAAATTAAAATCCATTGTGGTTCAATTATTTCATATTAAAATCCTATTTTTCTCTATTTTAATGTCTTACCATTCAAAAGATAGTTCTAAAAAATTAAAATTTTAAAAAAAATCCAAGATCTAGGCCGCTCGAAAAAATATTTGGAGTTGAAGCGTTCGGTCGACTCAGTCCGACTCTAGACTAGATTGAAGTTAGAGTCGTGCCAAACATACCGATGCTTTTGAAACAAGGTGTTGACTGATGATGAGTCATGTTTTGGACGCAGGAGATCATATCATAGGTTGAATTTGCATCCAGAAACATGCATTTAAAATTGGAGTAAAGTGGAAGAGAAGAGGCATATGCACGCAGTTAGGCCGTTCCAGCTTTTAAAAGTAGATTCTGTGAGATAATCATGAAGACTACTTAATTGCCCATGTTTGAGGTAACAAGCATCATCGCCATCATTACTCTATTAGTGAACCTCGTGGATGTCCATTTGTTTTTATTTGGTTTAATAGTTTATTTTTAAATATTATATCTGAAATGACAATATAAATATATATTGAGAGAGCTAAAGATACTGAATTATCAAATAATTGTAGCTATCAGTTCTCTACGTTACGGAGGGCGTGTTTGGTTGAGCCGTGGATTCTGAAAAAATTGTTGTGAGCTGTGAGTGGTAGAAAAGTTACTGTGGGCTGTGAGATGTGGAAAAGCTGGAAAGTTGTTTAGTTGGAGTAGCTGTGAATTTCTCTTTTGATAGTAAATGTATGTAACACTCCCGATGTTTGATTACACTATTAATATGCATTTTCGATATAAACATTGATTTATTTAATGATGTACATTTAGATCATTATTGTAATAAGAAAAATAAAACAAAATTATTTATAACTAAAATGTATTTATGTTTTCCAACAATCATATATTAACTTTTATTCTTAGAAATCTATTTGTACTCTATATCAACATAAGGGGTATTTTATTAATGGCAAAAGAGAGTAATTTCCACTAAAAATTATTTGCTAGAATCTGTTAAATTTGTGGTATTCTTGGCTTCGAATCTAAAATTTTTAGAAAGCCGAGTAACCAAAATAATTATTTAATTCATATTTCAGATTCCTAGCCGGTGTGTGTTTCTTGGTAGTTGTGTCTCAGTCGAGACAGTTTGCTTTTATCTTTAAAAATGAAAAAAAAATGCATAGTGCTACGTTATCTACATTGTCGCTCTTTAATTTGTCCAATTTAATAAGAATTATTGAAGAAACTAAGGAGTATTACAAGTATATTACAAGTTGAGAAGGAACGGTGGCGGTGATCGACTTAGTACATGGGTTACATCTCATATAAGTATATTACGAGTTGAGTATCCGTTTGGTTATTTGATTCAAAAGTTTAGTCGTATCACAACGAATGTTTAGATGTTATTTTAGAGTATTAAATATAGACTATTTATAAAACACATTTATAATTAGTGGATTATTCACGAGACGAATCTAATGAGCCTAATTATACTATGATTTGACGATGTGATGTTATAATAAATATTTGCTAATCATAGATTAATTAGGCTTAATAAATTCGGCTCGCGAATAATCCTTCGATTCTACAATTTTTTTTATAATCAGTTCATGTTTAACCTTTCAAATTAATGTTCAAACATCCAATAAGACACAGACTAAATTTTAGTCCACGGAACCAAACGCGGCTTTAATGTTTCGGCATTTCTCGCATTGCGCCGGCAAGCAAAGATGCAAAATATAAATAGTGCCACCTAAGCCTCGTTATGGGGGAAATATCCCGTGCAGTCTGCAATCGTGCAATTTGGTGCATCCAATCAAGATCCAACGGTTACATATGAAACATAATACTTTTTTACTTTTTTCATATGTAACCGTTGAATCTTGATTGGATGCACTAGATCGCACGATTGCACAGAATATTTCCCCTCGTCATTCGCTTAGCGAGTTCGTTCCTTGGATACAAACAACTGAACCGAACTTAGCTAATAGTAAATTTGGAATAAAGTATACACTTAACTGGAAACTAAAATATTTTTTACTAAGGGCATATTTTGTACTACGAAATTAATGCTTAAGGTTTGTATAATATAACAATAACAAAACATTTTAAACTTTTTTCTAGTATAAAATAAAATTACATTACTCAACTAAATACCCTTAATATATCCGCGGTTCTACCCTGATCTAAATTGAAAAATCAAAGTAAAACCAGTGACGCACATCTAAACATCAAATTGAATACTCTTTCTTCTCTGCAATGGGGAACATGGACACTTTATCAGATGGACAACACTCAAAAAGGGGAGAAAAGTGCAATCTTTTTTCAACAAGATGATCAGAGTATGGTTGGTATCTACATCCATTGTTTTTGAGTTGATTAAAAAAAAGTAGTGCTGTCTTAGCCGGCAATATATATAGAACCCAACTTTTCAAGCCCTTGAAACTAGCTAGAGGGGTTAGTGGAATTAATTGGTAGGAGTATTTTAGTGGAATCATTGTACGATTAGGGTTCAACTAAACAAATGGCAAGGCAGTATTAGTATAATAAGGATTAAGATAGAGAATCAGGCGCGTACGTGACCTTTACCTAGTAATCGTACATTAGATAATATTAATTACTCACGCATCCCTGTCGATCCCATTATTAAATTATCACCGGCTAGACTTCGGTATCTTAGGGCATTAGAGCATGTACAACCATGAAACGGCGGAATGATTTTCAAAGTATATGAGACAACAAAGAAACTGCATGGTACAACTCTAAGTCATGAATCATAAATGCAGCTAAAAGACAGTGCGTATAGGAGAATCGTGTAGAGACGGGCTCTTCGCGAAGAACCCGTTTTTGTATTTTTTTCAGTTAACCCTCTAAATACCTCTCAAGAGATCACCTATTAAATGAGGTTGTACACGCCCTTATTGACTGTAATTACTGTGCTGAGATGGAGCATTATGCAAGGCTATTTGATGATTTGTGTTTGTCGCTTTATTTTATAGTTATTAGGTTTATTGGATTTGTCTCGCGAATAATCCACCGATTATAAATGAAGTTTTGTAAATAATGTACATTTAATATTTTAAAATAGTATCTAAACATCCGATCTGACAATGACTAAAATTTAGTCCCCGTAACCAAACACCCCCTTAATTAGGGGAAAACACACAACCTTATAGTCCACAATTACCTATCATCTATACTCCTTTTAAAAGAACCTAGGAGTTGTGAATCTATCATCCACTTTTTCGTCGTAGTTTTTGCGGTTTACTCTTAGATATTATTTAATATTACATAACAAATTAATGAAAGTGGACCGATATATATGATTAAGGGGGAATAATATATATCGTATAAAAATATATCTGATTTACTTTAGACAACGTAACAGTATTTTTCTTTTGTTCATAGCGAATCACGAGTATTTTGCTAGTACCTAATTATGAGAGATATTTTCTTCATCGGTTATCCACTACAATTTGTCAACTGTAAAATCTGAGTTGGGTTAATTAGCCAATCTGCATGAGCTCCTAATAAACAAATTCAAAAGGGCAAAAGGGCCACCAAAGACAATGAGAAGAAAAAGGGAAGGCTAGCTATCATCTTTGGTCATTGCTTAGGCCATGCATGTGGTCAATATAATTAAGGAGGGTGACATAGACTAATGCAAGGCTTAATCACATTGCCTACATTTTTTTGTTTTGTTTTTAGGCCTCTCTACCTCTGATACTGATAGGGTGCAAAGGTCATCACCCTACCTAAATGATATGTAATTAGGTTGGACCAACCAATGAAGGTGCTAGAGTGCTAGAGTGCTAGTGAATGGACTGAAAACAAAACATGCAGACAAAAGATATGTCTTTTTATACCAGTACATCTTTGTCATGGCTCATGAGTTAGCTCAAACATTTAATTAATATACTCTCTCTCATTACTTAGTTTTTTATTAAGGGAGAGTTTGTTTGTATGGAGTAAAGTTTAGTCCGTGATACATCGGATGTTTGGACACTAATTTGAAGGATTAAATATGAACTAATTATAAAAATAATTGTAGAATTGAAGGATTATTGGCGATACAAATATACTGTAGTATCACATTGTCAAATCACGGCGTAATTAGGCTAATTAGGTTCGTCTCGTAAATAATCCACCGATTATGAATAAATTTTATAAATAGTCTACATTTAATAATTCAAAATAACATCCAAACATCCGATGCGATTAGACTAAACTTTTGGACTAAAAACCAAACGGGTACTAACTCTTTCATAAATATAAATCGTTTTATAATTTGTATGATTTTTTATATTTTCTTTTATCGGTGTCGTTGTCAAGTAAATTGTATTCCTCTCGTAAATAAATGACTTATGTTTTCTATGCACAATAAATAAGAGGTAATAAAATTATTTAAATTGTTTTTTAATTCTGGTGTACAAATACAAACGTATTGTACGTGTGCATATTTTTTTAAAAAAAAATCCTGCCTGATTCGACAGGTATTTTTAATATATAAAATTGCATATTTCTAACGGATAAATGGTGTGAGGACTCTGTTTGAAATCTGTGTTTTGTTTTGAATTTTTCATGAGATCACTGTACTACGCTCGACGAAAATTTGTGAGACGACTTTGGAATAGTAATTATTATGATATAATAGGAATGGAAACATTTTACTCAAAAAGCTTCGCGTATTCTTGCGTTGAAACAAAAACTTGCACGGTTGAAATTAACCTTCGTTTTTTTCATGTTTATGACATTTCAACAGTTTTTAATTACTGCAAACAAAGTAAGGCCTAATTTTCGATAATTGCCCACCATCAAGAACGAAACGTATATAGGACTTCGCAATAAGCTTCGGCTTTGGAGCATATGCTTCTCGTACGCGCCTCGTCAGCAAGATGTACTCGAAGCCTTTTTATTCTGAAGTGGCCCCTCTAGCTGGGACAAGACATCTGCTTTATCTAAACGTTCACATGACATTTATCTTATCTACCCCTACGGAGTCCCAGGAATAGTACCCGCTATGACGGTTGTAACTATATGGTAGGATAATATTTTCTTATTGTATTCATGCCTATAAATATCTTCTCTTTTCTACTGTAACATATGAAACATTTAGATAAACACAGATACTTTGAACTGGTTAAAATTTATTATCTTCAGCGGTGGCATAGATCAGCTCGCAGATAAACACTCCGAGTCTATAACCCTTCGAGATTATTCAAAACCTGTTATCGTAATCTTTTACGCCAACGGTACATAAAGTTATTGAAAATAAGTCATTTTGTATTTTGTGGTATATTTTAGACGTCTATACTATTTTTAATCTTGCATTATATTTAATATAAGCAAATAAGGAAAATAAACGCTAATTAATAACTCACGTATTAAAATCATATACAAAATATTATATTTTTTGATTATATAAAAAATGCATTCGAGATCGTTCGAGGAAGTAAACATTCAAAGATGGTGACCGGAGAAGGACGATAAAATAAGAGGTAGGGCAGGAGATCGGCAGATGCGCCGCAACTATCACCAGTGACGCTTTCGCTTTGAATAATTAATTAATGGTCACATCCTGCGATTAAAAAAGTGGAGATTTAATTATTTAATCGGGCCGTGGAAAGCAACGCGACCGATAGGCGGGTGAGCTCATCATAAAAAGCAATGCGGGGGGTCATCACGAGACCCCTCTTCTTCGTCCGTCCGTGTCCGTCTCCGTGGCAGGCTTCCGCTCCGGCCGGCCCCGCGCGCCCGACGGCGGCCTGGGGCTGGGAAGAGGAGGAGGAGGAGGAGGAGGAGGAGGAGGAGGAGGAGGAGGAGGAGGAGGAGGAGGAGGAGGAGGAGGAGGAGGAGGAGGAGTGCACGGGACGGCGGCAGCGATGAGTGAGGCGACCGGGGATGTGGGGGTCGATCAGCTGCTCCGGCCGCCGCGAGCTCGCGAGGCCGCGGCGGTGCGCTGTTGGGCGGCGAGGTAAGTACGCCAGTAACGCCACCACTCCGGCTTCACAGTTCGAGCTTTGTTTTTCGCTTCAGGCGGGGAGGGATCGGCCGGCCGGCGATGGCCGGAAGGCGGAATAAATGCGATCGCCGGTCGAGTAACTCGAGCTGGAGGCCACTCCCAGTCCCAGCTATCTCTTCCGCACTTCCGCTTCGTGGATCTCTCCGCGGCGATGAGTCGGTCTGTTCGCCTCGGCGGCGGCTCGAACTGAAAAGCTGTGGTCGCCGTGCATCCATCCATCCATCCATGGCCGCAGACATCTGTCGCCTCGGGATGCGGGTTCGACGCCGGCGGGGGCCGGCCGGAACACTGAGCTCGGACTGACCGTTGCTGACTCCAGTGTCAGCAAAAGGTCACGGGCACGGAGTCCGAGGTCGGCCGGCCTTGTTGCAGGAAGTCAGGATCAAATACTCCAACGTATAAAATTCATTTATAATTGATGAATTATTTACAAGATAAATCTAATTACATCATGATTTGAGAATATGATGCTACAGTAAATATTTGCTAATTATGGATTAATTAGGCTTAATAAATTCGTCTCACGAATTATTCTCCGATTTTACAATTTTTTATAATTAGTTCATATTGAATCCTTCAAATTAATATCCAGACATCTGACGTGACATGCTAAAATTTAGTCTCCTGATCCAAACACCCCAAAAATTGAATCATGAATTAGACTATTCACGGTGGTAGGCTTTATAACACTGTTTTCTATAAGTCCAAATCAACTTTGTAACTTAATGAACTACACTCTCTCAGTTGAGAGTTTCATTTCACTATTTTCTAGACTAACCAATGTAATTAAATGCAACTAGCTCTTATGAAATACCCTCTCTCTGATTAAACGATTTGGCTCTCAGTGTTTCATTTCGTTTCATCCGTCTTGGAAACGGGTTAGCACCACGTCATGTTGATGATACTACTTTCTCCTATTTTCTCATTAATTGAATGTTATGTTAATAAAAAATCTAATGTGTAATATTAATTAATACCATGAAAATCCACATGAAACCTCCGTTGTAAATAATCTTATTCATCTGGCTTTTGCCCAAAAAAGATTATCCACATTTACTCAGCAGCGTTTTCTCTGAAAAAAAGAGTGAGACTATCGGATAATGTCATTAAAATCGAGGCATCATTTGGAATGCAGAAATTTTACTGGAATTCAACGGTGATTAAAATTCAACTCCAAACAAATCCATTCACCGTAATCTAGATAGCTACAAATATCTTTAAGTATTGTGCTCGTCTAACCTGATCCATGTCCGTCACCAGCCGCAGACAATCCCACGTGAGGGGGTCGCGAGGCCTACGACCACGTGCCTCCTTGTCACTCAAGATCCGGCGCTCACGTGAGTGGCATGTGGTCCCACCGCATCCCCACCTCCTCCTACCCACGCTTTTCCCACCCGCAAACGAACCCTCCGCCCCCTCGCGTACACCGTGGAAAACAAAAACGTATTGACGCGTGGGGCCCACCCTCACGGGCCCCACGTGTCACTGGCTGCCGAACAGGGAAAAGTACGCGCGGGCCTGTGCGCCTCTCCCCTCTCTCCTCGCCTGCGCGTGGAGGCAAAAAATAATAATATAAAATTAGTAAATAATAATCCGGGCTATGCTCCTCGCGTGGGCCCACCACATCCTCCGGCTTTCCCCTACTCTCTCTCTCCTCCGGTGGTGCACGACAGCCCATGGTGGACCGCGCCTAGGTTAATCGCGAGATTAACGACTAATCCGGCAGGTTAACTACGGTGCCGTGTCCCTGCTGGTAGAGTGTAACTGCTAATCATGCGGCTGTCTGACTTTCTGTAGGAGCACGCAGGTAAACACAATCCGGTCCACTGTACGCATCCGGAGCTCCGGATCTCCGGGCGCTGTTACCATTTTTGTTGGCAAAAAGCCCATCTGTTTTCTCTAATTACAGTACTTTTTCATTTTTTACCTGTCAATTTGGGGCTGAATTCAAACGGTGTTAACCTAATCATATGGGGAATTTACCGTCACGATTAGGTGAAATTTACGGGTAATGACGCGCGTGATTTCTGTTTTAAAAGGAACTGCACTACGGTCTGATCACGTCGCTGGTAAAAAAAATATTTATAATTTGACTATTTTTCGGCATGAAAATATTATTTTATCTTATTCTTCCTTTAGAGTAGCGCGGCGAAGGTTGGTGGAGGCGTTCGTGTGACGTCAGCTTTCTGCCACGTCGGCGCCTCGAACATTAAAAAGTGGTAAGGATTGATGGCCCACAAGCTTGTGGGTCCAGACTCCCCGGCCAATTCCGCCCTTTTATTTATTAACCCACCGGTAGAACCGGTCCGACGCTGTGCCACGTCACCTCACCTCGGTAAAACCCGCCTCTGCACTGTCGATGTCAGGACCATCGATAGGGCCCACACGTGGGCCCCACCAAAAGCGGCCAATACCAACATTAAAAATCAATATTATAATTAATTATAAATATATCGGGACTCACTAGCAGAGACTTTCCCATCCGCCATCCACTTCCTACTGCCGGTGGACGGCTAGATTTTTTCCCGCCCGGAGCCAACCGCCACGTGTCGGTCCGTGGGCCATGGTTATGGCGTGAGGACTAGGAGGAGTGCGAGATTTTATTGCGGGTTCGGTGGCAGCGTCCCGATCCGACGGTGGCGGTGACCGCCACGCTGGCGCCGCGGCTGCCGGACCGTCGGATGCGCTATCGCGGGGCGCGCCGATCCGGACGGTCCAATGCGGGAGTGGGCGGCGACAAAAAGAGGATGAGGCGGGCGGGCTGTCTAAAAAGCCAACCAGACGGAAGGGAGGGGGAGGAGGAGGCGAGAAGAGAGCAGAGGAGAGAGAAGACAGGAGAGCCGTAGTAGGAGTAGCCCAGAGAGAGGAGATTTGTAGAGAGAGAGAGGGGGAGAGCGAGCTCTCCTCTAATATTGGCGGAGTTGTGGTTGGATTTGTGAGGCGGTGTTGGCTTGGATCTGCGCGGTGTTGGTGGTGGGAGGTTTGTAGGAATCCGGCGAGTTGGGGGGTGGGTGGGGGTGGAGGGGAGGTGGTGATTTGCCGGAGATCGGAGCTGCATGTCGCAGATCTGAGATGGAAAGGCTCCGGGACAGCAGGAGGACCGGCGTGTCCGGTGGCGGCCAGCCGCCGCCGCGCCGGCGGCTGAGGAGCAACGGAGGCGGCGGCGGCGCGGGGCCGAGGGACTCGCCCCGCTCCGAGAGGAGGCGGGGCGAGCGGCTCATGCTGAACGGCAGCGGCGGTGGCCGGGACGACGGCGACGAGACCTCCGACGAGAGTCTTGGCGACGACGACGAGGACGCCGACGAGGAGCTCGCGGCGTCCGCGCCACGGTACCCAGCGGTACAGCGGCGGTCGCCGAGCACGGCGCCGCCTCCTTCGCCGCCTCAGCCCAGCGGCGGGCATCACCATAGCAGTAGTAGCAGTGGTGGGGGTGGTGGGGGTTACCACAACCATCACCACCATGGCGGGCAGCAGCTGATTCGGAAAGGAGGCTCCAATCCGAAGAGCCCCATCGTATGGAAAGCCGCCGACGAAATGATCGGCGTGCCGGTCCCAAGGAAGGCCCGGTCTGGTACGCTCCTCCAGAAAAGCACGATTTTTTGGTATCTCCGGTGTTCTTCCCTACATGACTCACGCTAATCTTGCGTCTGCTTTCGATTTTCCGCAGTTTCTACGAAGCGGTCTTCACATGAGTGGTCGGCTCCTGGCGGTGGAAGCGGTGGCGGTAGCGGTAGCGGGGCCGGAGACAGCGTGCATATCCAGCGATCATCATCACGGCCGATCTCTCCAGCGTCTGCCTCTACCACCGGACCTGCAAGGAAGAAGCTGGTATGTGTTTGGACTGGAGAACTTGACGAGTCTTCTCAGCTCTTGCTCAGACTGATTTTTTTCTCACTCTATCACTCTTTTCTTTGCAGAAACAAATTGTTGGTGGTGGGAGCTCCGGCACTCCTGGGCAAGCACAAAAGCAGCGGCCGTCGCCGTCCTTAGCTCCGTCGCCGGCCCCTCCACCGCCACCTCCGTCGAAGATTTCAAAGTCCCCCTCTTTTATTCAAGAAGAGATCGAGGTAGCCGAAGTTCTTTTTGGCCTCACGATGCAGTTCCCATGTCATCCCAAGCCAGGGGAGAGTAACCACAAGCTGGAGCCCAGGGGGGACGCCTCGGAGGCCAAGTCCGGGAACTCCTCGCCGGCCCCGTCGTCGTCGGCTGCCAGGCCATCAGATTCGACCTCAGCGACTATAGGTGCGAGCCTCTTTTACTTTCTCTCCCAACGATTTTCCCTTGGCAATTTTAGTTTGGGGGTCTAATCTGATTTTTTGCTACATACTGCAGCGCCAAAGCGGAAGCGGCCACGGCTCGTCAAATACGACGAGGACAACCGGCCGGCGAGCCCGGCGAAGCCAGAGTTGGCAGAGCCGTCCTCCTCGAGGCCTGAAGCGCTTCCAACATCAAGATCAGAGCCAAAGGCGGCGTCGTTGTCGGCTGCTACCGAAAGTGGCACCACCACCGCCACTGCCGGTGCCCAACACGAGGCCTCGCGGGAACCAGAGAAAAAGGACGACCATAGTAGGAGCAGAGATTCGGATCTCCGGGCCGGCGAATCAGATCGCCGGGATCACCGGACAGAAAGCCGGACAGAGCCACCGCCGCCGCCACCAACCTCAGGCAAGCCGGAGGGTGAATCGGCGACGGTCGTCTCCGAGCCAAGAAATGGCGAGGCCACCACCGCGACAAAGACGTGGGTCCTTTTGGATTTTTATTTTATTCGGTGTTGCGATTTGCCATTATTGTTTCTGGATTGCGCCGATCTGATTAAGCTATTAGTATATTCACAATTTGTGTGAACGATTTTTTTTTTCAGTGAGCTGGCTTCCGATGGCCCTCGACAAGAAAAGTTTTGCATTGATCTCATGGTGGGTATACGCTTCCCTTGTGTGTGTGCGTAGTTGAATTGGTCTTGCGGAATTTGTTGGGCAATGATTGAAAGCGACAATTTTTGCCGCAACTGTTGCTTGGTTTCTCTCTTTTTCTTCATTATCTTCTGGCCACTTTTCTGACTCATTTTCTTCTCAATTTTTGTTTTTGGTTCCAGGCTCCTCCTCCTGGGAAGCAATCTCCTGATAGGGATGGCGTTTCGGACGCGGAAGCGGATAAGAAGGGATTGGATTCTGGGATCGACAAGGTGCGCGACTCAGTTTCACCAGCTCGTTTGGTTTGGTTTGGTTTGATTTGATTTGATTTGATTTGATTTGATTTGATTCAGCAGCTGGAGTATTGATTTTTGGGGGCTCTGATTGAACTTTTTTTATCTGTTTTTTCGGATTGGTTTTAGGTGTGGAGAGGAAATTCCGAAAAGAAAGACGGGGAGAGGCTACGGAGAGGGGTAGAGATTAATTTGGAGGACGACAAGGTGCAGAGGATTCCAGCGGAAGAGCTTGCTCCAAAGAAACACACGTTGCAGTTGGATTTGGAGAAGCCTGGCCTCGGGGCGACGTACAAATCCCCATCGGAGAGACGGCCGCAGCAGCCGACATTGCAGCAGCAACAGCAGAAATCTTGTAAAAACGAGCCAAAGCATGAGAAATCTGGTAATCATAATTCTGCTTTGTTATTTGCAGATTTGGTTTTTATTTGGTTGTTGCTGGAAATGTGACTGTTTTTTTTTTCTCATCATCGATTCATCCTATCTTGCAGCAATGTCCTGCTGTTACACCACCTATGCCAATACCTGTTGGAAGCTGGCTGGGGAGTTTTCCACCTTTCGGGTGAGTTTTCTTCTTGGCTGGTTGGCGTGTTACACCGCTGTCTTGCTCCCAAAACAATTTGTGATCTAAAGATTGCTGTTTGCCATCTTCCCAGCTACCTCGGTCCAGTCCCGGGACTATCAGCTGCTGGTATTCATCATCCTATGGATGTCAAGCCAGGGTCTTCTGGCGGATTACAGGTTTGGCTTCTCATTTCCGGCCAGTGTGTGGTTCTGTACATTTGGACTCCTTTTCAAGACTTGATTTTTTTTTCGATTTTTATTGCAGCATGCTGCATTGCTTCCTCCACCGCCTGTACGACCAAAGCGCTGTGCTACGCATTGTTTCATTGCGCAGCAGATCCAGTACAACCAGCGAATTACAAAGATGAACTCTTTCTGGCCACCTGCAGCTGCCGCAGCGGCGGCGGCGGCGGCCGGTAGATCGGCGCCATTATTTGGTCCTAGACCATTCAACATGGGTGTGGTGCCACCGGCGGAGGCTGCCAGCATTCTTGTGAACCCAATGCAGGGGAGCTACCCTGTTAGGGCCCATGCCCCACTGCAAGAATCCAAGGCTCCTTCAATGGCTACTGCTCCTTTCCAAGGGAGCCTATCAAAGGATAAAGCAACAATGAACAATGCTGCTGTTGCTGAATCAAGCCAGAGGAAGCAACCTTCGTCTCATGAAGCACAGCAGTCCAGCCCCGTTCCAAACATGCTGGTATGTGTATGTCCGGCATATGATATGTTTCTTTCCTGTTAAACTCCTTCATTCGATTTTCTAATAGAAGCTCCCCTTTTTTCAGCAAGGCCCAGCATTCATCTTTCCATTCAACCAGCAACATGCTGCAGCTGCAGCTGTGGCTGCTGCAAATGCTGCAAAGCCTTCTGGAGGCAGTAATGCAGTGCCACCATCTGCCACTGCCCACACTTCAGCAGCAAATCTTGGTGCCGCGGCCATGAACTTAAGCTTTGGCAACTTTCCAACAACGGCTGATGCTCAGTTTTTGGCTATCTTACAGAATGGTGGCTACCCATTCCCAGTTGCTGCTCATGCTGGAGGACCTCCATCCTATCGAGGCATGGCACCACCGGGACCAGGTGTTCCGTTCTTTAATGGGCATGTGTACTCTTCTCACATGGTGCACCCATCACAACAGCAAGGGGCACCACCACAAAATCTTCAGAAAGCCTCCATGTCAAGCTTGTCCACTTCATCTCAGAAGCATCAGCCACAGCAATCTCAAGGGTTACTGGGATATGCACCGAATGCTAATGCTGCTGCAGCCGCCAATAATTCTCAGAGTTATTCCAGTGGCAACCAGCGTCCAGTGCTACTGCCTGGCCTTTCTCACCGGCAGGACAGTGAGAAGACTGTGCAGGATGGTACATCACTTGATGACAAGTCGTCTCACCCTCAGAAGGGCAGCTATGATCATAATTATGCTGTTCCGGTTCATCTTCCAAATTTTGCATTGATGCCGCCGACTTCAACTGCTGGTGGTCAGAGTGACAAGAAGTTAAGTGATCACCACCTGCAGCAGCTACCACCAGCGAGTCGAGGCCAGGGTGTGAGAATCGATCTTGCTTCGTCTCAGCCTTTTCTGTTGCCCTTTGGTTCTGTTGGTGCTCCTGGGTCTGCCCCAAGTGGCCTTGACTTTTCTTCACTGGCGCAGACCCATGCGCTATTCCAGAACCAGCAAGAAGCAGGAAGGCATGGTTATCCTCAGCTCAACTTTGCTGCAGCGCAATCTGTTCAAGCTGCCCAACACAAGTCTCAGCATCATCAGGTCACTGGAGAAACGAAGTCTTTGGCTGGGGATTCAACACATAACACTGTAGACAGTGAGAGAAAAAAATCAGCAGCTGCAAAGTATCCAAGTGATTCACAGCAGCATTCACTCTCCTTCTCTAGGCAAGAGAACAAATCTTATGTGTCTCCTTTCTTTAGTGGAAGCACTAACGATGGCTCATCCCGCACCTTGAGCCTTATTGGGCCAGAATCTTCAAATGTGTTTGGTCTAGGTGGCAAATCGGCAAGTGCATCGGCCCCAGCAGCTACATCAGCTACAGCACTGTCCCCAACCACCATTCCTCAGCAGCAGCAGCAGCAGCAGCAACAACAACATTTCCTTCAACTTCATAAGCAGCAGCAATTGATCCAGTATCCCCATCTGAACTCTCGTCCCAGATCTGCTACTCCAAGCAATACAGGTGGATACTCAGATCGCATGAACATGGCAAATTTTCAGGGTATGATGTACCCATCAAGTGCTGCCCAAGGTGGCGCACCTAGTCAATCTCAATTGAAGGCTTCATCAGCAAGAGCGACAGGTGCACCTGCTGGTGCAGCTTCCTCTGGTGCCCCACCCTCTAATTTGATTGTGATGAAGAACAGTGGTCTCCATCAGCAACAAGCTAAAGCTCCTCTGCAGTCTATCTCTACCACAAATCACCAGCCCCAAAGTTCATTAAACATGAGTTCATCAAAGATGGGTCCTATCACTAATATTTCTACCGGTGGAGGAGATTTATCTCGGTCTTCAAATGCTCCTGTTGCTTCTGGTTCACCATCCAATTCGGTCTCCAAAAGTACCGGTGGCAGTCCACCTGCTTCTGGAAGTGCAAAGGGTGTTCCACCGGTTGTCCAATTGTCATCACCTCAGCAACAGTCTGCCAAGAATCCTGCATCATCATCTGGAGCCAAGTCAACTCCCACGAATCACTATATTATGCCATCAATCCTTGGTCAACAACCAAATGTGTCGCCTGCTTCTAATTCAGGCAGTAAGCAGCAGTCACACATACCATCATTGAAACAGCAGCCATTCCAACAAGGTCACTTCTTCATCTCAAATGCATACGCGCCGCAAGCCCCTGTAGCTGCTGGTGGTGTTGCTCTTGGCTTTTACCAGAAGCGCTCAGCTGACAAGACACAGCAGCAGGTGCCCCACCAACAGAGCGCCATGTCAGGTTCGTCTGCAATGCTCTCCCTCTGCTCTGGTTCCATGTCAATTTCCACAACTGCAATGTCAACTGATCCAGGGAAGGCTTTTGCAGCAGCATCCAGCAATAACATGAAGGTGCTCCATCCTCCACCTGGTGGTTTTATGCATTCTCAGTCTCCGAGCGGTGTGCCTCACTCTCATATGTCAGCAGCCCAATTGAATTTTGGGCCCGTGTCCGTAAAACCCACTAGTGATCAGAAACCTGCTGCTGGTAATGCGCTTGCTCTTTTTTACCCACCTACTTTTACTTCCCTGTAGAAGCTTAAGTGCATTTCCTGTGAATCAAGTCCAATGTTTTACTTCTTTTGCCTAACTGGAACTTCTATGTTATAGGTAAGTAATATGTGGATGCTTTTCTGCCGTGATGCAAATCTGAACCCGCGAGCAAACTGCAAATTCCGAAAAATCATGAGCGGGGCTTGTACTATTGGATCCAGAAGATACAGATTGCAACAACAGCCTCAGCACGGACGCAAGAGCCTGTCAGCTGGCTGCTGTTGGAAGAGGACGGCGCCCCCATTCCATCCTTGCTGAATCATTGCTAACTTAAGTATTTGGAATGGTTGATGGGAGTGATACTTTTGTGTAGCTGGTTATCCTCTCATGGTGGAAAGCTGGAGGTGCATAGAATCTCTTTTTAGCAGTTTTATGCATTGGATGTCCAAAGCTGGGTCTCTCTCCCTACTCCCAACTGCTCTTTAGCTTTGTTCTTTTTGTTCTCTTAACTGAAGGAAAGATTTTAATTAGAATGCAGGACAAGGTAACTTTTGTGATGTGTTCTTGATGTTCCTTTTCCCCCTAAAATCCGTCCATATTCTCTGCTTGGATTTTTTAGCAACTGGGAGCAAAAATATCGTATAGATGAGGCCTGATTGATTTGGGTGGTAGTGGTGGTGGTGGTGGTGGTGGTGGCATGGCATCATGACCTGCCTCACTGTTGTGTTGTGTTGTGTTGTAATTAGCTTGGAAAAGAAGTGAAAATGAACTGGTGGAAAAAAAGTTAAGGTTGAATTTCCTGGTCTGCATGATGACTCTGCAATGCTAATCCAGAAACTGAGGTGTTCATCTTCTATCTTGATGGATATCGCATTAAAACACTTGCTGACTAACACATGTGTCCGGACTGAGCACCATTCAACGTGCAGTCTGAAGAGCACAATACCAGCGGCCTTCACTTTGCTGGCACAAGTTGTGGTGTTGACATGTTCACGGATTATATTCCACTCAGATTTTGGTTGCTGTGTGCTGCTCATATGATCCTGATGGCTTTGTCTAGACTGGATCCACTGATCCAGTTGGTGACATGTGGCTTTTAATTGACTAGAGGATTTTTTTCTTGAAGGCCACAGGTAGCCTTTTTTTTCTCAAGGGAGCTTTCCAGCTTTCAGCAACATGACATATCTATCTAGCTCTAGAATCAGATAGATGCACACAGCAGGTGGCCCCTACCAGCTACTAGCAAATTGTCTGATTGAGAGGGAAGGCCAAACTGTTCTTGACGTTACAAGAAGAAGCTGTTCCCTGCAAGTTACTGATCCTGTCAATGTTGACGTTGATCTAATTATCCGTAGCATCTTTGTTACGTGAGCAACTTAGCGTTGTGTTAAGCGTGCTCAGGTCAAAGTAGTATTAGGTCCCACGTCTCAATCACGATTCACGTGTGTCGTCGCGGCGTCGCCCACCTTGTCGACTCCTTGTGCATGCACCCCACCCCCTGCCTCCTTAGCGTGTGCCACCGCTTCCGTCGCAACGCTTTAAGATTGGTGAAAATTGAGGTGACAAAAATCTAAGACAAGGCCTGAGAGTATCTCCAACCATCTCTTCATTGGTATCTCCCTATAACTGAAAATAGAGACATTCTTATATTTAGTTTCCTATATTTTATCTACATATATTTTATCAATATTTTATAACTACCAAAATAAGAAAAAAGCACACATACAACAACACACACTAACACACATACCATATTATAATAAAAAACTTTAGAAAAATATAAAATTATATTGAAAACAATAATATATTGCATATAAAATTCTACTAAAAATATAGAAGTGCGTAGAAGTGTTGAAAAATATGATAAATTAATTTATTATATATATTATAAAATATTCCGATAGATTATTAATTTTTCAATATTTTACAACATATAAATATTTTCTAAATAATAATAAAATGAGATTGAGAATGACTTTGGCTCCCTAGCTTGGAGGAAAGTGGATGGAATATGGAAGAAGATGAGAAGTGGGACGAGTGAGAGGGATTGGTTGGAGATGTCCTCACAAGATAAGGCGTGAGCCTCTTACTTTTCAAATTTTTCTATATCATTATAATTTTTACAGTTTTGAAATATGTTATCGGTGTGTCTAACATATAAAGCCTACCATTATTACTAACAGTAAAAATTTTTAAATTACAGAAAATTATAATAATATTTTTCAAATTTTCCCTAATTTTTTTCGGCAAGGAAACTCATGGGTTGTTTTTACACGACCATTCGTCCGTTCCTCTCACGAGGAAACTCCCAAGCTCAGACGCTCAGCAAGCGGTCCCCGCCGTCGGCCACCGTCACTTGCAGGTTTCGCCGCCACGCCCGCCACGAGAACAAGCAGCTGCAGCGCACCGCACCGCACTCCCCCTACCCTAACGTACGCATCGGATCCTCCGATCGACCTGCAGGCCCAACCGGCAGTGGTGTCCCCACCTGCATGGACAGATCCCAGTGAAATCAACTGTAGCTTCTCCCTGCCGCTGCCGCTGCTCCTGCCTCCTCCTCCCGCCGGCAGCAGGCCAGGGAAGAAGAAGAAGGCAGCCAGCTCAGGCTGACGAGCTGAGCTGAGCTGACCCAAAGCGGCAACTGGCCATTTCACCTGCTCCGGTTGGCACTGTAGCATTGCAGCGCTAGTGTAGGAGTATGCAGTGGTTCTGTCACTACTGGCACCTGGTGAGACAGGATATTCAGCGCAGCGGCGAAAGCGTACGGGGCCGGCCAGTGATGTGCGCCACTTCACTGGCACAAACCTACTTCTGCTACATCCATCAATGCCCTACCTGCCTGAGCTACTGAAACGGAAAAAAAAGATTTTTTTGTAACCATGCCATTACAATTTTCTGTAATTTGAAAAATGACACTGTCAGTGACTGTGGTAGGTCCCATCTGTCAGTGACACGTCAATGACATATTTCAAAACCGTGAAAATTGTAATGGCATGAAAAAATTTGACCCAAAGAAGAAAGGAACGTAACAACTGGCTATTCATATATGATAATATGAAATGGAACCTGAAGTGCTCCTTTGAGGAGAAATATCTTGTGCAATCACTTATTTGGTACAAGCGTGCAATCAAACGATCTGGTGCATCTAATTAAGTGATCCAACGGTTATATATGAAAAAGGCTGAAACCTAGTACTTTTTTACTTTTAACCATTTTCATATGTAACCGTTAGATCACTTGATTAGATGCATCAGGATCGTTTGATTGCACGCTTGCACTAAATGAGTGATTGCACATTATATTTTCTTTTTGAGTCTAGTAGTAACTTAACTTTGTTTCATAATATAGGTTTCATGTTTTTTAGAAAATCTATATAAGTAATTTTTTAATGATTAAGTTAAAAATGTTGTATTTAATTTAAAATTAATTAATGATCAATATTTTATGTTGAACCGTATAATCCAACCAACATGTTTCAGTTTATTTAATCTGATAATCTAGATTATAAATCTGTGTGTTCCTAAGAACTAATTCAATATAAGAATGAAGGGACCAACCTGACTTGCGAGATTTGGCGCGAACAGAGAGAAGCCGAGAGCAGAAACCTCTCCGGTAGCAAGGAAAAGAAAATCCCAACACACACACGCGCGCAGAGATTATCCGATGCGATCACCGGAATCTGCGCGGCGGCGGAGGTGAAGCAATAAGCATGGGAGTGCGGGCAGAGCTGCCGGCGTACGTGAGAGTGAGACGCGCCGTCGGTCGGCGACGACGGGGCCGGCATGCAGTCGTCGGTCGCGCGGTGCCGCCGGCGGGCGAAGCAAACGAGAGAATCAGAGATGGATCGGCCGAGAGAATGAGCTGCCGGCGAGCGCCCACGGCGGATCGCGGTGGCCGGTGGGGATAAACTATAAAGGGGCAACGCTAAACAAAAGCGAAAGTAGCGGCAAGCCTACCATTATTTATACGGGAACTGGACACTAGTGAGTCCTCTACTCTGTCTTGTACTTGATCCAATACTCTCTGTTCGACTTCTAAAATTTTAAGAGAAAATTACTCACATGCCATTATAGTTTTCAAAAATTGTCTACATGCCACTGTCAGTGACTGTGGTGGCCCCCATATGTCAGTGACATAATGATGGCATATTGGCAAACTGTGAAAATTGTAATGGACACCGAAAAAATTAACCCTTTTAATGATTCTGTTTGATTTGTTGGCCGACTCTCTAAATTTATTGGATGGGAACAACTAGCATTGGCTAGATACATTTAACCTACACTGCAACAATCCAGCAAACTTCTGTCGGCTTGGCCGACGGAGGTTAGCCTTTTCCCGACGAAGAAACTAACTTCCGTCGGCAAAAGGCTAACTTCCGTCGGCATTTGACCGACGGAAGTTATCAGGAAGAATCGGTAACTTCCGTCGGTCAAAGTATAGCCGACAAAAATTACATTTTTTGTTTTTTTTCTGTTTTATGTTTTTTCTGTGTATTTTATTTTTTTCCAGTTTTGTCTGTCAGATTACACCCTAATAAATTATATCCACATTCACAAACATAAAATACATTCACATTCATATTCAAATTCAAAGTCAACAAATATATTGTCATGTTTAAATCACATTCATACAAATTCAACTAAAAGGAACGAGCAGTCTCTGGGTACTTGGAACGAGCCGGCAAGGCCTGCGACGCTCGAGGGGCTCACGGCGCTGGAGCTGACGGGCGGCGACCGCACGGGGCTCATCTCGGAGGTGTTCGTCGTGCTCGCCGACATGGCCTACAGCGTTGTGGAGGCCCGAGCTTGGACACACCATGGCCGCCTCGGTTGCCTCGTCTTCCTCCGCGACGAGGACGTCGACGCCGAGAGGATGGCCCGCATAGAGGCCAGCCTCGGCCACCTCCTCCGCGGTGACTCTAGCGCTGGCGGCACCGTGTCGGTCCGTCCCTGCCGCCGCCCTCGCGCACGCCGACCGCCGCCTCCACCAGCTCTTGTTCGCCCACCGTGACCACGAGCGTGCGTCCCCCACCCCCGTCGTGTTCGTGCAGAGCTGGGCAGAACACTAGGGTCCGGAGCACGGCGAGCTCGTACTCACCTCTCGCACCCACTTGAGGGTGTCTCGATCTAACCCCTCCGTGAACATCATCAGCGAGCAGATTTGAGAACTGGTGATTAGATTCCATTCCAACGATTGGGAACCAAATCAAGCAATGAAATCCGCTTACCTTGAGCCGAGCCGGAGCGCGGATTTGCCGGTGGGGGTGACGTGGGGAGGCGGCGAAGGGGAGGCGGGCGGA
This sequence comes from Zizania palustris, assembly GCA_019279435.1. NCBI lineage: Eukaryota > Viridiplantae > Streptophyta > Magnoliopsida > Poales > Poaceae > Zizania > Zizania palustris. The sequence continues at coordinate 16,252,376 of JAAALK010000282.1, forward strand.
GGGAGAGAGGCGGGGAGGCGGCAAAGGGGAGGCGGGCGGAGGGAGAGAGGCGGGGAGGCGGCGAAGGGGGGGCGGGCAGAGGGAGAGAGGCGGGGAGCTGGAAAACCTAGGCGTGGGCGTGGCTGGGGAAAAATAGCAGGGGGAAAAAATAAGTTCCGTCGGTTTTTAAAAAATCGACGGAAGTTATTTTAACCGACGAAAAGTTTCTATTTTCTTGTAGTGCTAGGATGTTTGTTAGTATTTTAGATCTTAGTTTCGCCACCCTTCGCCCCACGTTTGGGCGCATCCGACACAGTTTATAAGAATTCTCTCATATTTCAAAAAATCGATTTAAGGGAAGATGTCTACTCTCCCCTATAAATTACCTTAGCTCTTTGCATGAGCGATATAGAACTAAAATTACTGACAACGTCCAATGATCCAAGATCCTAACACCGCGTCTCCTAAAAATTTATATAGCTAAATATAAAAAACTAGATAGACATATCTCATCTAACTTCACTATCCAACCAAACAGACCCTAATACTTCAAATATTTTAAATTTAAATCATGACATACATTTTAAATTGCTAGCTATCATGTTGACCACCGTTTATTCAATTTACTTACTACCTTACCTCAACAACCCTCTCACAAAAAAGCAACCTTATTAAATCTCAGCTAAACAACATTAAGAAAATACGACTCCATCCGTCTATAAATACTCTATTTATAAGATAAATTTAATAAATTAATAATAAAAACATCCGTACCATGAATCCTCGGAGACCGTCGTTGCCACGTCGACGTCAGTCCAGATGTACCCACCTATCAACTGTGGTCGTTTCTGGTGTGTCCCCACCTAGCTAGCTAGCCTAGCGGTCTACTCGTCTCTCCTAGCTAGTAGCTAGCACGGAGGAGCCGAACGAATTGTGGGACGTGTGTGAGGAGGCAAGCTGCCACGCCGGAGAAGATCCCGGGAGGAGGACGTGGGCCATCCTACGCACTGGCGCGCACAGCGAGATGCGGCCCCACGTGCGGCCCCCACTAGCATGGGCCCACCCTCTCGCCTGGCCTTCGAACCACAGGGACGGAAGCGGGCCGTGGGCCCCGATAAGGTTTGGTGGGTGCAGCGGGCCGTGGGCCCCACCTGCGCCCACGTTCTTAATGCAATCGTGCGGCTGTAGCGCTAACACGTCAGCACGGATGAACGGTAGGCCGATGAGACCTGTCACGCGTGGGTCCGTCCTCACGGGCAAAAAATCCAGCTCGGCAAGCGTGCATGCACCTAGGTACGGTTCGATACTTTTTGATTTTGTGACGAACGAGAACAAAAGATTAACATTGATTTGTGAACTAGCAATTTTATTGATCATTTTCGATACATATTTATAGCAAACAAATGGGTGTCAGTTCCTACGCGTCGTTGTGTTGCTTCATCGCCGTCGCACTGCTTCGTCGCCGTCGTGTCGCTTGGGAAGCGACTCCTGCTCCTTTCCAGGGCCGGCCCTATGGGACGGCCACAATGTGCGACGGCCGAGGGCCCATGCCGAGAAGGGGCCCAAGCCTATATATATACAGTATACATTGATACACGATCGTTATCAGCCCAAGATTTTAAAATTATGAGTATAAATGCTACTCTCAAACACATTGAAGGTGTCCTATCATATTTTAAGAAGTATAGATATGAAGGTTTCATTTCTAGTATGGATACAACAAAAAACATTCCATCTGAATTGGATATAGAGCTAATATTTTCTACAAAACGTCAACGAACGAGAAAGAGACATTTTGATGAGCAAGATGAAGACGAGAAAATACAACAATCTGTTGTGGACTCTTTTAAAAGATTGTACTTCCTAGTTATGATTGATAATGCAATTGCTTCATTAACTATTAGATTTGAGCAGATGGTGGCATTTGATAATGTCTTTGGGTTCTTGTTCAACTTAGAAAATTTGAAATCTTTGGATGAAGTTGATCTTTAGGCACACTGCAAGATTTTTGTGGATAAATTTTCTCATGATAACTCATCCGATGTTGAGATCAACAATTTTTTTTAGAATTAAAGGTATTGCAAGTGACTTTGCCAGATTCTTTGATGTCAGCGTCTGAGATTCTCAAGTTTGTTATGAATGCAAATTGCTATCCAAATGTTTTAGTTGCCTATCGAATTTCCTTAACTATACATGTGAATGTAGCTTCTGTCGAAAGAAGTTTCTCAAAATTGAAATTGTTGAAGAACTATTTGAGATCAACTATGTCACAAGAAAAGTTAAATGGCTTGGCTATGTGCACCATCGAGAAGGATATCTTGGACACTATTGATCTCAATATCGTTCTTAATGATTTTGCATCAAGAAATGTCCGAAGAAATATCTTTTTATAAGAAGCAATGAATATGATGGAGTTCTATTCTTATTTAAGATAATCATATAGTTATACAAGTACAAATATAATGTTTTTAGTCTACATTATTTCTCGCCGTTAATAATTATCAGACATGTTAAATTAAAATATATTATTGAATTTGTTACTCCTTTATACAAATAAAATTAGCTCAAATATTATAAGGTTTATGGTTTAAAGGAGCCGTTGGCATGAATTCGCCCGAGGGCCCTCAAAATCCTAGGACCGGCGCGGGAGCTACGCTTGTCCATGTGTCATCTGCGTTAGGCTAGTAATTACTACTGAACTCTCTCTCTCTCTCACCATCATTCGACCGTAGAGGAGATAGGAGAGCAGAGTGCTCACCGCTCAGGACTGGGCCAACTGCTACGGTGGGTGTTGGTCCCACCTGGTGGGCCACCCGCTGGCGCGGCATCAGGGTCCATAATCGTCGCCGCTCGGTCGTTGTCGGCGTGAAACGTGTCAACTCCACATCGGTGCGGCAGACTCTGATCGGAATACTTCGGATTTGCCGCTAGATTTTAGTTATTTACCATTTTAAGGAATTACAGTTATAAGTTTAGACAACGGTGGTGTTTGGTTTAGGGAAAAGGAGATATATCAAATTCTAGATTTATTTGGATAATAAGTGTAATGTATTCTATTTACATTGTAGTGATGTAGTGTTTGGTTGATAAGTATAATATATTATGGTAACACAATCTGATACCAACCTGATTAGAGTATAATGGGTTGTTTATTAAGTTATAATCTGATTACGTACAGATTCAAACCAAACAAAATCTAACGTAATTAATTTGCACTGCAAAACAGATAACACTTAAAATAAATCCAACCGATTTATATGTTATATATATATATGATTAATGGTTAAAAACAGTATAGCTTTTTATGTGCAAATTCTCAATTCTGCCACTATATCATATATGATGCGTCTACCTGATATAGCCGGTTTGTTCCAGTTTTTTTTTTTGAAATAGGTCACATGGATCCGACCTTGTTTGAAGATCCATGGGTGTGTCAGAGATATAAGAGGTCATCCATCCTAGTACTACTCCCACCTAAGCACACTTAACAATGAAGTTCTAAGAAGATTTGGTACCAGCTAACTCACCTCCCTTTCACAGTTGTGTTCCAGTTTCATAAGCCGTTTAATTAAAATCCGTGATACAGGCGGATAGACTTAACTATTCCGGTAAGATGAGCTTGGTTACCGTATTCCAACGGTAACCGTTTGAATTGTGATATGGGTTACGGGCGAACGCTGCCTACACGGTTATTGTAATTATTGGATCCGTAACCAAATGGTATCATGGTGATTTGGGGAAGGTTCCTGGTCGTGTCAAACATTAATTCCTCTTAAGTTCAAATATGCATCCACTGATTTAGAGCACCATTTGATCCACGTGAGAAATATTGACAATGTAACAGTTGCACAAGGGGGGAGGTCAAGAACTACTTTCATACGGAGCAACTAAGGAAACGAGGGGCACGGCAACACTGTATGAACACCCATCAGTTTCAGGAAGATTCCAGCCCAAAAAGGTGCATCCCGGCGAAGCGCCGGCCATCAAAAAGACGGAAAAGGTTCAAGAAACCTGTAACCGCGTAATTCATTGTGTTCGTTGGAAACATGCTACGGAATAGTGTAGTGTTTTCTTAAGATGGACGGAAAAGGAGTAAAGGACTACTTACTCACTAGCTTCATGATTAATCTGCAATCTAAATCTTCATGAGTTCCTGAAAAGGAAAATATTAAAACAAGTCTGAGTCAGTTACTGTGGTTATACAGGATTAAGGGTATGCTTGTTTTGTTGCCATTTCTAATCATACTAAATTTTGGTAAGGCTAATGCAAAAGTTTGGTAAGATAAAGGGTGATGGGGTAATGTTTGATTTGAAGCCTTGCCAAATTTTGATGGAGTATTAACAGTGGAAGTTTAGACTCACCAAAATTTGGTAAGGTTTGAAAAGGACTGCAAAGCAATTATGCACCAAGAGGCCATTTACTCTTGGCATGCAATTATGCACCTATCTTAATGTGGGAATATCAATAAACCGATACACAGGAATATCATGTCTGAAGAAAAGCCAATGGAAGGACCAAAGTACCTGTTCCTTCTGCTTTTGGATAGCTTCGACCTTTTTCATATACTCATCTGTAACTTTCTGCACAATTTGTACATGATGTCAGTTTATGCTGCATCTAATGGATGAGATTTCGAAAGGACATCCAAATCTAACGACAGCTACATGAAGAAAAACAAAGAATCCTCACTTGTAGATCAGCTGATAAATCCTTCACATTATCTTCAGAAAGTTTCTTTTCCTATGTAAGCATGTGAAAGCAGTTAATTCTACCACAAAAATAGCACCCACAAATTAGTACTAACTGAGAGAGTGAAGTAGTGAACCTTCTCGAGCTTATCGTAAGCTTTGATTGCATCTCTTCTTATGTTTCTTATAGCAACCTGTAAAAGAAGAGTTATAAATCTCACATTCATGATTAGTATTTGATAGAATCCACAAGGAGATGAACATCATACAAGTCATAAAAGTTTGTGTATAGCTCAACAATCAGAATTCAGAAGCAACTCAAGCAAGCACCTCTACATAAACTAAAGCATCTTCTGAAAACTATCAAATGTTCCCCAGCCTTAGGAGGAAAGTAGATAAATCACCCATTTACATAGTTTGAAAAGGGGCACTTGATAGACCAAGGTACTCCTATTGAAGTTTGTGTGTAGCACCCACAGTAAAAGGTGCACAACATATTTTGTGAAACACTTTTCCACTACAGTTCGTACTATGATCCACCTTCCTAAGCTTATACAAATAGCGATTAGCGAAAACAACAAAATGGACATGTAAAGTGATAAGTGGTCACATAATGTATCACAAATGTTTCAGATATAGATTCATCCAGTATTACTAAACTCATAAAGTAATTAATCAAACAGGAAAATAAGTATTCACACTACATTACAACACGCGAGCAGACTCCAAGCGGTATCACCGTACCAGCACCATAACGAATACAGGTTACCAGTCAATCAGACTGCTGCACTAATTTATACTAGTATGATTTCACAGGTAATGTAAAATAAGAAGCAGGAAGATTGAGGCATAAAAGCTATAAAACAGTCAAGAGGTGAATGAAGCTTAAGACTATACCTTGCCTTCTTCAGTTAATTTAGCTACAGTTTTTGCTAGTTCCTGACAAAAGGAAATAGAATTTAAGATAACAAAGTTGCAGTAATTTTATCATCAATGCAAAAGATCTTGACATATTATTTGGCCTGTTTGAAAGATCTAGAAGATCACATTACTAGATATCCATCAGAAAGGTCTTCTTTGAAATATCCTAGTCTTTCATGTGTGAATGTCCAAAGCAATTTCCACTTTTCTTGTTTTAGGAAGAGAGATATTTTAGGAAGAGAGATATTCATCAAATTATGGTAGAGTAGGAGAGACAATACTTGGTGATCCCATAGACCCGTACATTTTCGAAAACATGTTTTACATAGAATATTGGCTTTGCTTCTGCTATACTTGTAAACACTAATTAGGTGTATATAGGTTGGGATGCAAAGTTTTCAAGTTCAAAATATAGCTATTTCAACAAACATAGGGCATTTAATTTTAGTTTTTAGGAACAAAATAGCTCTGCTCAGCTAATGCTAAATGTTTTGGAGGTCAGGAAAACTTAATATACAATACTTTCCACATGGATCCAGAATTACTAAGTGGCACCACATAATTCACACAGATGAACTTCTAAAGCATACCTTTCTGCGATCAGATGTCAATGGTGGGACAGTTACTCGTATCACTTCTCCATCATTGCTTGGAGTAACCCCCAGATTCGCGGCAACTATTGTTTTCTCGATGAGCTTGAGACTGCATCGAATATGGTTGTCAACATAATGGATGGAAGATGGAAAATTCAATACCATCTCCAAATTGGGAATGATAAACAGCTCACGAAGATTTGTCGTATGGTTGAATGAGAAGAGAAGTTGCATCTGGAGTGTTTATCTGTGCAATGCTCTTCAAGTTCACTGGAGTTCCATAGTACTCAACCTGTAACAAAGTTCTTACACATAAGACATAATTGCATATTCAATTTTCACATTAGCACGTGTTCTCAATTCTCCAGAGAAAGTATGTTTGATTTAGTTCAAGTTACAAAAGGCAATCAAATTGTATCAAAATAGTCTATGTACAGTGAATGGACCAAACTTTTGTTCCTTGTCTTTGTTTGCTATTAGCCAGCGGCAATAAATACCAGCTCACAAACATTTTTAGCTAAGAAAAGCACACAGCTGTGACATGTGTATGAAAAAGAGAAGGTATGCATTGTGTGTAAAGAATAGGAGATGTGATCATGTAAGAGTTACTTACAAACAGAAAAAGAAACAAGTCTAAGTCCTCAAACCTCAATCCTGTCAAGCATAGATGGGTTTGCCCGTCCTGTCCTCACAGTATTGAAGTTATTTTGGACTGTTTCGATTGCCTTCTCCATCCTTTCTCTCTGAAGATGCATATCTGCAGCTAGTGAGCACCCAAGGCACAAAAAGAACAAGGCAAAATGCCTAGTTGAGCAGAGAGTTGCATTGCACTTACTGCTTGGTCTTCAATGACTGATTTTTCTGCCTCAATTTCCTCAATAGTGGCATGCCTCAAAACTGCTCTGATGACATGATAATCACAAGTTATTTAGAAATATTAATTTGGAGGTCAATAAGTTGGAGAATATTAAAATCCAAAGCCACTAGCCTCTTGTCTGAGTTTTGAACAAGAGGTGTGCTGAAAAAGCGCACAGATCCAGCATGCAGACTCATGAAGTTAGTGGAGGAGCTCAAAATGCCTGGGCGCTCTGGGACACAACCTGACAAACACAACATTATCTGATGAGCCCTTGAATAATTCATTAGCTAAATGAGTGTTAATTGGCATGACTTTTTTAAATAATACAATTTATGAATTCATGCTTGCATGGCCTTGATCGGTTTGCCATGGTCCAATGTTTCTGGAAATAGTTCGTTGGTGACAGTAGTTTTCTGATATATAAACCCAACAACCTAGGGAACACACTGTAACTGTATAAACCCCACAAGTTTGGAAGTCGGAGTGTTTCTGAATTGCCCGCGAACTTGATACCGTAATATTAACATGTATTAGTAATAAACATCTTACAGCTATCGTCAATCTTAATCCGTCCCTGAATCAAGGGAATATCCAAGTGCCGAACTAAAAAACGAAATCTCAACGAAGTTAGTAGTTAGCATAGTTCCATGTATGGTTCTCGAATCTCGATTACAATTACAATCACGCGTTGTACGTGTGACATCGCTGCTATTTGTGAAGGTCGTGGCATGAATGGAGAAGCACCGGAACTACGGAAGCATCGGCTGATATGACACAGACAACGATCAAGCCAACTCCACAAATACCGATGCGTCAGGCATTTTCAGAATGGCCAAATGCCTCGGCACTCCACTACCATTCTTCGTAGTGGGTTCAACACTTCAAGTGATCAAGTCTCGAGCGGGGTGGGAAGGGAGAATGGAGCTAACGGCGCGGACCTACCTGGGCGATGGAGGACACGGACGGAGGAGAGCGCGCGCGGCGGGGCGGCCGCCGCCGCGGGGGAGACAGCGTGGAGCGTCATGCACACGCGGCGGGAGGAGGCTTCGTCGTCTCTGGGGAAGGGCGGGGCGGCGGGAGCAGCGCAGCGGAGCAGAGCGGAGAGGCGGATAGGTCGGGAGTCGGGACTGTGGATAAGGAGGCGAAACGGGGAAGAGGGGTTTATGACGCGGGGGACTCTGAGTGGGCCTGGGCCGTTTCGAGCCAGGCCTTCTGAGTGGGCCGGATAGATGGGCTGAATTAATCATGGGCCTCGGGCCGTTCCAACCCAGGCCTTCTGAGTGGGCCAGGTATCTGGGCTGAATTTATCATGGGCCTGGGCCGTTCCAAGCCAGGCCTTCTGAGTGAGCCGGGTAGCTGGGCTTAATTGATCGTGGCACTGTGTATTGTGTAAAGAAGGACCGATACCGAAACCCGATGTGTTTTTACTTTGTTAGATTAGATATACATTTAAAATTTTCAACCATGAATCTACTAATAGAAAAAAATACTATCCAATGGATACATGGGTATGAGTATGGTTTCTTAATAGGCATACCTATTACCCGATGGATACCCATTACCCAATATGCTATATTTTTGGGGAGTTTAAATCATTGCTGCTATTGTTCTAGGTTAATCATTAATGTATTATGTCTAGGAGTTTATTTATATATATGTAATTTTGATCTTATGACAGAATTAGTGATCGATTTAATTAGGTGAAATACTGTTTTTGCAATGACAGATACACGATTGTTATTTGTTAGCTTGTTTTTGTGTATTGCTTATTAATGGGTATGGATACTCGATGGACCTGTTTGGGTATGAGTTTAGGAAAGAAATGGATACTCACATGTCTATATATGTTATCTAACGAAAAGATTTTTTCTAACGGGTATGAATTTGATGTGGTCAAATCTGATGGGTATACACCCATGGCTATCTTTAGTATTGCGTAGATTGTGTCGTGTCAAATCCAATATTATATTGCAATATTATGGATGGGAGTACGGATCTATACCGGTTGTCAGGTTTTGTTGTTTGATTCGTCACTGTACCAAAATAAGTTTAGACATATGTATTAAAGAAGAATTATACCAAAATAAGTGGATGAGCGTAAAATCAAAAGTGGTTAGGTGAAATAATAAGTAATAAAGTCTAAATTTGTATGTGTACTTTAGACGTAATATTAACATTTTACTAATAATAGATTGCATTTGAGACACAATTTGAACTCTAAAAGTCGCTATATTTTAGATACATGTAGCGGTAAATATCTATTTGGTGAGAATCTCGAAAGGATAGGGTTATTCAGCTTTTAAATACTAGTTCATTATCTTAATTCCACAATTATTGAGTTTTATAATCAAGCATCTCCCTCGTTTGGAAGAGAGATTATGAGAGTAGTTGCTGCGGCATCGGCCCACTCTAGTGTAGTGGAGCACCAAATTTCAGGAAATCAGTGTTGTTTTTTGGACTCAAAACTGATTCGGACTCTGATGAGGGATTATTAATCCCTTCAGATAACAGCATGTACTACCGATCAAGCCGTACGTGACAGACTGCAATTATCAAGCTAAGTACTCGTATCTGTGTGGCAATTTGTCATGGTGCTTGTGCTTCTGCACGAGGACTGCACCAATAACGGGAGCTGATCTGTATAGGTAAGAGCCTGCAAATGGGGCTTGATTAATTCAGATGGATGAGGCCATTTCAAGAGTGCACTTTAGAGTCTTCGCCGCATCAGCTCCTGATCTGATCTCCCGAAGAACCGAAACTGCTGCTATTTTGGGGGGCTCGTATGCTACAAACACGAGCAGTTAGACGAACTGTTGTTGTCAGTGTGTCACTACGTACGTGTGTCTTATCTTGTAATCAATTCAGAGCAAATGGTGGTTGGAGACTTGGAGTTCCTTGTCGCATCGAGCAAGCCAGTCTCTCTGGACACCCTAGCTCGTCTCACGTCATTGATGTTTACTCTTGTAGTTACATGATGGAGTTATATGCAACTACTTTGAACGTTTCGAACGAACGCAGCGAAAGCCATGTTTGGGAACACTGTTTTTTTAGAAACTACACTATATTACATCTATAATAATATCACAATTTATAATACCACAGTTTTGAAAAAAGTGTTTTGTACCAAAATTTTTAATACTGTAGATTGAGTACAATATCTTTAATATTGCAGTTTACTTTACAGAGATTTCAGATAGAGTTGTCGAACACCTTTCAATATATAATACTGTACCATTGCTCAATACTGCAGTATTGCTTCCAAAACTATAAAAAACTGTGTTATCAAACAGTGCCTAAGCTTCAGACTCTACAACGGATGCTTCCTATATTTTGCGGATAATTTGTGGATGATTTATGTGGCGTTTGGTTCAGGAAACTGATAGAATAAAATGGCTCAATTACAGATTCTGTGAATGGAATGGCTCCGCTCCATATTTGAAAATAAGAACAAAGTCATTTTGTTTTTTGTTTGGTTCTAGAATCTATAGAATGAAATGGTTCTGTTCCTTGTTTGGTTCAAGAGCGGAAAAGGAGATGAGAAAAAAACAGATGACGTGGGAAGCATGAGAGACGAGCCGTTCGGTTCGGTGTATTTTTTTAGAGCGGATGGTTCTGGATCTACAAGGAATATTTTTTTAGGAGCCGCTCCGTTCTATATAATTCTAAGCCAAACACATGTAAAGTAAAATGAAACCGTTCACTTCCTCCTAACCCCCGAACCAAATGTCATCTTAAAGTAACTTCGAAGAACATGGGATACAAAATCGTGCCCCGGCGGTCGAGGGGTATTTATAGAATTGAAATTATTCAATTCTTTTCAGATTATAATTATTGTTTAAACTATAGATAGTTAATCAATTTTTCTAATTTAATCATAACATTTAAGATAATATTTAAGTTGTGTCCAAAGGAGATACATTGAAACAACCACATCCCACCTACCTCTATCTTAATGATTATTATTTCCTAGTACCAAAATTTGGTATTACTCGTATTTGATAAAATCAAACGACTTTATGGACCGATTTATAAAAAAAATCTAACAATAATTGTATGAAATTATGCATTCGACCAGAAACTTGCTGAGTTCTCATGTTTTTCTTTGTTGATTTGTTGATGATGGAGAGTGCTCGTCTTTCCGGCACAAAGCAGCCAAATCGTTTACCTGACTTGGAACTTTGAACATAAAGTCGTCCCGGTGCACGCCGCCGACTTCGCCTAGAGCGCGAGATCGCACTCCCATTGGCTCATCCGGCCCAGCCCATTTCCCCGCTCCTCACGTTGTCCGCAGAGCGGACGGCGGCAGATCCACATCCACATCCACATCCACCGACCACCGCCCCCACCTCGCTCTCCTTCCAAATCCAAACTGCGGCGAGGCGAGGCGAGGCGAGGCGAGCCGAACCAACCCGAGCGCGAGCGGTGCCAACTGCCGAGCCAGCTTCACCCGCCGCGAAGACTCGCGGAGTCAACTCCCTACCCAGCGGCGGCGACTCGTCGGCGCGATGGATTCGCGGCCGCTGGAGACGTCCGACGGCGCGGTCCCACCGGCGGCGAAGGGCGACGTGGAGATCACCAAGCCCCGCAACGACAAGCGCGGGTACCGCCGCGTCGTGCTCTCCAACGCCCTCGAGTGCCTCCTCATCAGCGACCCCGACACCGACAAGGTCTGCTGCTTGTCTGGCTCCTTCGATCGATCGGGATGGGCCGGGGTTTGCTAGCTCCTCCTGGGTTTTGTCTTGAGCCGTGGCTTGTTTGCAGGCGGCGGCGTCCATGAACGTCTCGGTGGGCTATTTCTGCGATCCCGATGGCCTCGAAGGACTCGCACACTTCCTTGGTTAGCTTCCTTCTTTGACTTGTTGCATAGTGCATAGGACCTGAGAACATGGTATTCATAACTCATCAATGCTGACTTGTTGTGATTTTCGTTGTAGTTGGACGCTTTCTGTGAGTGGTAATCACTATACACGATGTTAGTGATGACAATTTTAGTGTAGTAGGGCCTTGGTGTTTAACACCTCAACCACTGTTGATCTCTCTACCATCGCCATGCACCTTCATTGCAATATCAAGCCCGCTTAGCATACCACTACATTTTGCCAGTTTCTTACAGAAAGTTGTTTTCGGTTGTGGATTGGCCCTGTCATAATGCATATATTTGCTTTTAGTTGTTTCAGTATTGAATTGATAATGTAAATATGAAGGTCGAAATTTGAATATGAATATTTTTCTCACAGCCCATGTCACTTTAAAGATGTGCAAGGAAAACATACTCTTAGTCGCACAGACAGCAGCATGCTACTTTTCTCATTTTTGGGTAGCATCCATATCTGTAACAATACATGCAAACTATTGGCTTGTTTTGGATATTATTTTTATATAGTTTATATGATGTACCTTCAAGATAATATTAAAATGCCAATAGCCATTGTTTAAATATCATTGCATTGTTTTTATCTTTGTTGGATTGTACTATCAATCTATGACATGTGAAAAGCTTTATGAAGTGTGTATTTCAGTACTGACATGTGTGTATCTCTGTATTGTTTGATTCCCTTATGCCTGGTTCTTCTTTACAGAGCATATGCTTTTCTATGCCAGTGAGAAATATCCTGTTGAAGATAGTTATTCAAAGTATATTGCAGAGGTATGTATTTTGTCAGGCCAATCTTTTTACTTGTTCAGTTCATTTTAAAAATGATCTTCATAAGTGAACTTGATGCTGTTGTGAGTCTTGTGACCAGTTGATTGAACTGAAATCAATTTCAAAACATAGTAAAAATGCCTAAGAACAACCTGAAGGTTCAGGAGAGTGGCAGCTGAACTTCAACAAAGAGTAATCTCTGCAAAATGTCTAGTCTACACCCAATCAGTTGGCAAACACTAGGGCCTCCTTTGGAATGAAGTAATTTTAAAGGAATTTTGGGGGATGTGTAATTGTGTACTAAATCCTGTGTTCCAAAGGAGCCCTAGAGGTTTGTACCACATTTTTGGGGAACTTGGTTGCCTTTTGTTATGCCAACAGATGCCACTTGTTTGATTTTACATTCGTACCATTAAAGTATTTCAATATTTGTATGACTAATCTAGTTTATGTTTGATCGTGGTTACTTCCTTTTTCCCTAGAGTACCAGTTGGCCACAGTATAATAGTTTTTTAGGACATGTAGCTATAATGTCCTTTAAACCAAGTAATTCTTGGAAAAACCTTCCCTCTTTAAGTTTTTCCTCTACTTTTAAATCACCAATTGTGTAATATGGACATTTCTTTTAGCATGGTGGTTCAACCAACGCCTTCACATCTTGTGAACATACAAATTTCTTTTTGATGTGAACAACGATTGCCTGGACGACGCTTTGGATAGGTACCTTCTGTTGCTTTTTTTCCTTTTACCTTTGTTCTTATTTTGCAAAATATGATTTATTTTGCTTCTTGCCTGTTGTTTTAGGTTTGCACAATTTTTTATAAAGCCATTGATGTCACCTGATGCAACTCTTAGGGAGATAAAAGCTGTTGACTCCGGTATATATTGCTCTCTCTTATCTGGAGCTGCCAATTCTGCTGAGAAATAACTTCTAGTTTCCATCCTTTTCTTTGTCTGCAGAAAATCAGAAAAATTTATTGTCAGATCCTTGGCGAATGAATCAGGTACCTTGATGAGATGATGTTAAAAACATCATTATAGTTAAACATTTTCTGTTTAATGTAATCGTATTCATATGATATATTTACTTAGTACTATTATTTCTACCATATTCATTTATTCATTCATGCTAAAATTTCATTGTCCAATACTCTCTTGGTTTCAGCTCCAGAAACATATTTCCATGGAGAGCCATCCATATCACAAGTTTAGCACTGGTGTGTGTTTTAGTCTTCATTTCATTTTCTTGTAGTGTCTGATGTCATATGCCATCAGTGTCGTATACTGCATGCTTGGTACCTAGTTTCATCTTCATGTTATAGTCACAACTCACAAATACTGCAAGTTGAAGTTATTTCAATAACATGTTTTTAATGTTGCAAAAAATATCCATGCCATATGAAATTATGATTTTAATTAGTTCAATGCCCTTATATTATCATGAATACTCGAATAGAAAGGTCTTACTGTATTTTATGGATTTCTCAATCTACATGTGTTCTTGAAAGTGATGCATTGATTGCATTCTCTTCATTTGTGGCTTATTCACGTAAAAGTCTCATACACATCTTTTCTTGAAGTTTTGTTGTATTTTTATTGATCCATGTGTGCTGTGAGGGTCATTTGCAAAAACAGCGCCTTCACAAAAGAAAATAATAGCACATGAAGGACATATAAATGAAGATAATTATGTCCTTGTGGTAAAATGTTTTGCTTGTTTCCCTTCACATTTGTGTTGGCCCCATGCCTTCCAGCAGCACAACCAGAGCGGTATGACTTGGCATCTACCTAACCTGTTGCAACACCACCTGGTATATCCCTTCTTCGATTTGGTGGGTAGGCATGAAAGTTGTCGGAATGGGCAAATATTGTGGGGGCTCTTAGATCAGGCATCAGGCAAATACACGTGTTATGGACAGGCAGTAGTAGTTAAACAAGACTAAATATTAGGAATATTTGTTAGTTATCTAGTTAAGAGTAGTAGATTAGATTGATATTGGTTTAGCATATTAGATTGATGTTATAGCATATTAAATTGATGTTGAGTCTTAGGGCCTAAGTCACCTTGGGTTATCAAAGGTGCTGGACATAGTTGTCTCCCCGGTTAGGGTGAGATTTACATTGTCAACCTGGCCGATATTAATTTGGTATTAGAGCCGGTTGGAACATCAACAACCATGTTCGATTTCGCTCAAGATCCTGTGACCATGTGTCATGGCCTTAGATCATGGGCCGGAGGGCTTGGCCCGCTGGTACTGTAGCAATTAGGTTAAATTTTGTTTAGATTAATTAGTTAAGAGTCCAGATAAGAGTCTATTTCGGTTAGGATTAAGTTGTAGATTAGATCAGCCCTGTGTCTATATAAATAGGGCTGATGCACTAGAGTTCTGGTCGAGTAGTTCACTTTGGCCAGGCCCGGTCCTGTCAAATTATAGACCTGGAGCGAAGCTACAAATGATGGGCCCTTTAATACCATTCGAATAATATAATGATGATTCTAATAATTGTAATGTATAAAATTTCTTATAAAACAAGTTATACTTTTTGTTACCTTAAAAATTTCTTCTAAAATTTCTTCTAAGTCGCGGAAGCTGGATCATCGTAGTGTTGTACGCAGACGGCGGCGGACGGCAATACCAGTCTTGGGCTGTATTACTATACCTGCTAACCTATTTGGAGATGGGCCCCCTGGCCTCATGGGCCCTGTTCGGCCGCTCCTTTGGCACCCCCCCAGGGCCGGGCCTGACTTTGGCTTATGCCTTTCTTCGCTGCGTTGCTGCAACGGCGCTGCCGCGACAGAGAGGTCCAGGATATCAACCATCTACCTCTTTTAAATATAGTTTGAGAAGATTAGTCCCTACCAACTGGTGTGTTATCCCTGTCGGTGACAACTTGGTATTAGAGCTCTCGGGTTCTTCCACTGTGATGAATTCCCAATCTGGCACCGGTTTGGGGAGCATCATCGATGATATGCTGAAGGCTATTATGCAGCACCTAGATGCCATCGAAGAGAAGTTGCAACTACTGCAACCACTTCAGGCGAAAATCATAGAATTGGAAGCAGTAGTGACAGAGCGGGCGGATGCGATTGAAGAGAAGTTGCAGCCGACCTAGCCCTTGGAGAGGGTAGCCACGTTGGAGGTGCTTGTCCAGAATCCTGGCCGGCAACATCCCCAGGCTGCAGCTGATCACGTGTAGCTGCTGTCTTATTGTCACTGAGTCCATATCGAGCAATCAGATCTTGCATGTATTTGGACTGAGAAATATAATATCCCTTAGAAGAATGCAAAACCTCAATCCCTAAGAAATAACTGAGAGAACCCAAATCTAACATCAGAAACTGCTCACCAAGTTTCTTTTTCACAAATGATATATATTATGCATCTTCTCCTGTAATCAACATATCATCCACATACAAAAGAAACAATGTGCGTCCACGTGGAGAGATATGAATAAATAAAGCAGGATCATGATTACTAGTGGAAAACCTTGCAACCTGTATCACAGAGACAAAACGCTCAAACCAAGCACGAGGAGCTTGTTTAAGACCATATAAAGTACGACGTAGACGACAAACACGTCCTGAAGGAATGTCAACACCAGGTGGTGGCTGCATATAAACTTCCTCATGAAGATCCCCATGAAGAAAGGCATTTTTGACATCCATCCGAGAGATGATCCAAAAGGATGCAGCGGCCACAACGATCAATGTACGGACGATAGTCATGCGCAACTGGCGCAAATGTCTCATCATAGTATCGTCCTTGTGTCTGCTGAAAACCACGAGCAACTAGACGAGCTTTATACCTCTCAATGGAACCATCTGATTTTGTTTTGATGTTGAATACCCATTTGCATGAAATTGGAACAGCTGATGCTGGTTGTAAGAGAATGATTCTGTGTTTATTGATTATGCAAAGGGGGTACAGGGCTACATTTATAGAGGGGAATTAAGCTATAACAGAATGCTAGCTGTAACAGAAAAAACAGTGTCCGGCTGTATAGGGACAGAAGGCTACAACTGGACATGTTCTAGCACCATCTAGAAGAGTCTAGTCCTGTCTAGAATATGGTTGTCTAACACGCCCCCGCAGTCGGAACGGGGTGAGAACAAACGTTGAGACTGGACCGGAACTCATTGAAGATAGATGTAGGTAGCCCTTTGGTGAAGATATCAGCAAACTGTGATGTAGTGGGAACATGAAGAACACGAACATCACCAAGAGAAACACGCTCCCGAACAAAGTGGAGATCTATCTCGACATGTTTGGTGCGTTGATGCTGAACAGGATTGGATGACATGTAGATGGCACTGACGTTGTCACAATATACCAAGGTGGTTTTGGACAATGGATTGTGCAGCTCAGTCAAAAGTTGGCGGAGCCAAGTGGCTTCAGCAACCGCATTGGCAACAGCCCGGTATTCAGCCTCAGCACTGGAACGGGAGACGGTGAGCTGTCGCTTGGAAGACCATGAGACCAAGTTGTCTCCCAAGAAGACGGCATAACCAGAAGTTGAACGACGAGTATCCGGGCAACCGGCCCAATCAGCATCAGAATAAACCACCAAATTGGATTGAGAGCATGGTCGTAGAAATAAGCCCATATCCAGAGTGCCACGGACATAGCGCAAAATCCGTTTTAGTGCAGTAAGATGAGGATCTCGAGGATCATGCATATGAAGACAGACTTGTTGCACTGCATAAGAAATGTCCGGTCTGGTGAAGGTGAGATACTGAAGAGCCCCGGCAATACTGCGAAAGTCAGTAGGATCTGAGATAGGAGCGCCATCAGATGAGAGCTTTGGGCTGAGGTCAACAGGTGTGAAGCAAGGCTTGCAGTCTGACATACCAGCCCGCTCGAGAATATCAAGCATATATTGCCTTTGAGACAAGAAAAGACCACCCTCTTTGTGTTGAACAAGCATTCCCAAAAAATTGTGAAGAATCCCAAGATCCTTCAGAGGAAATTCCTGCTGAAGTGCACAAATAGTGCGACGAAGCAAGGTAGGTGAGGAGGCTGTCAACACAATATCATCAACATAAAGAAGTAGATAGACCGTTTCCGTGCCATGATGATAAATGAACAAAGAAGTATCTGTTTTGGCCGTAACAAAACCGAGGTGATGAAGGTGAGAGGCAAAGCGACTATGCCAAGCTCGAGGTGCCTGCTTCAGACCATAAAGTGATCTATTAAGCCGGCACACATAATCAGGATGAGAAGAAACTTCAAATCCTGAAGGCTGAGCACAGTAAACGGTCTCAGATAATGTCCCATGAAGAAAAGCATTATCAACATCCAGCTGATGAATGGGCCATGAGCGTGAAAGTGCTAGAGATAGAACAGTCCTAACAGTTGCTGGCTTGACAACAGGACTGAATGTCTCGGAAAAATCCACTCCAGGCCTCTGTGAAAAACCGCGAAGAACCCAACGGGCTTTGTACCTCTCAAAGGACCCATCGGCTTTGAACTTATGTTTGAAAACCCATTTGCCTGTGACAACATTAGAGTGTGTCGGTCGAGGGAGAAGATCCCAAGTGTGATTGGCAAGTAAGGCTGAGTACTCGGCCTCCATAGCAGTGCGCCAGTTTGGGTCTGTAAGAGCAGCTCGATAAGTCCTGGGAATTGGAGAAAGTGGTGATGTAGTGAGTAATACTGGCTGACGAAATCCTTCCTTCCCTCTGGTAGTCATAGCATGTTGATTAACCACGGGAGGAATGGGAACAGCACCAGTAGGAATATCACGAACCACTGTCGGCGTCAACTCTCCAGGAGATCGAACTGCCACTGAAACAGGTCGCCGAGTGTAAACAACTCCAAAGCGACGATCAGCAGGTAAAGACCCAAAAGCTGTTGTACGTGAAGGGGTGGCCGATCCATCAGGAGCCGCACGTGGCAGTGCGGTCGGAGGAGAGGATCCATCAAAAGCCATATGTGGGAGTGTGGTCGGCTCGGCGGGAGCAGATGGCACGGCTGGAGGTCCTGCAAAAAAATGTGATGGTGCAAAAGGAACCATCACGGGGTCAGGTGCAGTATCCAAAAAATCAAAATCTGCCGGAGTGGGAGGAGATGAATCCTCGGAGAAAGGGAATGAGGACTCATCAAAGACCACGTGGCGAGAGATGATGATTTGATTGGAAGGACGGACAAGACACAGATATCCCTTATGATGAAGGGAGTAGCCAAGGAAAACACACAAAGTAGAACGAGGAGCTAGTTTGTGTGTAGCAGTAGCAGAAAGATTTGGGTAACACCTGCAACCAAACACACGGAGATGTGTGTAGGAAGGCTGTGTCCCAAATAAAGACAGATGAGGGGTGGAAAAATTCAGAGTTTTGGTGGGAAGAATGTTGAGAAGATAGGTAGCAGTACCCAAAGCTGCGGCCCAGAAAGTGGGAGGAATACTAGCCTGAAACAGTAGGGAGCGAACGACATTATTAATAGTGCGAATAATGCGCTCAGCTTTACCGTTCTGAGGAGAAGTATAAGGGCACGACATACGAAGATGTACGCCATGTGATAGAAAAATGATCGAGTAGTGGAGTTATCAAACTCACGACCATTATCACATTGTATCCCCTGTATTGTGACTCCGAATTGAGTGCGAACATGGGCAAAGAAATGAGACAAAGTGGAGAAAGTTTCCGACTTCTGGCGAAGTGGAAATGTCCAAAGGTAGTGTGAGCAATCATCAAGAATAACCAAATAATACTTGTGTCCTGAAATACTGGTAACAGGAGAAGTCCAAAGATCACAATGTATTAATTGGAAATTATGACTCGCTCGGGATGAGGAGGAATGAAAAGGTAACCGAGTATGATGACTTAGTTGACAAACATGACAAATAGTATTGGAATCTCTACGACAGGAAAGACCAACAGAGTGGGACAACTTTGCAAAAACTTCAGATCCGGGATGACCAAGACGCTGGTGCCAGGTGGAGGAGGAAGTAGCTGCATGGAAGGTGGAGGCGGAGAGCTGCAACGGGTAAAGAGGTCCGGAGCTGTCACACCTGACGATCTCTCTCCGAGATGGAAGAGCCTTCACAGAGCAACCAAAAGGGTCAAATTCCACAGAACAATTATTGTCGGAAGTAAACTGACGCACTGAAATGAGATTCTTAATAAGGTTCGGAGAAACAAGAACATTATTAAGATGAAGATTATAAGGCAAATGAGTGGCGCCAGTAGAAGTGACGGGCAGTAAATGTCCGTTCCCGACAATAATATGTGAAGGAAAAGGGGAGGAAGATGTGGAATGAAGTATACCAGCATCAGAAGTCATGTTGTGAGTGGCACCGGTATCAAAATACCATTCTGATTGTGAAGGCTGGTGAAGAGACATGGTCTGAAAATTTGAGGCAAGGACATTCTGATCCCAACCAGAATGTGGCCCAGCAGTAGGAGGCCCAGAAACAGTACTGGGTGGAATGTTCCACGGTCCAGCCCACTGACTAGCCCAAGTGTTGTTTGGTCCAGCAAGGAAGGCTTGAGGTGGCCCAGTTGGCCCAGCCGAAGGACCCCGTGGCCCAGGCCACATCTGAATGGACCCAGTCCATGGGTTAAACATGCTGGGCCAGGAGGCGCCTGGTCTTGGGCCAGCAGATCCAGCAGGGGAAAAATATCCAGGGGAACCCTGGCCTCCTCCCCCGAAGCTTCCTGTGCCTCCCCCGAAGCCTCCTGCGCCCCCAACAGAACCACCGCCGCCGCTAGGGTTTCCGCCCCCGTTTCCACCGCCGCCGCCGCGCTTGCCACCACGACGCCCCCGTTTGCCAGATCCAGCAGGCGCCGTTTGAGGAGGCTTTGGCGGTGGAGCGGAAGGAGTGGTAGCCGGTCCTCCAGTGGCTGCAGCGAGCGCCACGGCAGGAGCAATGGTCTTGGCCATGGTCAATTCTTCGAGCTGTAGATCATCCCGGACTTGGAGAAAGCTGGGAAGGGGAGTGCTACGGCGAAGATGAAGACCGAGGGCAGTAAAACGTTCGTTGAGCCCACGGATGATGTTGAGGACGAGGGTGCGGTCGGAAATGGGCTCGCCAAGGTCACGGAGGTCCTCTGCCATCCGTTTGTAGCGCCGACAGTACTCAGAGACCGAGAGGTCACCCTGAGAAAAGGAGCGGAACTCCTGGTCGGCGAAGAGAGCGCGAGTAGTGCGATTGCCAAGGAACTGCGACTCTATTGCGAGCCAAGTGGCTCTAGCAGTAGCGTTGCGATCAGAAATGGCATCGGCGAGATCATCCGAGATGCTGCCAAGGAGCCAAGTCCTCACAACACAATCCATGCGAACCCAATCCGGAGAATGAGGCATGGTTGTATCGGAGAGAAGATGGTCCTGCAGGGAGAACTTGCCGACAGTGAGGAGAAGAGACTCACGCCATCGAGCAAAGAAAACGGAATTGATGTCAAGGACAAGTGGTACGAGGGTGCGAATATTGTGGACTGCAACTGTTGGGCATGCAGATTGAGCAACGCAGCGGCCTCGTGATGGAGAAGAACAGACATCAATGGAGGGTCTTCGGCGGAAGTGGTGGTAGCAGCAGCAGCCGAAGAGGGTGCTAGCGCCGAGCGTGCATGAGCAGCACGGGCAAGGGCAGCCTGGAGACGCGCTTCAGCAGCATCTCGGTCCTGCTGTGCAAGAGCAGCGTCATGCTCAGCTTGCTGGAGACGCGCTAGAGCAGTAGCAGGAGAGGTGGGTGGAGATCCATCGACAACAGAAGCGCTGGGACCGGTGGTAACGTCTGTTGCCATGGAGCAGCAGCAC
This sequence comes from Zizania palustris, assembly GCA_019279435.1. Lineage (NCBI taxonomy): Eukaryota > Viridiplantae > Streptophyta > Magnoliopsida > Poales > Poaceae > Zizania > Zizania palustris. Next base: position 16,273,817 of record JAAALK010000282.1, read on the forward strand.
CAGGAATGGTGCGCTTAGCAGCGGAAGAAGAACCTAAACGTCTGATACCATGTAAGAGAATGATTCTGTGTTTATTGATTATGCAAAGGGGGTACAGGGCTACATTTATAGAGGGGAATTAAGCTATAACAGAATGCTAGCTGTAACAGAAAAAACAGTGTCCGGCTGTATAGGGACAGAAGGCTACAGCTGGACATGTTCTAGCACCATCTAGAAGAGTCTAGTCCTGTCTAGAATATGGTTGTCTAACACTGGTAGAGGAACAATATCCTAAGTATGTGTACGATCAAGGGCCGCTAGTTCCTCAGACATAGCAAGTTGCCACTCAAGAATACCAACAGCTTCCTTATAATTAGATGGTTCATCAATGACAGCATTAACACATGGAAAACCCAATCTGCCTGGAGGTGCAATAGTAGTCCGATCTCGAAGATGGTAGTGGGAACCACTGAACCAGCCTGTGTAACTCATCAAAAATAGCAAGTGATTCATCATTATTGTTAGAATCATCAAAAACAGGAGAATCGGGAATAGCCAAAGAGGTTGGAGGTGGTGGAAGCTATGTGGAACGACAAGTGTAGAAATGCATGATAGGTGGCTTAGGGGGTGGAGGTGGTGGTGTGACTGAGGTAGTAGGTGGAGGCTCAGGTGGTGGTGGTGGTGTGGCTGAGGTAGTAGGTGGAGGCTCAACAGGGATGAGAGTAGTGGAAGGAGAAGGAGCAGGAATATTAGGAAGTGTGGGATCATAAATATTAGGAAGAGTAAGAAATGATGTGGACTGTGTTGGATTATATGAGGGCTGAGTAGAAGGACTATAAAAGAAAGGACGGTCTTCAACAAAGGTCACATCTCGTGAAATACGGATGCGTCGAGAAGAAGGATCATTGCAGCGGTAACCCTTATGCTTAGGACTATACCCAAGAAAAACACACTCAATAGATTGGGCAATCAACTTTGTGCTCTCACGTGGAGCAAGTACGACATAACAAGTACATCCAAAAACACGAAGATGATCATACTTAGGCGGAATACCAAAGAGAACCTCACCTGGACAGAGGCCAGATAGTTTTGAAGATGGTTGTCTATTGATTAGATAGACTACAGTGGAAAAGGCTTCACCCCAAAAATGAGATGGAACAAAAGACGAAATGAGAAGCGTACGAGCAGTCTCTATAAGATGATGGTGTTTGCACTCGGCAACACCGTTCTGTGCATGAGCACCTGGACAGGAGAGCTGAGCAAGGGTACCCTCTGAGGTTAGAAACTGGCGAAATTTAGCAGATACGTATTCATCGCCAGAATCAGAACGAAATTTTTTAATAGGAGTGGAAAACTGGGTGCGAACCATACAAGCAAAAGATTGATAAATGGAATACAACTGGGAACGATGTTTCATAAAATATATGAAGTATAGCGAGAATGATCATAAATAAAAATGACATAATATTTGTGACCACCCTTTGTAGCAAAAGGAGCAGGTCCCCATACATCCGAATGAATAACATTTGTGGAGGCAATGCAAAGAAACATTTTTTGCCTCAATGGGTTGCGTAACTCGTACTCAGATTTCACAGGACTCAAAATCAACTTTGCAAAATCCTGCATGGTTCCGCTACCACCCGAGCTCGCCTAGCCACCGTCGCTTGCCCCCCCCCCCCCCCCCCCCAAGTTGCTGCCAGAGCTCGGCCCTATCACAAGAGCTTGCCCTGCTGCCACATGAGCTCGGCCACCATTGCCCAAACCCACCTTGTTGCCTTGCCTAGGCACATATGTGAGGTGGGATGAGCTTGTCCCGGAGCTCCCTTAGGGTCCATCCCATTCGACTTGCCTACCAACCAAATGCCCTCAAAAGTGGGATTGCCCCATCACGTCATATGAACCAAATGCCACCTAAGATAATGTTGTTTTAGAATACTGCAGTCAATCTTAAACTTTTGTTGAAAAATATACCTAGAAGTAATTAGATTGGTCATATGAAAATAATTTATGCAGAATCGCCACTGGAACTTGGAAGTATATTGATAACAATGTGATTTTTATATAAAAAACTTGTAAGTCAGGTACTAAGAATTTTAAGTTTTGTACTTCAAAAAGTCACTGACCAAAGTGCTAAATTGGAGATTATGTTGAAGTCTAATAATCAGGGAGCACTTTCACCTTCAAATTATTTTAGATATTATTTATCTGAGATAAAAATACATGGGAGTTTTAATTTGAACCATATAATACACTATGTTTTACATGCGAGAAAGGTCAAATAAGTAATTTTATTCTGATAATCTATTCTTTTAGGAAATTGGGACACTTTGGAGGTTAAACCAAAGGAGAAAGGATTGGACACAAGGGAAGAGCTTATTAAATTTTACAATTCACACTACTCAGCCAACTTGATGCAACTTGTTGTGTACGGGAAAGGTTTTCCATCAAATGACTTTACACCATATTTTTCATTTCTTTACAAATTTTCCAGTTTATATTTTTTTCTCATATCTACTGTGTTTGCAGAGAGTCTCGACAACCTTCAAACTCTTGTTGAAAATAAGTTCTCTGATGTCAGGAATGCTGGAAGGGAACGGTTTTCCTTTTCTGGCCATCCATGTTCAACTGAACACCTACAGGTTATTACCATTTGCTAAAACCACTGGATGAGGTGTGTTTTCTGAAATGTAAGGATACTTGAACATGTTCTAATATGATAGTTGATGACTTGCAGATCCTTGTCAAAGCAGTTCCCATAAAACAAGGACACACTTTGAGAATACTATGGCCAATTACCCCAAATATTCGGCATTACAAGGAAGGTCCTTGCAAGTATGCGAGCCATCTAATTGGGCATGAAGGAGAGGGGTCTCTATTTTACGTACTTAAAAAGTTAGGTAAGTTCTATATGAGAAGTTTGACTAATTTCATGGTGAGTTGGCTTGGGGCTTTTTGGCCATTCCATTGGCTATTCGACATAACATGAGTACACGACCCTATATTTTTATGCTTCTTGTTCAAGAGATTTTGTTAATATGAATATCAAACCTTATTGTCAACTTACCACCGGATTGAATTGGCAGTATTACTTTTCTCATTTCTTACTATTGTTTATGTTGATGTAATGTTTAGACATGATAATAAAATTTAATTCAAAAATGCCATTGTGTTGTGTGATTTACTGATTCAGAGTCTATCCATATTTCATGGTGACATGTGTTGAGCTTGTTCTTGGTCTCATCTAATTACTATCCAATCGCATCTAATAAGTCTTAGGGTCCCTTTGGTTTGGCTTTCGGGAGCAGCTTTTGCTTACTAGAAGCTAAAAGCCAAACAAATGGCATATTCCAAGTCAGTAGCTTTTAGTAAAAACAGTTTTCGGTGCAGTGAAAATGTGAAAGCTTCTTCACACCTGCTTTTTGTGGCTTTTGGCTTCGCAACCATACAAAATTTCATAAATTGACATTTCAAATTTCATACAACCATACAAAATTCTATAAATTGACATTTCAAATTTCATACAACTATACAAAATTTCATAAATTGACATTTCAAATTTTATACAACCGTACAAAATTTCATAAATTGACATTTCAAATTTCATACAGCCATACAAAATTTCATAAATTAACATTTCAAATTTCATACCATAGAAAATTTCATAAATTGACATTTCAAATTTCATACAACCATATAAAATTTCATAAATTGACATTTCAAATTTCATACAACCATACAAAATTTCATAAGTTGACATTTCAAATTTCATACAACCATACAAAATTTCATAAATTGACATTTCAAATTTCATACAACCATACAAAATTTCATAAATTGAATTTTTTACATAGCTGACAGCTTAAAACAGCTTGTTCACAGCTGTTTCAGCCAAACGACTTTTAACTTTCTCACAGCTGACTTCCCACGGCAGCTTTTCCACAGCCCACAACTCATAGCAGCTTTTTTCCACAACCACAGCTCAACCAAACACAACCAAACACACCCTTAGTTTATTGTGCACATGTTTGGATGCCTTTCGTGTTTCTTGATTTCTTTTTATGCATATACCTTTTCTTGGTGTTGTTTTCACCTAGTTTATAGGTTTTGTCCTGACTATTACGAATTGGCAAAATCTGGACATGAAATCTCACTCCTTTTCTTTCAGTTAAAGGAGCAATCTCCTCTTTATGTGGTGTATAATATTTCACTATTACCCCTACTTCCTCAAGTGGAGCCATTTTAGAATGTGTGCAGCCAAGCTGTAAAAACTTTGAATGGTGTATAATATTTGTTATAAAAACATGGCATTTGTGAAAGGGATGTGAGTTAGCTGGCACCAAATCTCCTTAGAACTCCATTGTTAAGCGTGCTCAGGCGGGAGTAGTACCAGGATGGGTGACCTCCTGGGAAATTCTCGTTCACATCCCCGACACACCCATGACCTTCAAACAAGGTCGGGCCCATGCGGCCTATTTCAAAAAAACAAAACAAAAAAAACATGGCATTACATTTGCCACAGAAAATCAAACTAAAGTTTCACTGGAACAGTGAATAGTGTACAATAAAGAAAAGTGCAAGAACACCCTGTTGAAACAAAGCATGAAAACAATAAAAGGAAAACCAAAGATTTGGTTTTACTGCTATATAATCTCCTAAGTTTATGTTATTTTTGCATGGTTTACTTATTCATTGTTCACTGAGGAAAGTCTAATTTATAATCTTTCATAGTGCTTCAGTGCTTACCATGCTTAACTTTGTATTCATTAATTTCGTCAGGATGGGCCATGAGTTTGGAAGCAGGAGAAGGTGAATGGAGCTATGATTTTTCTTTCTTCAGTGTTGTTATAAAGCTCACAGATGTAGGCCATGGTGAGTTTCATCCAAGAAGGAACTTTTAATAGTGAAGCTTTAGAGTGTAAGTGATATTTACCTATTTCATATTTCATATTTCATATCATTGCTTATAGAGCACATGGAGGACATTGTTGGACTGCTGTTCAGATACATAACATTGCTCCAGATCTCTGCAACTCCTAAGTGGATTTTTGACGAGGTGAACAGTGAAGTTGATCTTGGATCTGTGTTATCTTTTGGAAATAGAATTCTGTTGTAATGACCAAAATCAATTGTCACCTTCATGTGACATCAGCTTAAGATTAGCAAATTGCCATTTTCTTCCTGAGCTGATAAATTGAACTATTATTTTGGTCAGAATACATCTAAGATCTTAGATTGCAATATCAAATTTGTTATAATTTGGTCAGTACCTTTTCTTACTCTCCCATTATCTATATTATATACTCCTTTTAAAATAATAGAGTGGTGGTGACAGTGAATCTGCCACCCCATTAACCCCCAACTCCAAATACAGTTTTTACAGATTACCCTCATATTTTTTTAATATTGCATAACAATCCAATATAAATGGATCACTACATATATAATCAAGGTGAACATGTATAACAAATAAGTTAATAACATATTGATAAAAATATTTCTTTTTATTTTATGTGATATTATGACATTTTCTTTCACATATTAAAGCATGGACTTTTTACTAGTCCTTCTATAAGTGACATTTTAGGGAAGTCTTTTTTTATTATTTAATTAAATTATGTTTTACATTTTTAAGACGAATAATGAAACATGAGTATGTGACCATATCTTCCTAAATTACTCTGTTTTTTGTGTACGCTGCTTGTATGATGCTATTCTCCTTATTATTTGGTTGTTAGGAGTTAGGACGAAATATAGATGGTCTAGGAGAAATTCAATATGTCTAAAACATGTATAGAACTGGGGGAGTAGTTATTGCAATGATTGTCAGATTGCAGACCCTACTAGATGTCTTCTGCTTGAGGATGTACTTGCACTGGTTCCTTTATTACGGAAGCAAATAATGGTGCTTCCTTGAAAGTGTTTATTTTGTATAACTTGTATAGTTATTCTTGGGATATGTATAATTGTTTAGGTGCTAAATGCCAATGACTGAAACAATTTGGTTTTGAAACATTACAATGATGATTATGAAGTTCATTTTGCATAGCATGCAACTAACTATTTCACTCTATTTTGATTGTCAAGCTTCTAGCTATTTGTGAGACAGGATTCCACTATCGAGACAAGAGTGCTCCTATCCATTATGTTGTCAATATTTCCTCAAACATGCAGGTATATTTTATTTATTGTTTTGAGCATCTATATTTTGTTCTCAAATACGCAGGAGAGCTGCACATCGTTTCATTAAGAAAAAGAAAAAAATCACAAGAAAATTGAAAAAACAAACAAAAACAGAACTCAAAACCTCAAACACCAACAAGAAGTCTACTAAGATCCTTAGCCCCTGCAGTACACCACAAGAAGTCTGCAATAGCACTGAGCCGCTGACAACCAAGTTCACATCTGGAGTGACAACCATTGAAAATTCAAGCATTGTGATGTTTCCAGATCTCCCATGCCGTGAGGATTACAAAGGAATTAAACATTTTTCATAGCTCCTTGCTTCCTTGTTAATCTGTATTGGATGTTCATAGCTCCAATACAGGTGATGTAGTGATTAGTGAACACCGAATACCTGGACCAGCTTGTCAATCTCTAGCTGCAGCCACTGCCCACTTGATACTTGGGTTCTCTTTAGTTCATAGCTCCAATACAGGTGATGTTGTGATTAGTGAACACCGAATACCTGGACCAGCTTGTCAATCTCTAGCTGCAGCCACTGCCCACTTGATACTTGGGTTCTCTTTAGTGGTAGTGGGATCAAGGGTGAGGGAGAATTTGCTGAGGAAGAATGTGATCCTGGTGGCGAGGATGCAGTTGTGCATGGTTCCTTTGATGATGAGGAGGCTCTAGGCTTCCATGCAGCTTATAATTCCTTCACGAATCTTCGTGTAATGTGACAAATTCTGAGGATTGTGTGGCCACAAAAATCAAATTTTTTGTATATACTAAAAACATAGTTTTCTATGTGAAAGGATTTTCATGCCCCAAATACTCGCATGTTCATATTTGTGAACTGGACAAGAGACAGATTTGGGGAGAGTGAGTGGATGAGAGAGAGCTTTCTTGAGTTATATTTGTAGGCTACTTTGCTTCATTGCACAAAATGAAATTAACAATAATGTCAGACATTGTGATGTTATATTGAAGAACAAAATGATCACTTCCACCTAATAAATTATGCTAAAATGTGTTCTCATAAAACAAATGAATTCTGCTCAGTATCACCGTCTCATATTTTTTCTCATCCTCCCTCTTTTACAGATCTATCCACCAGAAGATTGGCTGATTGCATCATCTGTGCCATCAAAGTTTTCACCAGATACTATTCAGAGTGTATTAAATGAGTTGACTCCACAAAATGTGAGGTAGGTTCTGAATGCATCCGTGCCAGATGACATGTATCGAGTTTTGCTGTTCTTTTGAAGATTCAAAATACCAGTTACTAAATTTTATATTTTACTCCCTCCATTCATGAATGATATGCGCATAAGGGTGTGGCAACGAGACCAAGAAAACATAATTTCTGTCATTGATCAGTGCAAAAACATGGAGATATCGCTTCATTTTCCCCAGCATAGCCCATGATTGTTTTGTTTCTTGCAAAAACTGGTTTAGAAATAATGATGCATTGAAGAGTCGTGTGAAACCCAAATAGTCATGCATGCTTTGATAAGTTGATGGAGTAATACATAGATTAAAGTTGAATTCTTTCTTTCTTTTTCGTTAGGCACGGATCAAAACCGGACGGGGGGAGTAATAATGTTCAGCACATGTTAGTTGATGTCAAGGGCCTCAGGGCCCTGGGTAGCCGGACCTAGGCTACGTAGTTCGTAGCCGCGGTCCGTTGTCTCCGGCGAGGTTTTACCCCTCAGCCGTAGGTTTTCTTGGAAGAGTAGGGAAAGGGAAATAGATTGATATTGAATTTGCTTGATTACATCTGACCCTGACTATGGCTTATATAGCCACCCAAAAGACTCCCATGCGGGCTAATCCCCTATTTTATAGCAACCAATTAACTAATCTTATCTCTTAACAGCTAATCAATCTTATCTCTAGCAACCAATTAACTAATCTCAACTAATTATTCAAATCTCAACTAATTATTCAAATCTCAACTAATTATTCAAATCTCCTGCATGCCTCCTGCCTGTTCGGCTGCCCTGCGCACGTCGCGGGCCCGCCGACGCCTGCTGTAGGTGCGGCCCCACATGACATCTCTCCCCCCCTCGAGATCCAACTCATCCTCGAGCTGAAAGTCGGGGTACTTGTCGCGGAAGGAGTCGAAATCTTCCCATGTCGCCGATGCCGCGGTCTGGCCCTTCCAGTGGACAAGCACTTGACGGACGCCTCTAGCCATGCGGGCGCGCACCACCTGTTCTGGTGCCGGGTCCACCGCACCATGATGGATGTTGGGCAGAGGTGGCGGAGCTGCTGGCGGTTCGCTCACCCATTTCTTCAACAGGCCAACATGAAAGACGTCATGGAGCTTGGCGCGAGGAGGGAGCTCAAGACGAACAGCAACTTCGTTGATGAGTTCTTTGACGCGGTAGGGTCCGAAGAACCGCGGTTGAAGCTTGCCCTTGACCGCCGGCGATAGAGAGGCAACTGGGCGGTGTCGAAGGCGGAGCAGTACCCAGTCGCCCACTATGTAGGAGACTTGGCGGTGATTTATGTCGTAGTGGTGCTTCTGGACAGCTTGTGCTTGCTCCAGTCTGAACCGTACATCAGCCAAGAATTCTTCTCGTTCTTCCATCGTCTTGGCCACTGCTGCCACGCGAGTGTCGCCTGGTTCATAGGACCGGATGGACGGAGGATCTCGCCCATAGACCACTCGGAAGGGTGTCTCACGGAGGGACGACTGGTAGGCAGTGTTGTATGTGTACTCCGCCCACGGTAACCAACGGAGCCATTGGCGGGGACGATCACCTGTAAAACAGCGGAGGTACATGGTGATAACACGGTTAGCAGCTTCCGTCTGGCCGTCGGACTGCGGATGAAAAGCCGATGTCATGTTCATCTTGGTGCCCAGAAGGCGCATCAGTTCCTTCCAGAACGTTGAAGTGAATACGGAGTCCCGATCGGAGACCATGGACTGCGGCACCCCATGGAGACGTACAATGTCGGTGAAGAACGCCTGTGCCACGGATTCCGCGGAATACGGATGGGCGAGTGGGATGAAGTGGCAATATTTGCTGAAGCGGTCCACCACCGTGAGGATGACTGATTTGTCGCGGACTCGTGGTAGCGCCTCCACGAAATCAAGGCTAATGTCCGCCCAGACAGCTGTCGGAACGGGGAGCGGAAGGAGAAGTCCCGCCGGGTGTAGGTGCTCTGATTTGTACCTTTGGCATGTGGCGCAGGCGCGCACAAAATCTTGAACGATGCGGCGCATGTCGGGGAAGTGAAAGTCTCGTCGGAGACGGTGTAAGGTGCGTTGCACCCCTTCATGGCCGTCCTCATGGACCGCTGCCAACAGCTCTTGCAAGAGTGGAGATGCCGGTGGTACGTACAGCCTCCCGTCATAGGTCACCAAGCCGTCGATGAGAGCCCACGGTGTAGCCCGTGACCCCCTTGCCAACTCCTCATGGAGGGCGACCAGCGCTGGTTCGGTGGCCTGAATGTCTCGGAGACGTGTGATGAAGTCGAAGCGCGGTCCCGAGACGGCCATAACCGTGCTGCTTGTGGCTTCCTCTTCTGTGTCGCGGCGGGAGAGGGCATCCGCCACTGTGTTGAGGGCCCCGGGCTTGTATTCGACGGCGAAATCGAAGCCTAGGAGCTTGCCGACCCAATGATGCTGTGGAATTGTGGCGAGGCGCTGATCAAGCAGAAATTTAAGGCTGTAGTGGTCTGTCCGCACCGTGAAACGCCGTCCCCAAAGATACGGCCGCCAATGTCGAATGGCGTGCACAAGGCCGATGAGTTCTCGCTCGTACGCCGCGAGGGAGCGATGACGTGGTGCCACCGGCCGGCTGAAGTAGGCGATGGGATGCTTGTCTTGGATCAGCACTGCTCCGAAACCGTATGTCGACGCGTCGCACTCGACGATGAATGGCCGTGCGAAATCCGGTAGCGCCAAGACCGGCGCCGATGTAACCGCGGCTTTGAGGGCCTGAAAAGCTGTAGCCGCCTCGTCGTTCCAGGAGAACCCGTCCTTCTTGAGCAGCGCCGTTAGTGGAGCCGCAATGGAGCCGTAGTCCTGGACAAATTTGCGGTAGTAGCCCGCAAGGCCTAGGAATCCCCGCACTGCGCGAGCCGAACGGGGTTGTGGCCAGTCGCAGACCGCTTGTACCTTAGCGGAGTCCATGGCGACGCCCACGTCGGAGATGACATGTCCTAGGTAGGCAATGGAACGTTCACCAAAAGCGCATTTGGAGCGTTTGACGAAGAGCCGGTGCTGTTGTAGTATCGTGAAGATGGCCCGAAGATGGCGTAGGTGATCAGCCCACGATGAACTGTAAATCAGGATGTCGTCAAAGAATACCAAGACGAAACGACGCAGAAAAGGTCGTAGTATGTCGTTCATCAGCGCTTGGAATGTTGCCGGGGCGTTGCACAAGCCGAATGGCATGACCAGGAACTCGTACAGGCCGTCATGTGTTCGGAACGCCGTCTTGGCGATGTCGTCGGCGCGCATGCGGACCTGATGATAGCCTGAGCGAAGATCGAGCTTGGTGAAGAATTTGGCGCCGTGGAGCTCATCCAGCAACTCGTCGACGACCGGGATAGGAAAAGCGTCTTTGACGGTGATGGCGTTGAGGGCGCGATAGTCGACACAAAACCGCCATGATCCGTCAGGTTTCTTGACGAGGAGGACCGGCGAGGAGAACGCCGAAGAACTTGGCCGGATGAGCCCTTGTTCCAGCATTGCGGCGCACTGGCTCTCCAGCTCGTCCTTGTGTCGTGCCGGGTAGCGATAGGGACGTACCGCGACCGGTGGCACGCCCAGAAGTAGCGTGATGCCATGATCCCGAGATCGGTGCGGCGGTAGGCCGTGAGGTTCGGCAAAGATGTCGGCGAAAGAGGCGAGCAGTTCATCCAGTAGAGTTGGCGTGGCCGAGATGGTGTGGACGGAGGACGTCGTGGTACTAGGCACTCCCTGCCAACAGATGGACTTGCCATGCCACTTGAAAGTCATGCTTCGTCCGCCGAAATCCCAAAGGATAGGGCCCAGCTTCGCCAGCCACTGGGTGCCCAAAACTATGTCATAACCTGCAAGAGGCATAACAAACAGATCGTCGTGGAAACTGTCGCCGTGAATAGTGACCGCCGCTTGACGTATGACCCCCACGCACGCCACCCGCTCGCCATTTGCCACCGTAGCTGTGAGGCGGGGCCAGTGTTGGATGGGCAGGCCGGATCGCTGCGCCGCGGACTCGGAGATGAAATTGTGAGTAGACCCGGAGTCCAGGAGCGCGATGAAGGGGTTGCCGGCGAGTTTTACGTCGATCTGCATGGTGTCGGTGAACCGGACTCCAGCGATGGCATGCAGGGAGAAGGTAGGCGACTCCTCGGCCAGTTCATCCCCTATTGCCTCTTCGTCGTCGTCTTCCATGGCGCAGTCCAGGAGGAACAGCCGCTTACATACGCGGTTGTGCCCCCGGCCAAATTTCTCATCGCAGTTGTAGCATAGTCCGAGGCGGCGGCGCTCTTCTTGTTCTGCCAGGGTCAGTCGCTTGACCGGACGGCCCTCCACGGTGACCGTTGATGTGTCGGCCTTGGGTACTGGCGGTGCCGGTGGCGCCGGACGTGAGGTAGGAGCAGGCAGGAGACCACGGCCGGCTGGACGGGGTTGCGCCGTGGTGTACTGTTCCCGAAGCTCTAGTTGCCGTGCCAGGCTCATGGCCGCCGCGATGGACTGCGGATTGAGGATCCGCACGTCGAAGCTGAGTGGTGGCTGAAGACCTCCTGTGAACAGCTGCACTCGTTGCTCCTCGTTGAGAGGTCCGGCGCGAGCCAGGAGTGCTTGAAAACGGTCCTGGTACTCCGCGACGGTGGAAGTGCGGCGGCATTCCGCGAGCTCGTATAGGGGAGCGACACGCAGGGGCGGACCGTAGCGCAGGTTGAGCAGTTCTTTGAACCGGTGCCACGGTGGGGTCCCTTCGTCCCTCTGAACTTGCATGTACCACAGTTGCGCCCCATCTTCAAGGTTGTATGATGCCATCCACACCTTTTCCTCCTCCATGATGCGCTGCTGATGAAAGTATGATTCGCAGCGATTGATGAAGATGAGGGGATCGGACTTGCCGTCGTAACGGGGAAAATCCATCTTTTGAAACCGTGGCGGCCGATCGCTGTGGTGTTCGCCGGTTCCCGGGCGAGGCCCGTTGGAAGCGGAGGACGTGTGGTCGGTAGCCAGGGCCTGGATCGCCGCTGCATTGGCCTCGACGGCGGTCTGCAGGGACCGCATGTTGGCCGCGAGCATCTCCAAGGTGTTCCTGAGGTCGTCACCCATGGTGTTGGTGGCTGGCTGTGGTGGAGAAGCAGATCGCGCGGATGAGGATCGCCGGAATCGTGATACCAGGTTGTCAAGGGCCTCAGGGCCCTGGGTAGCCGGACCTAGGCTACGTAGTTCGTAGCCGCGGTCCGTTGTCTCCGGCGAGGTTTTACCCCTCAGCCGTAGGTTTTCTTGGAAGAGTAGGGAAAGGGAAATAGATTGATATTGAATTTGCTTGATTACATCTGACCCTGACTATGGCTTATATAGCCACCCAAAAGACTCCCATGCGGGCTAATCCCCTATTTTATAGCAACCAATTAACTAATCTTATCTCTTAACAGCTAATCAATCTTATCTCTAGCAACCAATTAACTAATCTCAACTAATTATTCAAATCTCAACTAATTATTCAAATCTCAACTAATTATTCAAATCTCCTGCATGCCTCCTGCCTGTTCGGCTGCCCTGCGCACGTCGCGGGCCCGCCGACGCCTGCTGTAGGTGCGGCCCCACATGACAGTTGAACACTTAAATTTTCTGTATCTAAGAGCATTTCTAAGAGTAGCTATAAAAATTGACTCCCTATATAGGTTTTTGGGATTCATTTTTGGGATGTAAATCATTTTAAATATGTTTCTCTCCAACAGAGTCTCTAAATTGGAGTTTCTAAGTATGCTCCCTAAAAGTAGGGAGCGAAAAGATTAATTTTAGGGATCCTTTATTTTTGGGAGCTATTTAGACTATCTGTTGGAGCTGATTTTTTATTGTAATCCCCAAAATTTAGAGATGGGGCATTTTAGAGCTTCTCTTGGAGATGCTCTAAGTCAGCTATACTCTGTTTTTCTGGAGTATTTTAAATTTTACTTTTCTTAGGAAGCTCATCTCTATTATAATTCACTGTGCCAAATATCTTTGATGACTTGAATGGTTCATATACCACATTGCAAAATCTTTAGATGTTTCTTTCTGAACATTTAGGATAGACGTGTTTCTTAGAACTAATCGACAGCAAGAGAGGTAGGGTTCCATATTCCCCAAAATCCTTAAACATGTGATCAAGGGCACATGCCAGCACATCGTGTAGTCCACAATCTTGAACAGAATTTTTCCAATCAGTATGGAACTCTTAACTTATAAAACCATGCATTCTTTTCATGCTAGTAATCCTATGCATTTAATGTTGTCATACAGGATTGCTAACTAGTCACTGTTATCTAATTGTTCATTTCAGCAGTAACAGTATAGTGCAGTATATTAATGTTCTTGATTTGCTGCATTTAGTTTTTGGAAAATAATTGTTTACGCTGTTGGCATTTAGCTGCCACGTCAGATTCATCACTTTTCTAGAAAGATGATGCAATGAAGAGAAATTATACCTAGCAGAATTTTGAACATTTTCTCAGAGATGGTGCAAGAGATTTCATTACTTGTTCCTTTGCATCCTTTTGTCAAACTCCAAAAAAGCTAGAAGTTCCCCATTCTTCTTTGATCCTCTCACTGCAATTTGCTTTCTTTTTTCCTTTCACACCCTCAGCCTGTTATTTTGTTTATTTTTTCCATTTTGCTTTTACTTATGGGGATTAATACTTATTGGTTATCTTCCACATCTCCTTTCAGAATATTCTGGGAGTCAAAAAAATTTGAAGGGCAGACAAACTTAACAGAACCATGGTATGGTACATCATATTTTGTTGAAGCAGCCCCTCCTTCCATCATACAGGTGTACATCTGGATTTTACTCTTCTATTATATTCTTCAATTTCTATATTTGGAAACTTACATTTTTCTACTATAAATTTGCACAGAAATGGGTAAATAAAGCTCCCATGGAAGATTTGCACATGCCAAAACCTAATATCTTCATTCCAAGTGATCTTTCATTGAAAAATGTTGAGGAAAAGGTATTTTTCTTAATAAAATTTATTCATAATTTTTATTTTGGTACAATTTTGATCAATATGTTATGTTTATCCAGGCAGCTTTTCCTTTTATGTTGAGGAAAACACTGTTTTCCAGAGTATGGTATAAGCCTGATACAATGTTCTTCACACCCAAGGCCTACATCAAGATGGATTTCCAATGTCCCCTGTCCCATAGCTCTCCTGAATCAACAGTTCTTACTGATATATTCACAAGATTGTTAATGGATTATTTAAATGAATATGGTATGTAGTAATACATGAGATATCTCATTTTTTATGATTCTTATGGCATAGGTTCATTAAATTGTTATAGTGTATTTCTTGGTTTTTCTGGACGTCAGCTATACCATGATGTGACATGAAAATAGATATATAATTCATTCTAGAGATGGAATATAAAGAGTAAGATTAATGGGGAAGTTGGAAATATTCTTTTCTGTTTAGACCCTTAATACTGTCTGTTGGCAAAAACAAGAAGACGTCCTCTCCTCTACATACACCACTCATCCTAGTAATAAAGGGATTAAGCACAATGTCATCTCCTGGTTAGTTTCCTTTGGTTCTTTTACTTGTAATAATCCACCAACTTTGTTTTGGTTTCAGCTTATGACGCTCAAGTTGCTGGTATTTATTACACTGTTAGGCCAAATGATACTGGTTTTCAGGTTAGCTGTGCAGCTTGCATGAAATAATCAAATGTTTATCTTCATTGCTAATCCAGATGATGCAGTGTTGATGGAAACATCACCCTAGTTATATCAGAAAAGATTGTTTTGAGCAAAAATATCAGAAAAGTTTGAATAACTTCACAATTTGTGAATGTTAATTATACTCCTGATGTTTGTGCAGGAGTTAAGCTGTTTTCTGTTTTCTATAGATTATAATGTTCCCGCTGGTTCAAAGTAGGAATTTCCTTGCTTCATGTGGAAAGTGGAAATTGAATTATTTCATTGTTATATGAGATACCCCCATCCTTTTTGAATACTTTGTCACTTTTACCAAATCACATATATCCAGGTAATTATGATCTACTGGATTACTGGTCAAAGGACAATTTAGATAGAATGTGATGAACTAATCAATGGAATGTACAGAGATGTGCACAGTCAAAAGGGGGTAATTAGGGAAAACAGGGATTGGGGAGCGCAAAGCATGTATTTTTGGAAGAAAATCTTGTTCAAATGCCAAAGTTCATAGTGTGGCAGTGAAAGGTGCCAACAATTTTCAGCTTTAATGCTAATATCAAATGAAAGATTTTCCACTGATAGTAAACCTGTGTGGTGTGGCACGTGCTGCATGCCTACAACAAAATAATTTTATGACACCTACTTTAATCATTATGTTAGTTGCGTTTAGCCATGTTATTACTAAACCAGTACAAATGCTCGTGTGTCCATCTATATTGGTACTTGTTGCATACTGGTGATATGGTTGCCACATAACACTCTTAAGACTTAGGGGCAGGCCTCCCTGCATTATATTCATACCATGCATATGACCGAGCAACCCATGATGCAGACCAAGCTCTTCAGTCAGCATGTTTCAGCACTGACAGCAGTTCCCAGCTTAATGATTTTTCTCCTAAATATGGGCTGTATTTGCATAAATTGTGATATGATAATATGTTATTAATAAGAAGATGCTTTCCATTTGTTTCTTATTTAATCATTATAACATTAAACTGATGATTCATGTTGCTTATAGAAGCATGGAATAGGCCATCATCTGATTTGACATTGGACAAGTTTCCTTCTTACTTCCACATACTGGTTCAGATGTGCATTTTCTTAACTGGACGTGGTTCACTACAGAGACTGATTTATACCTCATTAGTACTGGCTTTTAATTTAGTAGATGTATATGGTTGAATCTTTTCTTAAGTTACAACAGCTTTATATCCATTTGTTTTCATTTTTCTTATTTGCATATTACAAATGGCATTATATTACATGGTTAATATTGTCTAGCCCTGTTATTTTTTCCTTAACGTAAGCACGTTGTAGCAGGCTGACACTGTTGCATTTGTGTAAATCTTTATCATGTATGTTTTACTAATTGTGCTCTATCATTCAAATGTTCCTTCTCCAGTAGTAAGAACTCGTGGCATATTATGTGACATTTTTCTTACTGAAATCCTGTCTTTTCTAATCCTCCAATGTTTTTGATTGCCTTTCAGATAACTATGGTTGGCTATAATGACAAAATGAGTACCCTTCTGGAGACTGTCATTGGGAAAATTGCTGAGTTTGAAGTGAAGGTTGATCGTTTTGCTGTGATAAAGGTTATGACCACACTAAAGTTGATAGTAATTCTTTGTTACCAAATATCATTTGCAGGACCACTAGAACACTTGTTTTTGTTGTCATTTGGATGGGTATAAACAGTCAGCAGATTCCTTGTCCAGAGCCAAGAGCTACTTTCATTTAGGAAAATGCTAGTTTCCGTTCGTGGGTGGACAATGAAACATATTTGCCTGCTTTAGATATTAGTGTGTCTTTTGTTAAGATTGGTATATTAAATTTAGGAAAAATGGTATGTCCTTGAAGGAACCATGCTTGCTGAGAGTATGTGAGCTGTTCCTCAAAGTATAGATTGTTACTATAGCATGTTACTATCTATAGTCACAAAAACATGTCTGTGGCCAAACTGGGTTAGTTTTGATAAAAAAATATTTTTAAATATATGATTTGGATATATTAAATGGTATGCAAAATATCTGTAGTGGTCAAAGTGGGCACTGCCTTGATTATTGACTTCGAAAAGTTAAAAAATGACCTTTTCTTTACTGAAGGGAGTAATATTATGCTGTATGCAAACAATATTCAATAATTTGTTGATCAGTTTACACAGAATGTCTATGGTCAACTATTTGAATGTACACATGGGAATACGCATCATGCTATGAAAACAGGACTGAAGAGCTATAAATAACCGGAGTTGTTTTCAAGTATATGCATATTAGAATATTTTAGCTTATAGAATTCTAATTGGATTAAACATGGTGTAGTTTCTATCTGCCTAGGATAGGTGCATTGTATTATTATCCTTTACCGTCTTTTCTGGTTTGCTTTCCCGATGATGCAATGTTAAGCTATAATTCTATAGATTTTACATCAACTTGGGGGTGCTCATCTTTTGTTGCCGTCATTGTCATCAGGAAACTATAATAAAGGAGTATGAGAATTTTAAATTCCGTCAACCATACCAGCAGGCGTTATACTATTGTTCATTGATACTAGAGGAACAAACTTGGACATGGGATGAAGGACTTGCTGCAGTTTCTCAAATTGAAGCTAGTGATCTACAAGTTTTTTTGCCTCATCTTCTGGGAAAGATGTTTATTGAGTGTTATTTTTCTGGTTTGTTTAACAACTTGAATATTTTGCTTCTTTCTCATGTAGTTACCTCGTAATACTGCTAGGACTTTTTTGCCCCCAGTAGTCTCTCTCCTTGAGAGAATATTATGTGTTTTTGATGTTCTTAATTCCATGTGTAATGTAATTGATATTAGGGAATATGGAACCAAGTGAAGCAAAAGGTCTTATACAGCATGTTGAAGACACCTTATTCAATGCGCCTGCCAGTTTGTGCAAAGCATTACCCTCATCACAGCATCTTACAAAGCGAATTGTAAAGCTTGAGAGGGGTTTGAAGTATTATTATCCCGCACTGTGCCTAAATCACCAGGACGAGAACTCTTCCCTTCTGCATTATGTTCAGGTGTCCCTTTGCACTTCTTGGATGTTATCTCTGTTGATCTCTCGTGCAGTTACAGTGAATACCTGAATATCCAGTTTCGTTAGCTTCTCATTACCATATCTAGTTTTTCCCTACATGCAATGCACATTACAATGCTATAACAATGTTTCCCCTGCTCAGATTCATCAGGATGATTTCAAACAAAATGTTCTACTTCAGTTGCTTGCTCTTGTTGCTAAGCAACCAGCTTTTCACCAATTACGTTCAGTTGAGCAACTTGGCTACATAACACTGCTTAGACAAAGGTACATTATTGCTTTTGTTTTAATTGTGGTGTTTATTGTAAATTCTTTCTCATTCGTTTGCAGTAATAGTGTCCTCTAGGTAGTCATGCAATTCTGCTAACAACTTAGACCACATTATCCTGTTTACCCAGAAATGATTCAGGTGTCCATGGATTGCAATTCATAATCCAGTCAACCGTGAAGGTAGATATATTTCTGAATGCAGTTTCAACTGCTGGAGCAACTTTCTCCTGTTCTAATATGTTGGTTTAACAGAATCCATCCAACCTCGATGCCAGAGTTGAAAGCTTCTTAAGATGTTTGAAGGAACGCTGTATCAAATGCCTGATGCAGAGTTCAAGGTTAGATGAATGCAGTGGCTATCATTCACCAGTTTCTGTTACCGCTTGCTATAGCTCTATTGCATGGTTCTGTACTTCAACATTATAGTATGTGGAGTTAATGCTCATCAGTGACTTCTGTTACCTGCAGAACAACGTGAATGCTCTCATTGACATGAAGCTGGAGAAATACAAGAACATGAGAGAGGAAGCAGCTTTCTTCTGGGTGGAGATTTCTCAAGGAACTCTAAAATTTGATAGAAAGGAGGCTGAGGTATGCCCTATTTGTAACTTTGGCTCCATTGCGTATCATTTTTCCAATACCCGGTGCTCCGTAACTTCAGGTTGCTGTACTGAGGGATCTGAAGAAAGAAGAGTTGATAGAGTTCTTCGACAATCATGTCAAAGTTAATGCACCACAGAAGAAGATCCTTAGTATACAGGTTTACGGCGGCCTCCATTCCTCCGAGTATGAAAAGATAGTTCATGATGAGCCACAGCCGCATTCGTGTCAAATAACCAATATATTCAGCTTCAGGAGGTCGAGACCTCTATATGGTTCATTCAAGGGAGGTGTTGGTCAGATGAAGCTATAGGTCAACATTTTTTTCTTGTTTGCAAATTCCGAAGGAATAATCTGTGTGTGTAATTTCGACGATTCTTAGGCCCAAAAAACTTTGGGACAACTTAAAATAATCGGGATGTTGTGCACAGATGTTTATACTACTGCATTTCCACACATTATCTTTCGATACGACCCTTCTTCCATCAAGCTTTCACTCCTATCTGGCAGACTGGCATCATTGGTGACACGGGAGATGACCTTGTGGTTCTAATTACGAGAGTGCTTCCAAGTTCCACCTAGGTCATTGGCTCTAACTTTACAGGAAAGTTCATCTAGCACCCTGAGCAATTTAACTTAATACCGGTAAAAGAACACTAGGATTGTTTCATATATGTGAGCTTATTGGGCAGTTCTATCTAACTGAGAAGAATCATTGGTAGGATTGTTTGGTATGATTCTAGATTTTGATTCTTAGGTGAAGTGATGTTTAGATTCTGGTTCTTTGGTGAAGCGTTTTTTAGATTTTGATTCTCTGGTGAAGGGATTTTATAGTAAATATGTTGTGAAATCGTTTGGATGAATGACTAGATTTTGATTCATATAAAAGAGCATGTTGGTGACTAGTTTACTTTTAACCTTTTAGCATGAAAAAATTATGTCATGATTAATTCGATGTTCATAGAAAGCAAATTGGTGATATGTCGCTAGAGTTTGGATAACAGGAGTCGGTCAGTTTACTAGCCATGATGCAGCCTCATCCTACTAGAAGAAAAGCCACCGGAAGACATGCCTGAGAGTATCTTCAAAAGCTTTTTATTTTTGACTCTTTACTTATTCATTTAGCCAACTTTCCAAAAAGATTTTTTTCCAAATCTACTATACACTTCAACATACTCTCTATTTTCAGCTCTCTAAAAAAATTACTCCTCACTTTTAAAATTCCAAATATTTCGAAAGATTTGATTTTTTTTGAAATCCCAATTTATAACCTTAGGAAATCTTGAAGTTATAAATTTTCAATTTTTTCAAATTATTTTTCTCTTCTTTTGAGAGATTTAATTTCTTTTCGAAATCTTAAATTCTAATTTTATAAATCTCAAAATATTTTTAAATATTTTACTTAATTTTGAAATCCCCAATTACAAAATTATAAATTTTTCATATTTAAAATTTTTTGCAAATTTTTTTTCCTTTTTCTTTTCTTTTCTCCTTCCTCTCTTCTCCTTCTTTCTCTTTCCTCCGGTTTCTTTCTTTTCTTTGTTTGCTTTCCTGTTGCTTTGCTGCTCGTGCGAGTGGAGGCAGGGCGCCGCGCAAGGCATGGATAGCCAGCGGAGTGGGCTGGCCAAATTTGGTCAGCTAAAGGAAGAATTTGGCCAGTCTAAGGTTGAAGAATCTTTTGGAGTCTATTTTTTGATCTAATTTATTAAAATTTAACTTGAACAATGATTTGAATAGTCTTTTGGATACGCTCCAAGTCAGCACCAAGAGCACTGGTGTTGACCCTCACCACATACTGCCTCACAGAGCCCATGACAATTAAGACATCGAGCTCAGTGCTAGCCCCATTAGAACAAGGTTAATAATATAGTCAGCTGCTAGCTTGCAGTCCATCTTTTAGCCTATTCGTATAGTAGTTAGTTTTTCAATATTAATACTTGACTAACTTGTCTTTCTCACAGAATTTTTTAGTTCATGTGTCTAAGCTAGCTACAAGCTTATAGCCTGCTTATCCCTCTCTCTCATCCACCTCAGCATTTAGCCTGCTTATAGCTTGCTTGCAACATGTTACTATACTTGTCATGTCACATGTAGCTAATCTAATAGTCAACTCATATAATAGTTAGTTGGTTAAATGTATCATGTATTTAATGTGTAACATATTACACCATCTCACAATGTTCATTGGAACCTGTGTATGAGTGAGCTGTTAACTAGTAGTCCGTTTTTATTCTCTCTCTTTTTTCTCTTCTCCACCTCACTACTAATCTGATGTGGCAAGTCTTGTAGCCTGCCTACGTAAGCTTATTATACTTGCTCTTAGTATTGAGCTCGATGTCACCTCAACACCACATTAACCTAGCTACTACTAGTAGTAGGGCATAGACTTTAGCATACGTTGGTCCTAGTGTTTAGACAATCTCAGCACTAACTTTATTGTGTTAAACTTTGGGTCCAAATTTTTCTAAGAATTTATTTATAAAAAAGTTTAAAAGAATTCAAATTGTAAAAAAAAAAATTGGCGCACGATGACTAGAACAGACAGCAGAGAAAACTTTATCCAAAATCAAACATTCCCACAAGGACCCACTTGAAATATTTTGTGGACCTGTTTGTTAAATTGAGTGTTCTAATTGAAAAATACTTGTGTGGCATGGCTATAGATTCTAATTCTTCTAATTCTGATTTTCTGGAGAAGTGATTCTACGGTAAATCAGAATCATATATGAAATCGTTTGGCTGAATAACTAGATTCTAATTATTATAAGAGAGTATGTTGGTCTGAATAACTAGTTTACTACTAACCTTTTGGGATTCCTTTAGTGAATAGCATGTTAGAAACGATAGGAGATAATGCAGGTTGTTGCTTTGGGTCCTATGGAAACTAGAGTGTAGGATTCATCATAGAAACTACGAAAACGTTGATTCTCCTTTCCTTCATAAATGGGTGAATCAAGTATAAATGATCTATCTAAGAATCTAGGTGCAATTTGACCGTTTGGTACAGATTCTACAAATTCTCTCCAAAATTAGGGTATAGAATATGTACCAAATGTACCCAAATTGGTACCGATCCAATGAGGGGCCTAATTGTAAATTTATAGGTGTTGTTTGCAAACTTTAGGTGACAATCCTAAGTCGTATTTATAAAAGGAAAAAGTCTAAAGTACCCCAAAATATATACTTGTAGACTAATATTTTCCTAAACTATAAAATCAAGCTTTTAACCTCATAAAGTATTTTATATTGAACAAATAATCTCATGGGATGTTTTAGAACGATGGTTTTGCTGATATGGTAGTCCACGTGACAAGAGACTCATCGGCAACCACTAGGCTAGCCCCCACGTGTCGCAACCCAATACCTAAGCCCCTACATGCCATGGTCCCTGTGTTCTTACACCTACATCCACCCCCACGTTCTCCACGCCCGAGCCCCCACTTGCCCAACCCCACACGTCATAACCCCCGCACACGAGCCTCCACACCCAAGCCCCCATCGCTAGAGCATCCAGCCCCGCTCGCCCAGCCCCCAATGCCCTCGCACCCAAGCCCCACACACTATGGCCCCTGTATTCGTGCCCCACCAGAGCATCTAGACCCGCTCAGCTAGCCTCATGCCCGCTCAGTCACCCTAATCGCTGGCTACCTACCCAACATCCTAGTTGCTTCGATCAAGAGGAGGAAGGAGGGGGAGAGAAAGAGGGAGGCTTATGGAGTGCTCAATGACAAGGCAACCTCACATGCTAGCGCGTAGTCATTTTAGTGTCTCCTGCCACATGGACTGTTACATTAGTAAAACATCATCCCAAATCGTTTCGGGAATTATTTGTCCGATATAGAATAGTTTATGGGGGTTAAAAGGCTAGTTGTATAATTTACAAAAATATTAGTCTACATATATATATAGTTGGGTGTACTCTCTACTTTTTCTCTATAAAATAATTCGGTCCTGGATGCAAAACATGTGGTCAACGAGCACAAAACCCATCCTTTTAGTAAAAAAAATTGGTTGCCAACTTCCTACAATTTAATATCAGGGAAAACTGTATATTTATCTTAGAGTTGATGAGCCATTGCAGATTTATATCCCAAAGTTGGTATGCCTTGTAAAAATACCCCAAAATTGTTAAGTCTACTTACAAAATTGTCTCACTTCATATTTTCTTCACATATTAATTAATGTTTGCATTTCTCATCCCCTGAATCCCTAAACTACCACTTCCTTCTCGTTGCAACTCACGTTCCCATGACGTTTTGTTTCCCCATCGCCTCCCCCACGCTAGGGCGGAACGGGTTCCTCACCCCTCGCGCACCGTCCGATCTTGATCGGGCGGTGCGAAGCCCCCCTTTCTCTCTCCGAAGCCTCCTGCGAAGTGGTCCCACCAGCGCAAAGCCCTCCTTTCTCTCTCCGAAGCCCCCCTCGCACAGCCGTCCGATCAAGATCGGACGGCGCCGAAGGGTGACTGCCCCCTGCAGTCGGCGGGGCCGACTGCAGGGGATCTCATTTGCGCTAGGGCATCGCCTCTTGCTATCTGGCGTTATCGTCTCGCCGTTCGCGTCCCTCCTAGCTAGTTGAGTATTACTTCCCTCATCCAAAAATCTTATACTTATTACTTTTTACATCAAGACCAATAATATATTAAATTTCTTATATATTCATTCTAATGTATTAAATAGTACTACTATTGTATGTATGAAACCATATAATTAACGCTACAAACAAAGCTCATTTAATACTTGAGTTTAGGTACTAGTAAAAGATTTTTGGAAAAACTAAAAGTATAATAGGCAGCGGATATTTGGACAGAGAGAATACTTCCTGACACGGAGTGTTCGGTCGAGGCGTTGAACGGCGGCATGATGCTGTTCGTGAACCACCGGCCCGCCTGAACCAGATCCCCGAGGGAACCCACCGGCGGCGTGCAAAACAACCATTCACAACGGAAGACAAATTGAACCAAGAAAAAGTTTGCAACTTGAAACAGCCATCAATACAACACGGCTACTTTTTCAAACAAATCATGCTTCCAGTTTTCTGGTGTCTAGTATGAGCAGTTCATCTGACAATGGCTTTGCCTTCAAACAGCCAACAAATTATACCTTCTTTCATGGGCACACTTTGAACCCAAATCAATAGTGTATGATCCAAATCCAATTGAGTGTAACGACTAATGAGAATCAAATTACACGTCCCCCAGACACAGGTACAGTTTACACACGACAAGCTCTACGCCCTTGAAGTTCCTCCATGGTCCCTCTCAACATGCTCCACAAGCAACACAGGATCTCGAAATGCCTTGCTGCATTTTGGGCAGACATCAACCGTCACTCTGCTACGACTCGGTTGCGAGTTGCTCTGATGGGACTTCTCAACATGTTCGATTAAGGCCCCCACGGTGGAAAATCTTGCTGGGCAATGAACGCATTGCTCCACGGTGTCGCTGCTGCTGCTCGGGGAGATCCCATCCTTAGCCTTCTGGATGGCTTGGGTAGTTGCAGTGCTCAGTTTTTGCATCCCAGCTTCAGCAGACGATTTGAAATTAGATGCTGCGTTAAGAAGGCTAGAGCTCCACCATGATGAGCTATTGCTACTTCTGTTTGAGCTTGCCTCTGCTTTCTGACTTCTCCGGAGCATGTTTCCAAAGGGGAATGTAGATTCCGGTTTTTTCGGTCCAGGACACTTGTGATCAGGCCCAAACCTGTGCTTCAGGCAGTGTTCTTTGGTGCAATCTTTGCATCTGATTGTGTTTGAAAATGTCAGTGTTTCTCTGCACCCAGGCACTGGACATTTCTTCTTTTTGTTAGCTTCTGGTAATTTGATGGATCACAGTCAGTATTAACATGGGTGTCCCAGGTGATGTTTGGATCTTCGCTCGGATTCAGGCGAACTCCTTTAGCACAGAGTGGGCAGATGAGGACAGTCACATCCTTCTGATTTGCATTTGGACACTGATGTGATGTATAACTTCGGTGTTGAAGGCAAAATACCTAAACAAAGATCCAATGATCATATTAGCACCCCAGCTGACAGCATTCAGTGCAGAAAAATACTATAAACAAGGAAATGAAAAAAAAAAGAAGAAGCAAGCATTCAGGCAATAGATGAGTTGTCCAATAACTTCTAAGGGCAATGTAATTAGCCCACTATGAATGCTTGCCATCTTTTTAGGGAAATGTTGTTTTACATTCGGAAAGCCAGGAGGGCAAATGGATACATATAAGTTCTAGAAAAAGGTTAGAACCCAAATTGTCTACCAGTTAAGTTTGGACGTTGCCATAACAAATATAAGGTGGTGTAATTCTGGTGAGACAGAATTCACATTTTATTGATAAAACTATGTAGGAGCCACATGTTGCAACATTCACAGCAGCTAGAGGCATCAAAGGAACAAAAACAGTAACTTTTCCTCCCTCTAAAAATTTTATGCATACTACTTGTTTTTTCATTATTTTCCTTATCGTCCTCTGACTCAATTATCAACAATATCACTCAATGCAGCATTCCTTGTCAGCTGGAAAAAAACTTCATTTTTCCCTCTTCCAAATTTGTTTGTGATTTCTGAAGCATATTAATTGACCAATCCAAAAGATGATTATGTAATTGCTGTAGAATTCAGCTACGTAACATTACACTAGTAGATGAAACCCAAGTAATGACACAAGAAATCTATTTAGCTAATAAAGGGAGCAAATGCACCACATGCATCCAGATGGAATGCCTATAATGGTTTGATTGGTTTATATAACATTAATTAGTATGTCATATAAATAAAAAATACGATGTGTCAATAAAGTTAAGAGGAGAGAAAAGGAGATTGTTTCTCATGCAACAAACCAGCTCTAAAGTAAGAAATAAGAAGAGGGGGTTGGTGGAGGAAAGAGAGAAAAGGAGGTAATTGGATAAGAATTTATGTTGGAGAAATCCTCAGTTGGGGGATATAGTTTCTATTCATAATTTCAAGATGACATAGCAAGTATAGAAACTATTTGGTACTGCCTGCCCCCATCTCCTCGAATTAGTGCCTAGAAGTGTGCCTGATCACAATTCTAAAGCGAAAAGCCAAGTGAAGGTTTCCCCCGAACTACCACTTACAAGATATACTTCAAGAAATCTGGCAATATTCCAGGGAAAGATCAGTTATCTGGTTCTACAACCTACAGAACAACAAATTTCCTAAAACCTGCGGGGGTAACAAACTAACAATCCATTTTATTTATTTTTGCTACGAGGAACCACGATACCAAACATCTAGGGGAGAAGGGAAACGTACGTGGTCGCAGCGGTCGCAGGTGAAGGGAAGGAAGTCGATCTGGTGGCAGTCGCCGACGCTGCAGTGCCTCCCCAGGTCGGGGAACTCCGGCGTGCCCATCCCAGACGGAGTCGCCCGGCCTCCGGGGGGATCCGAATCGCCCCGCCGCCGCGCCTCCTCGCTCCGGCGGCGGCTACCGGCTGTTGCCGCCGGTAGGACGGAAGGCTCGCTCGTCAATGGTGGCAGGCACGAAATCGAACAGCAGACACGACGATTTGACCGGAGCAAAAACTGCTGGGGCGCTTATAAAAAAATGGGTTAGGGACTATTTGGTTTCTTTACTACCTAAACTAAACTTTAGCCTCTTTTTTATAGGATTAAACTTCCCTTTCTTTTTAGTTCTAAAGATTAAAGGAGTGTGAGGGATGAGAGGGAAGTAGTACTTTTAGTGGGGACTAAAGTTTAGTCCCCATGTTTGGCAATTTAGAGACTAAAAGGGCTAAAGTTTGCTAAACTTTAGCAGCCTCAAACCAAACACCCCCTTAGTTAGCATGCTATTACAAATTTGCAAGTTCAGAAAAATACAATTACAATTCATTTATTTTAATTCGTGTCGTTACAATAACTTTGAATTATACCATTAAAATATATGTCATTACAATCTCAAATAACTTTAGAATATGTTATTATAATTTTAGAGAACTAGAAAACTAAACTGAAATTGTAATGGTATGAATCTAAATATGTGAATTGTAATGATATTTCTCCAAACTCATAAAATTGCAATGACATGGATCCAACTATTCCTAAAAAATGATGTAATTGTGATATCATTTTTCAAGATTACTCAAGATCCTATCAATTGTGATATTGAATTGTGATATTGTTTTTAAGACAAGCACGTAGAATCATTTATATTAATAATATGAAATACGAGTGACAATTATATTAGAGTGTCTTTGCTCTAAAAATTGTCTTCCTATATATTTTTTGGAATTTATTTTTAAAATACAAATTACTTTAAATATATTTTTTCCAAGATAGTCTCTAAAATTATTTAGAGTACGTGAGTAGCAGCCTAAAGTAAGGACCAAAAGGATTAATTTTGAGAATCGTTAAAGTCGTTTAGAGTATTTATTGGAGGTGATTTTTTAATTTTAACTCTAAAAATTTAGACAATGAAGCCCTTTAAAGCTTCTCTTGAGAATGCTCTTAAGCTAATAATGGTATCAGGTTCATAATTAATTAAGGATTCGTTTGGATGATTAATGATTTATATTAGTTTCAACTCTAGCATATCTTAATTTAAGCGAGTTCGGAAGATTCTTTTGTTTTGTTGTTTGTTTTAGAGTTTTAGACTGTAGATATTAAATTATAATATAGGTTGAGAATCAAATCTTAGATTATAGAAATTATCTATAGCTGTGAGAATTTCTTTCAAAGATTGCCGGAAAAAAAAAAGAGAAGACGACGTGGAGGTGGGTAGGAACGTATGTATCAGTATCAGAGGGATTTCGTGGGAAGTTGCGTATGAAGCGGCGGCAACCACTGCGCCTGTACAACAAAACACAACCACCGCCGCACCGGTTGTCCAGAACACGCGCAGCGGTCGCCGGTGACCCAAAGGAAACACGGCGATACGCCACGACCGGGAAGGCGGTGGGGTGGCAGTGGCAACGCAAAGCGCGCGGCTTTTTTTTATTCCCCGGGTCGCGTCGCGGTGGCGTGGTTGACGCGGCCGCGAATTTGGTTGGTTTTAGAGCATCTCCATTGTAATTGTTATTTTTGACTTGCTATTCATAGCAATAGCAAGTCTCCCTATTTTAATTGGTTTGCTATATTGCTACTCACTCCATTTTACTTGCTATTTTAGAAAACTTGCTATTTCTCTCATCAAACTTGCTACATGTAGCAAGTTTGGTGAGAGAAATAGCAAGCTCCCTAAAATAGCAAGTCAAATAGCAAGTACAATGGAGACAACTTTTTAACAATTCTTGCTATTTTTAAGGATAGCAAGTTGGATAGCAATTACAATGGAGATGCTCTTATGTCCTTGGCTGGCTCGTCCGGTCGCGCCGCCGTTGATTGCTTTTGGTGGGGAGGTTCGTCTAGCCGGTTTTCGCGGATGCGTGTCAGGGGGGCAGGGCGTGAGATTTTTTTAAATAACATATTTTTTAGAAAAAATAATAAATCTGATGTACCGGTTTCAAAAAATCGTAAAAATGATCACCCGTCGGCCGATATAATAAATCTGATGGTGATTTAAGTTGGTCAGCCTAAATTGATACTTGATTTGCATATATAGGCCAAATCAAATACAATATACTCTGCAACATGATATAATAAGCTCGTCTAACTCAGTTAAAAGAGCTCAAGGCTTTAAAATGTGGCTGATGATTGGCCAACAGTCAGTCATTTTGTAATTTTTTAAGACAACCTTAAATTTATTTTTTAAAAAATATATTATTTTAAAATAACCGCAGAGCGTCACGACCAAACGCGCGTGGGAAAAAATTCTGTCAGAACAGTTTCGAACCCTTCATGGATTTTTATCGGATACACACCATGTCGAGCGGAGGAGGATTCAATGAAGAAGAGTGGAGTTACCAGCGCGGCAGGTAAAGATGGCGATGGATATCCGAAACCCGATGAATTTTACTCTATTAGAGTATATATATTAGTTAAATTATTTATTTGTATGTATAGGTATGGTTTCATACTATCCATACCCGTCAACCAAAAGATACTTGTCACCTAATAGATTGTTTATTTGTAGCCCAATCTATTAAAAATAATAATTTTATTTTAGTTTTTTTCTAAATTCCTCTACATTAGTCAGTGCTTCTCTCACAACCCCTAGTTCCTACGACGACCAGTGGTATGTGCCTCCACTCCTCCTCGCTTCTTAGTTCAGGCATTAGAGCTCCAAACATCAAATGTAGCACGCTTGATTTAGAAGTCATCAACATTACTGCCCGGACTCTAATTCCAACTATCGCTAGTGCTCCACCCTCTAGTGCCAACCACCTCTAGTGTTCCGTCGCCTACACACGAGTATACGACACGTGGTCCATATCTTTGCTCTCCAGCCGATCAGTAATGAATTCAAGCATCATGTGACTCCAGTGACCTGACAACCATCTATCATGTCGATGGGTATGGGTTACCCGATGAGTATATTTTACCCACATGGGTATGAGTTTAGAGAAAAAATAAACCCACATGTA
Source organism: Zizania palustris (assembly GCA_019279435.1). NCBI lineage: Eukaryota > Viridiplantae > Streptophyta > Magnoliopsida > Poales > Poaceae > Zizania > Zizania palustris. Next base: position 16,303,243 of record JAAALK010000282.1, read on the forward strand.
TATATGGGTAACCCGATTGGGAGGTTTTTCTTTAACGGGTATGGGTTTGAAAAGGTCAAACCCTATGGGTATAGGCCTATTGCCATCTTTAGCGGCGTGGCCCGCGCTTTAATGGAAATTAATAGTTTGTATTATTTTAATTAAAATATTATAAATTAATGGGAAATAGGTATAAGCAGATGTTAAAAAAGACATTTTATAGGTAAACTTCCATAGACATTACAATATCATAATTTATAGGTGTAACCATAATATCACAACTCACAAAACTCATACATTAATAATAGTATTCACACTATTTAACAAAGTTTAGCGAGGATATATAAAATTATAAAAAAATCAATTATATAAACATATTTACGATATTGTATAATCTTTTAAGTAATCCACGAGATAGCGTGGAGTTATATATTAAGGGGGTGTTTGGATCAGGGTCTATGTCACATCAATTGTTTAAATACTATTTTAGAGTATTAAATGTAGACTATTTACAAAACACATTCATAATCGAAGGATTATTCACGAGACGAATCTAATGAACCTAATTACACTATGATTTGACAATGTGATGCTCCAGTAAACATTTGCTAATCATGGATTAGTTAGGCTTAATAAATTAAGCCTCGCGAATTAGTCTCCGATTCTGCAATTATTTTTATAATTAGTTTACGTTTAGTCCTTCAAATTGATGTCGAAACATCCGATGTGACTAGAGCTAAAATTTAACCCTAAATCCAAACACCCCTTAATATAAAAGAATCAAGACCGGAAGACATAAAAATACCCCACAACTGACATGGAGAACGGTGTCCTTTAAAAAATCTACAATAAAAAAACGAGAGAACTTGTCTATCCTATTGAACTGGCCGGTTCTTTAAAACTATCACCGGTTGGGTGGTTAAAAACCAACCAGTTCATCGAGTTTTTACTAGTTCAATTACATAATTAGTGAAACAAAACCGTCGAAGGGTCTCATTCTATCAAAGTGTTATGTACTTCTGTGGTAGTTTTTTCAGTTTAACTAACCAAACCGGTCCGAAGCCAAATGCGTGCATATGTGTTGCAACTTGCACGTAGTTACATTCCTGTTTGCACGTAAAGAAAAGGAGATATTTTAGGGTTGCAGGCGTGCAATCCACGAGAATCGCGTTCATCATAAAACGTCAAAAGGAGAAGATTCTCAAAATTCTCTACGAAAATGGCCGAAAGCGAAACAATGCATGAATCCATGGCCATTCTCCAATTCTCCAATCCATGAATCCCTGATCCATTTGTCCAATCAGCTCGCCGCACGGACGAAATATCGGCAGGCAGGTGGCCTGGCCTCTCCTGACTCCACAGAAATCCGCCCGCCCGCGCGCGGCCACCTCTCTTCTCCCGCATCGTCGTCTCAGTCTCCTCGCCGTCCGGCGATCGGGTCGCGCGCGATGGCCATCGTGGCGCCGCTGGCCGCGGCGGCCGTCTGCCTCCCCGCCTCCGCGCGGCGGGCGATGGCGCCGCCGACCGCCGGGGCGAGGTGGGGGCGGAGGCGGCGCGGCGCCGTGGCGCGGGCTGCGCGGCGCAGGCGGCGGGGGCTCGTCGTCGTGGGCGAGTTCGGCGGGACGTACGAGGACGGGTTCGAAGACGTGCACACGGTATCCGTCCGTCTACAAGTGTACAACTACTCGTCGCGCATGTTCTTCTTTACCTCCGGCGATTAGTTTTCTCTAACCGAATCAAACTAAAGATTTTTAGTAGGCAGCTAATCAATTATTTAGTTAAGTATTTAGTTAGCTAGTTTGGACAGCTAACTGGTATCTATGGAAATCTAAAGAAATTAGTGTTTCTTTACTTTATTTGTTTTAGATTGTACATATCTTACGGTTACTTATTATCGTAATCTAAGTCTAAAATTCAGACAATTTAATTCAACTTCAGTTTTTAGAAACCGAAATAAACAAACGTGGCATACAACTCTGAAGATTTTCTTGTCGTTTAATACTTTAATTTGCAGGAAATCGTCAATTACTTCACTTACAAGGCCACAAGCACGGTTCTCCACCAGTTGTATGAAATGAATCCGCCAGCGTATACTTGGCTCTACAAGTAAGTTGCCACTTGCAAGAAAATCTCGCATTAATACAGTGCTATGTTGAGATCTTAGATCTACAACAGGTCAGCGTTTTTGCTGGTGTCAGCTTCAGCTAACTGTATACGTCCTGGTGCCTAAAGACACTGCTCTTCTTTTTGCCAGTTACATTGTGGTCAACGATCCAAAGGAGGGCAAACATTTCCTCGTCGGACTCGCAAAGGTATCTTCTTTGCATCTCGCTACGAATCATTGAATCAACGGAGAAAATATATATATAATGTTCATTATCTAATTCGACTCGTAACAGGAGAGGCAAGACCTGGCTGAGAGAGTGATGATCACACGCCTCCATTTGTACAGCAAATGGGTCAAGGTAATAACGAAGAGCACCTCTTTCGTGAAAATCCGAGGCATCTTTCGTGAATAAAGATTGTTTAATAATGTGATTCCTGCGCAATGCAGAAATGTGACCATACAAAAATGTACGAGAAGATTTCAAACGAGAATCTGGAGATAATGCGTCAGAGGCTAATGGAAACTGTGGCGTGGCCAACTGATGACACCAACACCAGCGACAGTGCGACATGAACTGATTGACGGCAACAAGCTTCAGACTGGTGTGTGAAGTATGATGATACTATGATAGATCTACCCAAAAATTGTACTTTACGAAGAATCCTTGCAGGTTTCCAGTTTTGACTTGAATAACTCATCTGTGCATATAAGTAACCCATCACGAATAGAACAATTGATGTATATTCGTATCCTCCACAATGCTCGCTTTGTTTGTCAGTTTGTTTAATGTAGTGTTTGCTGTCTAGTTTTGTCCATATATTAGGAAATATAAATAGAAATTATCCAAATTTGTCTTCACAATGCCCATGCCAAGACATTAGTCTAATTGTATTGATACGTACTTGACATAAAGCTGACTTCACTTTGCTGCAAGCCTGCAATTTCGTATCTATATTAAGTATTCCTTTCTACTCTGGTTTTTAACACCATACGACAGTTCCGCTGTTGCCTGTGACCTTATTTGTCAACAGATGTACCAAGTACCAACTAGAGATTGCAAAGTGCAAGAAACATCGATTGCTTGTCATCGAACTGATCTCTAAGAAGTAAACCATATGTCTGTAGGTACTAATATACTCTCATATGAAAAACAAGATTGCATCATGATCCAGTTTGGTAAACATAGATGATTGATAAGAGCCTTACTATGCATATTTGAACTAAGAGAGGTATGCCTCAGATAACAACTGTTTCATTGGTGAAAGGAGCAAACCTAGTCTTCTTCTTCCGGCAATCACCATAACCTGATACGCATATTGAGGGGCGGGATATCCTTCACCTGGTTTCATTGCTTTATCTAGCTCATTGGAATACTCAATTCATGGTTCAACTCGATTACCATTATTTTACAGCTTCAGATAGCTCCAACAATACAACTTGCAAATTTGAGCTCCTCCTCCTGTGGCTTACATCTGTCTTTTCAGAGCCTATTGACAGGCCAGCAGAATGAAACACCAAATAACAGCAGGAGTGAGTGAGGCAATCAAGAAGATTGACCAAGTTGAGAACATATTAGTCATTTACATCTTACAGGTTCCTCAGCTCTGCAAAAGTTCTCTTTTCATCTCCTTCCTTCCATCGTTCCCTCCCTTCTCTCTCCAGCCTCCATGAGTCCAGCCATGAGATCAAGAACCATAGCTACTTGCCTCTTGGTTCTCCACTTCTCCCTATCTCTGAAAAATTCCCATGTCAGTCCTCTGTTGTTTCAAGTTGAATTTCACAGAATCTAACCATAATGCATCAGCCACAATCCAGCTCCATGAGGATGCTTTCTACAACAGGGCAATCAAGCTCACCAAGGATGAGCTCAGTGACAAAATCACTCACAGTGTAGGCCAAGCAGTCTACACGGATCCAGTGCCTCTCTGGGATAGCACCACTGATCAGTTTGCCAACTTCACGACCCGCTTCACGTTCAGGATATATGCCCACGAACAACAGCTCATACGGTGAGGGCCTAGCCTTCTTCCTCTCATCGTACCCCTCTGTGGTTCCCAATAACTCTATGGATGGTTATCTTGGCCTTTTCAGATATAGTAATGATCTGAATGATCCACTAAACTAGATCGTGGCTGTTGAGTTTTACAGCCACAACAACACATGGGATCCAGATGGCAACAATGTACGCATCGACATCCACTCAATTGTATATGTAGCCAACATGACATGGGGTCGTATCAACGGATGGTCGGGTTCCCAATGCCTGTGTAACTTACGAGGCCAGTTCAAGGAACTCGAGTGCCTTCTTGTCATACCAGGACAACCCACAATTCAACGGCAACTCCAGCTTATCTTATTTGGTTGATCACAGGAAATATCTCCCAGACAAAGTGGTCATCGGATTCTCTGCTTCCACAGGTTAATTTAAGGGGAAATTACTCACATGTCATTATAATTTTCAAGAATTGCCTACATGTCACTATTAGTGACTGTGGTGGCCCCCATTTGTCATTGACACACCGATGACATATTGGCAAACCGTGAAAATTGTAATGGCACAGAAGAAATTAACCCTAAATTTAAAGAGCTGCACACCTGATGAAGACTGAGAAGACAAAAGGTATATTGGTCATAACTCATAAGCTTTGCTACTAGTGCTAGTGTTGTGGTCTGCTCTTTGGGCTTGGTTTGTTCCTATGTTTCAGGACGTCAAGAGAGGAGGAACAAGAGAAACTAGATTACGATGAGTCCATTGAAAATGAGTTTGAGAAAGGCGGGGGGGGGCAAGGAGATTCCAATACAATGAACTCATAACCACCACAAATAAATTTGAGTGGAGAGAACTTGGAGAAGGAGGTTATGGTGCAGTCTACCAGGGTTTATTGAAGGATCAACACATTGAAATCGCCATAAAGTGAGTTGCAAAAGGGTCAACACAGGGGGGAAAGGATTATATCTCTGAGGTCAAGATCATCTGCAGACGGAGGCACCAAAACCTTGTACAGCTTGTGGGCTGATGCCATGAGCTTGGAGAGTTCTTGCTACTTGCTAGTGTATGAGTTCATGCCAAACAGGAACCTGGACACACACATCTATGACAGTGGTAACATGTTAGCATGGTCATTGCGGTTCGAGATCACCATAGGTGTTGCATTCTCGCTCCTTTATCTCCGTGAGTGGGAACAATGTGTTGTACACTGTGATGTCAAGCCAAGCAATGTGATACTTGATTCTGGATTTAATGCTAAGATTGGAGACTTTGGGCCGCATGGCTTGTCGACCATGACTGAGACTCACAAACTACAGTAATGGATTACTTGCTCCAGAGTGTATCACCACTGGCAAAACAGGCAAAGAGTCCAACGTTTATGCTTTGGCATTCTTGCATTGGAGATTGCTTGTGCAAGGAGGCCTGTTGTGCCAAAGGAAGATGATGACAAGGTCAATTTGGTTCAATAGGTTTGGGATCTGTATGTGAAGCAAAACAGGTTGCCCTGGTTCCTTCCACATGCAGAGGCACCACGTTATTGATCTCTTCAGACTTCACTCCAGGCCATCCATAGACCATAATCGTCTGAAATCCTCGTACAAAGACATGATTAACTTGTGTGATTGTGTCCTTGAGGACCAAGAAGGCAAGAACTTTGTCTTGATCAAACTACAAATTTGGATGGTCCCTTGCCAAGAATATAGTTGTATACAGTATACTACCTCACTGTTCATATGTTTTAAACCCTAAACCCCGGAAAACCCCAAATCAATATGCATGAAACCAAACAAAGCTTAAGGTCCTCAGCTGCACAATGTATCCCAAGAATCGTTTTTGTTCTGTTTAATTCTAACAGTATGATCTTGCACAACAATAAAAAACAGCACAGCACAAAGCCAGGAACACAAGTAAGCAGGCAGTCATTACCTGTAGGTAGCTTCTTCACTTCTTGCGATGCTGCTTCTTCTCGGCAAAGCGGTAGACGACCGGCCCATGGCGCCACCCTTCGAGCGGCGGGTCCTCGTGTACCACCTCGATGTCGAACACTTTCCTCGCCTTCGCGAAGAACTTCTTGTCCGTGCGCTTCCACCTCCTCATGTGCGCCATCACGAACACCACCTCCCCCTTGACGAAGAACCGCAGCGTCTCTATCAATGGGTCAACCAACTCCTCGTAGTAGACCACGTCCGACGCTACGACGAGGTCGAACCGAGATTCCGGCGCTTGGGCGGCGGCGACGGCCTCCATCGCGGCGGCGTCGCCCCATGGAAGCGGGACGACGGAAACGGAGCCGCCGCGGGAATCTACTAGGTGCGCGTTGAGGGAGGCGTTGTGGCGGAGGTTGGGGAGCGCGGCGGGGAGATCCGAGAGGACGCCGTGCGCGGGGAGCGCCGCGGCCAGGGCGATGCCGGCGGCGCCGGTCCCGGAGCCGAGCTCGAGGATGCTGAGCGGGGTCTGTGGGGCGGGCGCGCGCGGGAGGAGGTGCGCGGAGGCTGGGAGCACGCGGAGGAGTGTGGAGGCGGAGGGCCAGAGCTGGAAGGTGAGGCCCAGGGAAGGGAGAGTGCGGACGGTGATAGGGGACGGAAGGGCGGGGAGGTGGAAGAGGCGTAGCTGGGCGTCCGATGAGGAAGTGGTGACGGCGGTGTTGGTGGACAGGAGTAGATTCGGGAGGAGGAGGCGGAGATCGTCGGACTCAGAGTCGGAGGAGACAGCGGCGACCGTAGATGGGGAGTCGGCTGCTTCTTCCACGATGGGGTCGTCATCGTCGGCGGCGGCGGCGGCGGCAGCCATTGGATGAGCAAAATTGTGGGCCGTGGGCGCAGTGTTCTGCTTTCTTAGTGGGGTTTTAGACTGAAGAATTCAGATTTCAGACATCCGAGCGGAGGAGGAAGATGAAGGAAAAACACAGAAAAAAAATGTTGTTTTTCTCAAAATATCAACATGGGCTTCAGCCCAAACTGCTACTGAGGCCGCAAAGCATTGATGAGTTCCATCTGCAGTTCGGCTCGCTTTTCAAAATTTATCGAAAATGTAAAATACAAAAAATCAGATGATATCTTAATGGTGAAACGGTTGTGATCAAAATACAAAGTAGATCTCATAATCGGAAGCTGAGTGTGCTTGCACGAGAGTACTACATTTGATTTTCAAACGAAGATGGACATACGTGACCTTCTTCGAAAAAATATTTAAAACTGATATAACATTCGGCAGTATTGTTTGCAATACCAAAAAATAATTATATACAATATTCCTTGTTATGTTTTAGCAGGTGAAGATGGAAGTAAAATTTTGAACTTAAATTTCACGGTATTTTATTTATTTACTTCATTGAAATATTTTTATTAAGTGATAAAATACTGATCACTAAATATTTAAATACTGTCTGATATTTTTAACTCTTAGACCGTCGGATACTCTAGTCCTTTTCCAAAATTTATACTCCCTCTAGTTTCCTAAAGGAAGTCGTTTTAGACTTGTATCAAAAGTTGCCTAAAAGATGTCGTTTTATATTTTATTGTGCATTTTGGACGTTTATACTCCCGAAGTAGTACTACTTTCTTCTCGTTTCCCGTGCTATCTTTACTAATGCATTGTATTTAATAGGGGCAAACAAGGAAAGTATACACAAATTAATCATTCCTTGGTATCTTAAATCATGTCCAAAACGACATCCTTTTTGAAACCGGAGGGAGTACCTGGCAATGCAGATACTCTAGTAACTCAGAAAACGATTGCATCAATTAGAGAAATAATGGGTCGGTGCATTATGATATTCGTTCGGTAACCTGGTACGATGTTCCGTATGTATACTAGTTGAACTAACCACTGTAGTATATATTTTTGGGTTAATTGATTTCATGCTACCATTATTTTATAATTCGTCATAAATGTAATTAAAATTTCGACATTGACTTACATGTCATTATTATTTCAAATTCACTTTTTATGTCATTTGGATCCACCTATAGACTGAATATTTACTTGTATACCATTAATATTTCCAATTCGTCGTTTTATACCGTTACTCTTTTATGAATATTTAGGCTCAAACGACATAAAATAGTGGATTTGAAATATGTCATGTGAGCAAATATCAAAATTTATTGGCATTTCTGACGAATTGAAAAATAACGATGGCACGGGAACAATTAACTCATTATTTTTTTAAGATCTGTTAACTGACCTGATGAATTGTTGCACTCTTGGTAGATTCGAAAAGAGGCGTATCCAAAACCACTAGCAGTGCGAGTGTCTACTCGATCCATCCAGGTGGATCCAGATGGGTGGTGACTTTGACTGAACACGCTTCCATGGTGGGATTAATTTGGTTGTTTGACCAAGTATACTTGCCCCCAACTCTATGGAGCTCTCTCAGGTCATAATTGGAGATGAACAGATTAAACTCATTCATCCAGTGGAAATTAGGAATGCCTTTAGACTTTTCGTGAGGGAACCTAATCATGTTAAAGTCCCCCCAACCATCATTGGGACATCCACATTCATGATTTTATTACTAAGTTCCTCAATGAACTCCCCTTTCTTACCATCCGAAGCCGGGCCATAAACATTAATGAGTTCCCAAACAACACCTCCCAACTTGTTTTCCACACGCAAACTAAGAAAAAAATCCCCCTGATCAACACCTTGACTATAACCATGTCCAAATTAACACCCAACAGAAGACCTCCCGAGTGACCAGAAGCCGTCTTTGTAAGCCAATAAAAATCCCTTCCGCCACAAAACAACTCTAACTCTCTAGTATCAAAACTCTGCCGAATAGTTTCTTGAATGCACACCTCATCACGCCTGAATTTCCCAATCAAGTCAGACAAACACCTTTTCTTACCCACAGACCCAAGACCTCTAATATTCTAGAAGAGCACTTTCATATCAAATCAGGTTGAGCTTTGTTCACCCCAGTGAATATCAAAATTTATTGGTATTTCTGACGAATTGAAAAATAGCAATGGCATAGGAACAATTAACTCATTATTTTTTTGATGATCTGTTGACCTGATGAATTGTTACACTCTTGGTAGATTCGAAAAGAGGCGTATCCAAAACCACTAGCAGTGCGAGTGTCTACTCGATCCGTCCAGGTGGATCCAGATGGGCGGTGACTTTATTTGACTGAACACATTTCCAGCTAGCTTCTGACCTCGTCGTTGCTTCGTCAGTAAACACGTCCGTCTTTTCACCGGCGGCTGCTCTACGGCGAAATCGCTCCAGGTTGCCCGCACGTACGTACGTACGTGGCACCCTGAAAGCTCGACGACAGCGGCTCCCTCCTTGGACGTGAGCAAAAGCCAACCCAGGCTAGCTAGCTAGCTCTCACCTGCGTCACCCACTCGCCACGAACAAGCGTGTGGAAATCAAGTGAAGTGAAGTGAGCACCAGCTAATTACGACAGCGAACCGAGACGTTATTAATTGGATTTGGATTAGATTGCACTGGGGCGGGGAGCATCAGACTCAGTCAAGCTCTGCCAGTTAATTAACCCACTGTCGCATAACGTGAACGTGATGACTGTCTACTAGCTCGATCGCCGGCCCCTGGTTATTGTTTCTCTTAGTTTTATCGATCGATTCATCGTTCGATTTAGTGACCTGACGTAACACTGCACGTACTAATTAAATTAAAGCTGTCTCTTCTGAAGAATTAACTTAACCGACGAGATCGACGAAAGTTGCCAATTAAGCTAGCAGTGCGATAATCCCACACGGCCGATCGACCTTCGCCATCATCCCCGACACCGGAACGTACGCGCATTCAGGGCTAGCGTTTTCTGCATTCTTCTACAATCTACGTGTGCACGTACACGCCGCGCCATATCCTTAAAACGAGTCTTGATGGTTTATAAACTGTATAAGATAAATTAGTTTGGATTCTTGGAATATTTTTTTCATTTACTATGTTGAACTCAGGGCCAGCCTCGGGCCAGTGCCAGCGGTGCGACCGCACCGGGCCTCCAAAATTTAGTATGCTAATAGACCTTACAAGTATTAATAAAGCTCAGTTGCAAAGTAGTCACAAGTCACGGACAGCAGATCTGTTAGAAGAAATTGTTTTAAATAATCTAGAGATATTTATCCTTTGTATTTAAACTTATTAGTGTAAGATTCGTTAATGACACTAAATTTTTCAATATTATTTTGTATCTTTATAGTGAATGGGGGCCTCTATTTTTGTTCCGCACCGGACCATAAAAATGCTAGGGCCGGCCCTGCTTGAACTGCCCTATGCGATAAAAATAAGTGAACAATATTGTCATTGTGTACCAACAACGGCGTACTACGGAGTTGCCACATGACTGATTTAGTTAGGCTAGCTTAGGGGAGTTTTGTGGATGAATCTCAATGATTAACTCAAAACATGAGACAAAGAGAGTTTTTAGATAGGTTTGAGTCTCTCGGAGGATAATAATCTTACTCTTGTGTATGTAGTATGAGTTTAAGGGCTGAAAATTGTTTTAAACGTATGAAAATATATAACACGTCTGTAATAGGCTCTCTCGAACCCTTTATATATCAGAGGTGTCACGAGTTACAATTTATAATCAATGTACCCTACTAATAACCAATTTTATTGAAAAACAATCATTTTATGTGCTATAACTCTAAGCGTTATTTGTTATATTGATTGTACACTTATTCATCGTAGAGTTTATTGTCTTTAGTGGAGCGGCTTGACATTTGATTGTGATCGTCAAGTGCCAAAGTGCCAAAGTGCTGGCAGTCAGGGCAGCCTCCCGAGTGTCTTCAAACATCCGATTGAATGAAAGAATCTGATCGTTGGTTTGGTTGGTCGACTTTAAGGTTTTGTATGTTGACACCCTCCTTCGATCATATCCCTAACAAATATCGTTAGTATGAGTTCTTCCAATTTTTTTTATTCACGCATGATTTTACTACACAACTCTCTCCACACGTCGGGCCAAACATAAAACTATATTATCTTATACTATTTCATTCGAACATTCGAACAAATACCATATATCTTCACGTACGAGTCTAACCAAACAAACTATCATACAACATCTTATACATCACTATTTTTATCCAAATTTGTCAACAATCCGTACCATCCCATCGTATTCAACTCCGTATCACTCCGTTCGACAGTCGACAATCCAAACGCTAGCTAAGCGGCGAGGCCGGCAGCTAGACCCCACGAGCTCGATCGTTCGTTCACGTCTCCGCGACGCGACAGCGTTGTCCCACGCCGTGGCCGCGCGCGCGCGCGAGAGAGAGAGAGGGAATGCATCGAATCCGCTCGGTATTTGCGGCCCGGTGCGTGCATGCGCGCGCGAGCTGTGGCGAAGCTTCGTGGCGGAAAGGGCCGCGTTTGGCGCCGTTCGGAACTTCTGGCGTGTACGGCCCGCGCGCAGGCGCTTTCGCGGTTGCTTTTCCGCCCGCCGTCGCCGTCGTCGTCGTCGTCTCAATTCGTTTCTCGACTCGCTTTATCATCCACTCAAACGATTCGATCCGGCCCCGGCCTGGTACGCAGTACGTGTCTGCGGCGTACGGGGAAATATATAAATATATATATATATATATGTGTGTAATGGCAGGTGTATCTGCATTATAAAAAAACGATTTTTTTTAGATTTGAGAAAGATTCTTTGCGCGAATGTCTTTGCAAATTAAGCTGTTTTTACAAGTGGAAAATGGTGGTTTTAAAAGATGAGAGTTTTGGCCGACGTTTTGTTGAGTGAATCTTCTCGTCAAAATGGTGGTTTTGACTGACGGTTTTTAAAAGAACATTTAGTGAAAATGGAATCAACACTATTTCAAAAAAAAATACAATTATTTTATAAGAAGCTGATTGGGACAAACTATACATAAAAAATTATATCTTTACAACTATACAGTTGAAACTTTTTTTATTTGAACTCATTTAGCAGGGCAAATAATCATTCTATGATTCAGCTAAAAACAATAAATTATTGGACGGTTGTTATTTATAGGTGTGAGGTAAGAGCATCTCCCAAAATAATCTCTAAAGAACTTCTTTTCAAAATTTTCTAGATTAGAATTAAAAAACCAGCTTCAATAAATATTTAAACGGCTCTAAAAAATAAAGGATTCTTAAAATTAATCTTTTCGCTCTTTACATCTAGAGAGTATACTCAAAGACTTTAATTTAATAACTCTATTAAATAACATATTTAAAGTGATTTACATCAAAACAACAAATCTCAAAAACCTATACAGCGAGTCAAATTTTAGAGTCACTCTCGGAGATGCTCTAAGATGATATGATGAGCTCAAGGGTGGTGTTAGAATATTTTCTTTTTATAAATATATTTTTAAACCTATCAAAATTGTGGACGTCATTACGTGGAATTACCAGCGTGCCTTGTGTGGATGGAGCTGAGGTTGTATGGGTTAGTTTGGGCGCTTGTGATCTGGTGTTTTCCTCTCGTCCAGTTCCGCTTGTAGTTGTTGCTTCAATTCATCCGGCCGGGCCGGGCGGGGCTCCGCGAAACGACTCGATCGAGGGCATGCATCTGCCGACAGGTAGGTAGGCGCCGGGTGTTACGCACGATGGGTGTACGTACATACGCGCGCGGTAGTATTAGTATATATGGACGACATTTGTCGACCAGCCCGTGGTACGTTTAGGCATGCTATCTTAAGATTACTGGTCGTTAGTGCGCGCGCTCTTGTGTATGTGGAACGAAGGATCTCACGTGTCGAATCACCTAGTACTGCTCGAATGATGGGCAGCAGTGGAATATGTTTTTATCGTGAAGCAGAGGTTGAACCAATTGAGTTTGTCAAGATCATGTTTGTTTGAGTTTTAGCTTCCCAAGTTTTTTACAAAGTTGGCTTTTTAGCTTTTGCAACTTAGAAGGATGATTTTCCGAAAGCTAGTTTTTGGAAAGCTAATACTGTTTGGCAACCTAGCTTTTGGAATTGGAGGATGAAGTGACGGTTCCGTGGGGTCTGTATAAAATGTCGCCGCGAGGGACTAAATCTAGTTGCTTCTCCCATGAAAAGTAGTTTTTCTAGTACAAATTTAGAAACAACTTGAATCATGTTTTGTTTTTTTGCTTTTTAGTAAAAATTGGATAGCATGAATTTTGAGTGTCTTAATTGATCTAGCATCATTATGGTTTGTATTGCATTGCACAATTTCATGAGATAACTATGTGGTTGTCGATTACTTTATGAGATGAACTATAGATTTTTTATTTATCTAATATATTTTCAGTTATTTAGTTGTATCAATGTTGATTGTTTCTTATTTATATATATGATAGAATATTATAATGATGAAAATTATGTCGGTTATAAAAAACAATCAGCTCACAAATAGCTTTTTCACAGCAGCTTCAACCAAATGATTTTCAACTTTTCCACAGTAGACACCTCATAGTAGTTTTTTTCACAACAGATAACTCACAACGATTTTTCCACAGCTTACAGCAGAACCAAATGCACCCTTAACATCGTGTAGTATTTTTACATTAGACACGTGGTAAAAATATTTTTTTATAAAAATACTACAGTGTATAGAATATCCAAGGTATAGTTCTTAAAAAAATTATTTGCTTGCTTAGCATTATTACTTTTTCATTATATAGAAAAATTACTAAGAATTTAAAAAAGTATTATTTAATTAGTATGACTAATACATTTATATCTTCCCTTTGCTCGCTAAGCACCGCCGTAAAATTCGTCCAACATACCTGTAAACTTAACGTTGTGATACTAGATTTTTTTAAATAATATTTTTTAAAAAAATTCAAATTTGAATGTCGGATTCAAAAAAATTACAAAAATAGAATCCGGTCGACTAACCATGAGCCGACTGGCGCCCGAAAACATGCCGCGCCGCGGTCGGTGCGGGGGCGCACACGGGATGAGGCGCGGGCGCAGGCGCAAGCGCTAGTTGGCCGCCACGTGGCGCCAGGTGGCCGACCAGGTACTGACTGGCTGCCAATCGGCCGATGGGCGGCCGATCGGATGCTATTTTTGTAATTTTTCAAATCAGACATACAAATTTGATTTTTTTAAAAAAAAATACTAATTTAAAAAATCGTGATACTGTCTGTGTGCCAGCAGGAATTGTCCTTGTAACTTAGCGCGTAGGATTATGGTTGCATTCTTGATACAAACCTCAGAATCCATATTATACGGGTAAAAATAAAAGTTATCCATATTAGAATTTAGAGATTTCAAACTAATGAAAATTTAAAATACTAATAGAATTTCAGTGAAATATTTATATATGGATTAAATTATACGAACATATATACCATAGAATACAGCTAATATAATTTATACTTATATTTTATTGATATATTTTCTGATTATGTAACGCAAGTCATCACATATATATATATAAGTTAACCAAAAAGATAAGGGCACATGGTCATTTCAAAACACAATCTTTTGTTACGAGAATTAAAATCTAGTCATCTAACCAGATAATTTCATAACTAAATCGATCATTTTAATTGAGAGCTATATATATATATATATACACACACACAGTAAAGGAGTTGTATTCTTACAAGTCTTATTGGATCGGACGTACGCTGTTTAGAATTTTTTTTCTAAAAAACTGAGTTTTCAATATAAAATAATGATTTTTTTCACAATTTAATTTACATTGTTCTGAACCAGCAACAAATTAATGAGGTGTTACGTTGTATATATAGCAATATCATGCAGTTGTTTTGCTAATTAATACGAACGAGACAAAAGGAATATAAGCGAAAAGATATGTATCTTGCATCTCTTGTGATCTGTGAATGTCATTCGCTCTCGGACGCGTGTATCGCATATTTATTGCTGTTTTAAGTTAACGTCGCATGTCCTACTTGGAATCGTACGTACAAACACTACGGAAATACAACAATTCCTAGCGTGCATGTGGCACGTGAAACCTTTCCTCGGTATCTTGTCGGCTTCGCCGAGTACCCAAGGCACTCGGCAACGTTAATGATCAAGGACAATGATAACATCTTTACTGAATGCTCTACGTGGTACTGGGCGAATATACTTTGGTAAAGCACTTGGCGAAGCCGCGTAGGGGGCGGGCAAACCTAGCAACTTGGGGCACGTGGTGGAGCAAGTTTGTCGAGTGCCAAACGTGACAGTCGACAAACTTTTTTTTCCTCGGTCGTTATAATGCCGACATGATTTCTAGAGAGGTTTTTTTTTAAACGTTTGCCGAATATTTTTAACTTGTCACTCGACAATATTGAATTTTTAACTTGTCACTCGAAAAATATTGAATTTCATCGAGTGTTAAATTTTTGCCGAGTGTATATATTTAAGAGTACAATCGATAAACTTGTTGTTTCCGGTAGTGAAATGAGTAGTAGAACATCTAAGAATATGTTTTGCTAAAGTGCTCAAATCTAATTATATTACAGGACTACAATATAATTAGCACGAACCGACGACTTAGTCACCACACGTCTAAAAGAACAAATAATTTCCAAATATTTACAAAAAAAACGTAGTTGTCCTCTCCACTAACAGGCTATATTGGCGGTTTGGCGCCAATGCGCTAACCAACGTATACTAGCCACCAATCGGGCTGCATGCGCGCGGCGAGCTAGTGGCAGCTACGTACCCGGCTACACCCGCGGCGACGGCGAGAGTGATGAGCGCACCAACCAAATTTTTATTCTCCTGAAGAGCAGAACCAGCCCTATCGTCATTGACTCTCCGAAAGGAAGATTAGCACAGCCACAGAAAAGGATTAGACATGCAGAAACGCGATATTTCTCCTACCGTTTTGTACATGCGGGCCGGCATGCATGCGGCGAACTAGCCAGGAAGCAGCAGTGCTAATAGCCCGGTCGCTGGCGATGCATGGGCGATCGATTTGTGGATGATGGCCGGGTCGCCGTCGCGTGGCGCCACGAACGGCGACGCGGCCGGCCTGATCGGCGACACGGCAGGCGCTCGGCACGGCAACGCGCGACGGCGGCGGCGCTGCAGCCTGCAGGCTGATGTGTGGGTGCAGTGGCGGCCTGGCGGGCGCGGGCGAGAGTGATGAGCGCTCGGCGTCGCTGTCTCGGCGTCGCCCGCGAGCGCCGTCGGGCCCCGCGGGTTACGGCCGCTGTCGGCAGCGCTCGCCCACGTGTCCGGCCGGCCGCCCGGCCGGTCCCGCCGACAAGCGCGTCTGACCGGTGCGCGAGCTTGCCCATGGCAACCCATGACGTGGTGGGCCCGTCCGGTCAGCGTTTTTCACCTTCTCGAGCGGGCCCCGATCCTCTGCGTTAATTATCACGGTCGGGTACGTTAAGGTTGACCACGACCTACCTGCCGCAATTATCCTGTGTACCAAGACCTTGCAATTGGTTGTCCCGACTACTCCGTAGTCATGATCCACACCATCCAACATATATCTAATGGTATAAAGTCTTTTTCAATATTGTAGAGATAAATCTCACCACATATAAATTTGTTACGAAATCTCTTCCAATACTTATCGGAGTGAAATCCGATGGTACGGAGAAACGAACCGCTAGTTGTAGTCTCGCTGCAAGACTTGATCGGACTCGAGCACTAGCTAGTGTACCTCGTATTTTCCATAAAAAATACCAGTGTTCTTTTGTTTCATATGTAATACATACATACACCACAATTCCTCTCTCGTCGTTCTGATGCACACCATTCGTGTTAGCTTTCTCGTCTCTGTTTACTGGAACCTTACAGTAGTAATACAGTAGTACTAGTACAGTAGAAAATAGCCAGGAATCTGCAGTGATCGTTCGTCGTCGTAGATACGGTTGTTACGGAGGATATCTCGATCGTTTTGTCGGTTTCTTCCGTTGTGTCCGGCACTGCCCCCCCTGCAGATTCATAACCCAAACACTGCCACTAAAAATTAAATTTTCTTCCGGCGCTGCTGTCCCCTCGTGATATGATCCTTCTCGATCTCATGACGCCCATCTCTCTCCTGTCACGCCAAGATCCGTCTCTTGTCACGACTAAAGTTTGAGTGGTTTTTAATTGTTGTTTTGTAAGAGAGAGAAAAAGTGCGGTTTTGCACTAGTCAGGTCCATCTCTCACGATATTTTTCTTTTCTCGCCGATGGATAGTCGGACAGATAATCCATAAGAGCATCTCCATTTGAAAGTCACTGAGAGAATCGCTGCTGTATATTAAGGAGAAGAGTTTTACAAACAATACATGGAAGCAGTAAAAACCGAAAAATAAAACAACTAGAAAAACGATCAGGTTAGATCAATTTAATAGCGCACAAGCACGCAAGAGTCGAAATCCTTAGCAATAAGTTGAGCAACCGTGGAGATTGATTTGAAGGAATTAGAAAAGATACAACGGTTACGTTCCTTCCGCACGTTCCACCAAGTGTAGATAACGAGTCCATTGAAGCCATTACTGTTATCCTGGTTCATTGATATATATATAACTTATGTATGAATATATAGTTAAAAATAAATGTTAGACTTTTAAAAATGTGGATATAATATACTAAAAATTCACACCACCACATCCACGATTGTTTCTAATGGTATTTTAATTTTACTCTTATCAGCCTTTTATTTATGCAGAATAACGTCATCTCCGGTCCGGTATTTGGGAAACGTGGGTAGGGTAGCAGTAGCCCACGGAGTGACCCGAGAGCGTTGGCCGCGTCAAACGCCAGCAGAAAGTGACCAACATTCCTCACAGTCACAGGCTGAGGCTGTAAAGGTAAAACAGAAAGCTAAGTAAAAAAGGCAAAACAAATTGGATCTTTGGCTGCGTTTGACTGATCGATTGCTACGTGGTCGTTAGCCATGCCATGCATGCACGGGTCAGCCACAGCCACAGCCACAGATTCGGCGTGGAAACGGTAAAACGTGTACTGCTTATACTAGATTTGCCAGGAATATAAATATAAACTTGTGTTATATTCCGGTGATTTTAAGTCGACTAGCCAACGATCGAAAGCTTCTAGGTAATAATAGGCTCCCGAGCTCAGCACTCGGGTAAGGGTCTCTTGACCACGAGTATTCGGACAATCGCCGTAAAAAACTAGATCGTTATTAAAATTTCCGTAATCCCGTTGTTAGTTATAACAATTATCTTCATAGTTATTATCCTCACACTGTTGCGTTCTCAGTCCTTAAGGAGACTCATTATTTATGATTTGTAATCTCTAGTCCCTCTCATATAAAGAGATCAGAAGAATCTAAAAAGAAATGTTAGAGCATCTCTAAGAGTGACTTTAAAAATTGATTCATGTATAGTTTTTTGGATTCATTTTTGAGGATATAAAATTTTTAAATATGTTTCTCTCCAATAGAGTCCCTAAATTAGAGTATGCGAGTATGTTTCCTACGGAATACAACGATTAATTTTGAGAATCTTTTATTTTTGGAGTCATTTAGAGTATCTATTGAAATAGATTTTTTAATTCTAATCCCAAAAATTTAGAGAATATAACTCTTTAGAGCTTCTCTTGGAGATGTCGTTACCCTTATTAGAGCAAGTTTAATAATATAGCTAGTTGTTGGCTTTATATTTGTGACATGTCACATGTAGCTAATCTAATAGCCAACTCATATAATAGTTAGTTGACTATATGTATCATGTATTTAATGTGTAATATATTACATCATCTCACAATGTTTATTGGAACATGTGTATGAGTGGGCTGTTAACTAGTAGTCCGCTTTTATTCTCTCTCATTTCTTCTCTCCTCCACCTCACTAGTAATCTGATGTGGCAAGTCTTGTAACCTGCTTACATAAACTTATTATACTTGGTCTTAGCAAAACTAAAACATCTCTTTAGGTATTTCCTTTAAAAACTGTTGTGGTGTATACCCCTATCATGCTATCCAGTCGTCTCAACCGCCGACGCCTCACCTGACAGGTTTGTTCGTTCAGACACTTCTCTCTCAATCTCTAAATAAATACAGTATATACAGTACTACATTATACACACATGTATCTGTCTACAAAGATGCTTCCGGAGTCCGGACCCACCCGCGCCGAAAGCCCTGGCCCCACATTGTCTGCGTCTAGATGGTAATAATGCACGCAGTTTGGCTGATAAATATTTTTATGAAATTTAATCAAAATTAAATAAGTTTACCTAAAAAAGTTATTTTTACCGTGTAAATAAAGAAAGTTGGATATGATAAGTCTAAAATATTGTTAACTAATTATATAATTAAAAAATAATTTACAATTTTGTAAAGCGCCACGAGGTGTATGTCTCCAACATAATCACTAGGTCAGATTTTGTAGATTAATTCGATCATTCAACCCGTTGTATTCAAAATTCAAAAGTTTTAGTCAGGTTCCATACCATATTTTTGTATGATGTCAGATTTATTTCTCTATATGTCCTTTGTGTTAATAATGTTTACCAAAAATTACATATCTCATGCAAAGATAAAGGGTTCTTATTTCCTGCTTTAGCTCTGTTAGATTGGTCTCCTCAAGTTCTTAGTGTATACATGTTGACAATTGCTCTCAATCTTTGACATTATGTTAGGGCGTCTGGACTAGGGTGTTGCCAGCCAACTTTAGTCCCACCTCGCCCACGCAAAGGGGCTACGAGCTCCTTACAAGGGAGAGTAGCCATCCTCTTTCAGGCCGGTCTTTTGGGATGGAGAGGGCTCTCCGCTTATAAGGGTGCGTCGGATGCGCATGAACACCTGAACGTGGGGCGAGGGTGGGTGGAGCTAAAGCCTGGGACGCTAACACATTAGTAGCATGTAAAATACACATTTTAAGTGAAAGTTCATATATACTATTAGAAAAGTTCAATATTTGTCACTGAAAGTTCACTCGGTTCCAAAGAGCCCACATGTCAGTGACATAACGAATGACATATATGAAACTGCATAATTTTTCAGTGGCGTATTAGGAATAATCTCTATACTATTATATCTTATATTTCATTTTCACGAACACTTGTACTAAAACTCCTACACGTGTATGACTATATGATTCGGCTATTCTTACCATCGATCTAAATTCTAATTTGATCCATCTAACTAAATTGTGGGAAAATGATTATTGAATCTCTCTATAATTTATTTCGGACATAATATATCACATTGTTTCTTATCATTACAACCTTAAATATCGTGCTCTAAATAAGTACGGGTATATCCAAATATACAAAGATAAAAACGCAAGGGTAATTAAAATCCACCGCTCTGTGTCTCTCTTGAGTGACTACGTGTCTGCTAGCTCGGTAATTAAGGTAATTTAGTGTTTACTGCATATTTATATACGATGGTATAATTTAGAAGTACGTCACATGTTTTAGTGTTTAGAAGTTAGAACTCCAAATGATTTGAAATGCTTACAAGAGTTTGAAAGTGCTTGAGGCCTCCGAACGAATAATGGCCTTCATAAGGAGTTGTATTGATTACGACTTCAAGAGTTCTATCCCCTCTCGACCTCCCCGGCAAAGAAGATGGTATTTATAAACAAAATAATAATATAGTAATACTAAGTTACTCCTTATGCTCAACTAACTATTACAACAGGCACAGACACAATAAATTATATAGAGACAATCTAGTAACACTTGGTATGAACATGCTTTATCGGAGGGACATGGAGCCCATGATTTTGAGTTTCACAGCTCTTTAAAGGAAGGAGAGCTTCAGCTCGCTGGGCGGCTCTAAACCATTAGTCTACAATGGACTCTATGGCGACTCTCGCCGAAGCATTAGCTTTTGCTTTGTTGGAGGCTTTACAATACTGTTATTAAATTAGTGTGAAAGTATTTTCTCCCGACAATAGAAAAAAATAGAATTATCACATCTAGTCTATTATTTCATTAGAGGTCAAAATAGATAGAATTGATATCTAGAGGATTATTATTTAACATGCTGGATAAATAAATTTAGATAAAATTTTTAGTTGAGTCCATCAAAATGAGATGACATGTATTAGTTAGTATGAGTATAATTTTTTGTTTACAAATATTCAATTTTTTATCCTCAACTACCTATCCAATTTATATTTTGATTACACCGTTATAATTATTATAATTTAATCATTATATTTTAGTTTTTATATACATGACATACAGATATAATATTGAAATTATATCTATCCGAACAAAAAAATATTGTATTTTATCTATCGAACCAAACAACAAACAACTAGTATATTTCATATGGTACCATCTTTAAATACATGAATAATCATGTATCATTTATATTTGTCCAAAAAATACTAGCTAAATAATTTCGTTGCTCTCGTTATATTCTACCGTAATCTTTTATTTAAATGGATGAGGTTGACATGACCACATCGTTTTCGGTGTATGTGTTGGTACCGTATGGATTGCAACTAAAAGAGTATACGCAACTCTCGTAGAACAGGACAGTAGGATGCACCTCGTTCCCATCCGTGAGGTGACAAAACCACTCCACTTCTTAAGACTTTTTAAGGGTGTATTTGGTGGGTTCCTAGACATTTTTTAATGAGTGGATCTACTGAGAGAGAACTCTAAAAAATGAACTGAAGTAGTGGAGCAAGATCTAATCAGCTTCAAGTTCCAACTTCAACATGAATTTTAAGATCTGGACGTATACCAAACAAGATCTAATATAAGTACCAGTTTTTTTTCAGAACTTGAGTGCTCCATTTTTGCTTTAATTCCTACGCAAATCCTATTAGATTTGTGCGAGCCCTAAGATGCATTTCAAGTTAATAACAAATAATTTCCAAAAAAACTCTACCAAAAAACAGATAATTTATCCACTCACGTAGTAAGAGCACTTTTACGGATCTAAATTTGGACTTATACATTCTAATTTGGATACTCATCTAAAAATATTCTTCTTTCATATTTTATCACACTTCATCAGACTATCAATTACGCTTTCCGTACTGATTTTTCTATTTTTAATAATATATTTTAATTACCTATACATTTGGAAAAATAATCCCATCAACAGTGCAATTAAACGAACATCTTCAAAGGATACTTCAAAGCTAGAGATTCAAAACCTCTCAGCGTTTGTCTCTAAGAGTGTCGCGGACTCATCTCGAAACTCCTAGGTGGTCAAGGGATTCCGAATGGTCCCTGACTTTGAAAATGACTTCATTATCTGTGATAACGTTCGCTTTACAGTTTTGTTCACATTCGGTTTTACCATTATGTCCTTACGAAGTCTTGTGAATAAAATTCACAATAACACTTGTAAGTAGATGACATAATAATATTTTTTAATTGTATCTTTGCTTATAAATACTCGTTCTTTCTACTGCAATAAATACTCAAATCAGTCTAAGAATATACTTTGAACTGGACATAACGTTATTATTTCTAAACTTTGTTCATCTTATTTATATTTTAATCGAATAACGTCAGAAGAGAGTTGTCCATTTATATTTGAATGATGCGATAAAATTCAGAGCTGGAGATTCGAATGCTCTTCTGTTGGCTCCGGGGCCCTGACCAACCCTAACAAAAAAGTAATAGAGAAACAAAAGAGAGCCATATCTCCCTTACAAAAGAAAATGATTATCCGGACGGGCCAACCGAGCTGCGGCAAGTGGCAGCTACGTAGCTACCCGCCCGCGGCGAGAGTGATGAGCGCACCAACCAAATTTTTATTCTCCCGGAGAGTAGAACCAGCCCTATCGTCATTAACTCTCCGAAAGGAAGATTAGCACAGCCACAGAAAAGGATTAGACATGCAGAAACGCGATATTTCTCCTACCGTTTTGTACATGCGGGCCGGCATGCATGCGGCGAACTAGCCAGGAAGCAGCAGTGCTAATAGCCCGGTCGCTGGCGATGCAGGGGCGGCGATATGTGGATGGCCGGGTCGCCGTCACGTGGCGCCACGAACGGCGACGCGGCCGGCGTGATCGGCATGGCACTCGGCGCGGCCACGGCGACGGCGACGACGCTGCAGCGCGCCGCGCGGACGTGCATGCGTGGATGGCTGGCGCGGACGAGGGCGCGCGCTCGCTGTAGCTCGCGTCGCGGTCTCGGCGTCGCGCGCGCCGTCGGGCCCTGCGGGTTACGGCCGGCCGCTGCCGGTATCGCCCGCCCACGTGTCCGGTCCGGCCGACAAGCGCGTCAGACCGGTGCGCGAGCTTGCCCGGGTAGCCTTTTTCACCTTGTCGAGTGGGTCCTGGCTTACCATGGTAGGGTACGTTAAGGTTGACCATGACCTACCTGCCGCAACGATCCTCTGCGTACCCTACCCACCTTTCCCGAGCATGTATAATAAGATTATGTAAGTAGGTTATAAGATTTGTCACATCAAATTAGTAGACATCAAATTAGTAGTGAGGTGGAGAAAAGAGGAAAAAAAGAGAATAAAAACGGACTATTAGTTAACAATCCACTCATACACATATTATAATAAACATTGTGAGATGATGTAATATGTTACACATTAAATGCATGATACATATAGCCAACTAATTATTATATAAATTAGCTACATATAACATGGTACAAATATAAAGCTAACAACTGCTATATTATTAAACTTGCTCTGAACCACGGAAACGAGCACTTACGCACTCGTCTCGATGGAAACTCAAGAGCAATAGCTAGTGTCCTCTACTTCGCATTTGCTCTAATAAAAAGTATACTTCGTAATACTGAAAAGGGAAAGTCTACGATCTAAATGTACTGAAAAAACAGTTGTACTAGATGTTGAAAAGCCATCCTATTTATCTTATTTTATAGGATGCGCCGAATAAAATTTACTTCCTCCTTCCATAACATTACAATTTTGGACGAGCCTGTAGTATAAAATATATAATATAAAAGTATATATGAAAACTGTTTAGATTTATTATATTATGAAATGTAAAATTTAATAATATTACGAGGAAAAGTGAGTATTTTATAACTCCGTGAAAAAAAGCATATCGGTATGGAAGATGCCCTCGCCTACCTCCATGGGAGGGCCCACCTCCGCGCGGCTTCCGCCTATTTAACAATGGAGGCATCCTGCTCACCTCTAACCACCCGCATCACGCACCCGCAGCTCAGCTTAACTCAGCTCGGCGAAGCGGAAGCGGAAGCGGAAGTCAAGTGACCGATGGTTTCGCGGTTGCTAGTCGCGGAGCACTAGCAGCGGCGGCGGCGACGGCGACGACGACCTCTCACACGGCGACACATGTTGAGTGAACAAACGGCGGCTAGTGGTAGCGGTAGCGGCAGCGGCAGCGGCAGCGGCGTGGGTCGGGAGATCGTCGTCAGCAGCGGTGGTGGTGAGGAGAGGGAGAGGGGGGAACAGGAGGAGGTGGTGGTGGAGGTGCCGGAGTTCCGGGACATCCACGCGCTGAGCCCGCCGCCGAGCCCGCAGCCGTCGTACCGCCGGAACAGGGGGAGCAGGGAGTCGTGGGAGTCCGCCGCGGGGAGCAGGCACACGTCGATCCGCTCCGTCGGGAGCGACACCGCCCCCAGCGAGCTCTTCCCGACTATGAGCAGGGAGTTCTCGGCCATGGTCGCCGCAGCAGCCAGCGCCAACGCCGCCTCCGCCGCCGCGAACGGTGACCACAGCCGCGCCGTGGACGATGCGCTGGGGAGGATCGGGGAGGAGGAGCTGGAGGAGACGAACCCACTGGCCATCGTGCCTGACAGCAACCCCATCCCATCCCCTCGCCGGGGCCCACTCGCCCTCCCCGCCTCCGGGGACGTGGGGAGCGCGAGCGGCGGCCACGGCGACGAGGTGTCGGTGGGGCAGGTGAAGAGGGAGGAGGTGGAGTCCAAGATTGCCGCGTGGCAGATCGCCGAGGTCGCCAAGGTGAACAACCGCTTCAAGCGCGAGGAGGTCGTCATCAATGGCTGGGAAGGCGACCAGGTCGAGAAGGCCAACGCCTGGCTCAACAAGTACGAGGTAACCAAACAAACAAACTTCCAATCGATTCCACGCCATTGATTTCTACCCATCGAGCTCGAGCTCTAACCCGACGGGATTCCGGGTTTGCGATTTGCAGAGGAAGCTGGAGGAGAAGAGGGCCAAGGCGATGGAGAAGGCTCAGAACGAGGTGGCGAAAGCGCGGCAGAAGGCGGAGGAGAAGCGGGCGTCGGCGGAGGCCAAGAGGGGCACCAAGGTTGCGCGCGTGCTCGAGCTCGCCAACTTCATGAGGGCCGTGGGGAGGGCACCGTCCAAGCGCTCCTTCTTCTGAGCCCCCTCCATCTCCTCCCCGTCGCCGCCGTCGCCGTCGCCGTTCGCCTGATCGTCCTCCGCTTCGCTTCGCAGGGATCAGTGCTGTGATGGTTGCTGTGTGGAAGTGGAACTCTCGTTTTAGTGCTGTATCCACATGTTATGTCATGATATCCTACTTTTTTTCTCCTTTCTCTTTTTTTTCCCACCCTCTCGTGTTTGATATGGTATTGCAAAGTTGGAAGTGACAGACAGAAGTACATAGCATAAGCTGGATGGTGCTATGCCTGTGTTTTGTTTTTGTCATCAAGGATTGTGTATGTCAATATGAACAAGATATGGAGCTACCATTTTGTGTAATTCTGATGGCTCAGTTTCTGAAGCAGCTCTCCTTCCCGGCCTTCAAGGAATATGCCACTCTTAAAAATAAGCTTTGATTATTTGTCACTTTGATCCACTTTGACCCACTGTCATACACTCAGATGGTCCCACTTGTTATCCACACAAGTAGCAAATAATCAAAGTAACTTTTTAGTGGCAAATTCTTAAATTTCCCAATTTCAACTGCCCCCTTCGCTTGAGCATTTTTATGTGAAGTATGAAGTCTCTTCTATGCACCCTAGAGACTGCATGTGTCCTGCTCCTTTCATGGCTTCCTAAATGCTCAACTAACAACATTTTGACAAAGGTTGTGAATGCTCAATGTACTGAAGAGTACTCGAGTTGAGTAACTTTCGGCGCAAGTACTGAATCCTACTGCCTTGATTCCGGCATGCGACCCACTGGTTTCACTGTTTCGCCTCGAGTTTGAACACCAGATTCAGAACGTGCTGTGTGTTTCTTGAGACTGTCCTGCCAAATCTCCTTACACAAGTGGGAATTTACTGTATCGAGGCCTCTTTTAGAAGGCAAGATTTCGTGAGGAGAATTTGTTTCCCCCAAAAAAAATCAAGAAAAACTCCAGGTGCCAAAGGAGCTACTATGAACTGAAGGCTAAGTTGTTTC
Source organism: Zizania palustris (assembly GCA_019279435.1). Lineage (NCBI taxonomy): Eukaryota > Viridiplantae > Streptophyta > Magnoliopsida > Poales > Poaceae > Zizania > Zizania palustris. The sequence continues at coordinate 16,329,420 of JAAALK010000282.1, forward strand.
CGCAAAGCCAAATGTCACATCAGCTCAAACTCACACTCACTCTCACATTAACAAGGTGAGACTGAGAGTAACAGCGGTCATTATAAACATATGTAGACTGGAGTAGTATATCTGATTGTCTGAAAGTGCCCATTTGCAGTCCTGACTCCCATAGACAGTAGGTAGGTCTATGTCAACTTATATGTGCGTTATGTTTTACAGTTTTCAAGCTAGGGTATCAAGTATTTCGTCAATCACGGAATATTGCAATCTAAAACTAGATTTACATTTCACATTTCATGGTACGACTAATCGGATAGTTTCATTATACTATAAAATGTTAAATCCGATCTTAGGTTGTAATATTATAGGACAAAGGGAGTATGGATCATGGGTGCCCAAAAAACATCACTCTTTTGTTTTGACTTGGTTGGACTCAAGCTGTATCAAGATTCCACCATACCTAATTAAGATGTTCTGTTCAGATTGCCCATAGTGAGTGTGTGCCAAGATTGATATTCCTTGTGGCTAGACTAAGATCTGTTCAGATTGGACGTAGTGAAAGTGTGTGCATAGACAAGTGATGGTGTGAATGCAGGCATGCAGTCCATGTATGCATGCACGAATTCTTGTGGAAAATTCTCACGTAGTATCTTATCATTCGATGAGAAAGCGACCAAGCCTTAATTTTGGATCCGACCATACCTGAAATCTCTGTCGTTTGCGCCTTTTTTCGAATTGAGCAGCAAAGGATACGGATCCCTGCATTCCATGAACTCGGACGCTGTTGCGAGGATGGCCGGCCGGTAGACGGCAGTGCTAAAGCTGTGCCTTGCATTGTGGGACGACGATTTCATTTTCACCTGGGCATAAGGATTAGCCCCATGTGCTTCGGGCTACTGGGGCGCCAAGCAAGCTCACATGTGTACATAATGTGGCCCTGTTCTTGTGTTTGCTCACGTAACATGGCGTGTTCCAGAAATTGACCTGCCAGCAGTTAGTGGTTGCATGATTAGAAAACAAGATCCAAGCGGTTACTGTGGAGCACAAGGATCAGAGAAGGTAATAAAACAATGCAATAAACGGGCAATCCAACTCTACGGTGGTCAACACAGTTTATGGTACGTACCTGGCTTGGAACAGTGGGTTGTTCTGGTACGAGGTGACTCGTTGAACCATATGAAGAATCATAACAAGATGATAGCAGTAGAGTGGAAATCTTGTAGCCGTGCTTTTCTTGTTATAATCCCACTTTCTGCATGCTCAAGGTTGAATAGCCAACAGTGAAGTACAGGACTACAGGTGGTATAAGTGTGCACAAATGGCAGAAAAGAGAAGTGTGCCAAGGAACATTGTTTGCTCACAATCTTAACTAATATAAAGCGGACAGTGGTCGTCCGTCCGCTCCGTCCACGCCTCTCACTTCTCTAAAAAAACCAATCAAAACTTATACCTTAAAAAAACCGATGCAACTGCCCTAATAAAACCGGCTAATAAAACCGGGGCAACCGGCCCGGTCAAAGCGCAAGCGCAGTTGCGCGCTCAACTGCCCCGCCCATGCGCCCCTGTGCAACCGCCCGCCCTGTGCATGCATGCGCTTTTGAGAAAGAAAGAAGAAAAGAGGAAAAGAAAAAAAAAGAAAAAAAGAAAAAATAAAATTATATTTATATTTCAGTCTTTTAATTTATGTATTTTGCGCGAAAATAAAAAAAAATTTGTTGCAAAGCACAGGCCTCTAACTAGTATATTTATATATGCACAGGAAACAGCATTAGAGTGGAAGCAAACGTTGATATCTGTACAGGATAACAGGAGACATAAACTAAAAAGTAGGGCAACTGAGGCTTGGGAGTATGTTAGATTATTTCTCATGAGTGGAACAATGTGAATTGACCCCATATACTGCTGTCAGGATGTTCTCCACTGCCCTCTGCAGCCAATGTCCCTGATGAATGTTTTGATTCATCATTTGTCAGATGCTCGCTAACAACAGAAGCACATGTGCCTGAAGGATTTAGCGGACTAATCCCATTGTCCAAAAGCTCATTCCTTGAAAAAACATATGCAACTGCTGGTGTTGGCAGATTAACTACGTCAACAAAAGGTTCATCAGTGGCAGGGGCTTCATCCTCTGAAGAAGAGAGCGCACTAATCAATCGAGCTGAGCCAAAGACAGTGAACCGAGCTTCGTCATCATTGTAAGTGTCTGCGTCAGAAATCTCCCCTTCTGAATCAGACGATTCAGCAAGCAAGACTTAAAGAGAAGGGCTACTCTTGTCTGTTCTCTTTTCTACAAAGGTCATACCTAACATGTCATCCTTGTACTCATCCCCTGCAGTTGGGTTTACCCTTGAACTACCTATAAAAAGATCATCCACACAGTTTCCAGTCGTGTCATAACCTGAGCTGATAGCTTCTCTAGTAGGTTCTCTAATAAACGACTCCATACTAAAATCTGAACAAGAGTGCTCAATCTCCGGTTTTGTAAAGCTGTCATTGAGGCTTGACTCCAAGCTGCTGCTCTCAGTCTATCTTTTCTTGGAATTAGTAAAGATTCGATGACAGTAAGAGTCCATACCACCAGAAACAGAAAACCTAGCATAGCACTGTCATCCTCATTAACCTCAAGAGCTTTCTTCACTAACAAAAGTTGATTGATATCCTTAAGATTCTTAGCAGATCCCGCTGATATTCTCTTAAAGGTATGTGTTTCAACACCATCATTACCACATAATGTCATAGAAATAACATTCTTACAAGAGTTAGCATTCCTTGCCACAAGAAATTCTGTCAAGGATAAGGTAGGTCTGTTATCAAATTTATCATTCGACTGTGCTCCATCATCAATAGATTTCACAACAGTAGGAGAATGAGGAGGAGCAATGCTACGCTCAGTGTTTGCAACGGATGACATCATGCCTGAATTACAACCATCATTCTGTCGATTTTCTTGGCTTCCAACATCAATAGATTCATCAACCGTATGAAGTTGTGAAGAAACACACAAAGGTTCTGTGCTTGCAACAAATGCCATCATGTTTGAATTGAGATCATTATTCCAACCGTTTACCTCAACTTTCTCATCCAAGTTTGCCTTAGAGAGAGAAGTATGTGGATCTACATATGCCTCCTGATAAGATATGAATGTATCAATCTTATTCGCATCACTGGAAGTACTGTAAAATTGGTCTGCCAAGCCATCTTTGGTGGATATATCATCAACATGTTCAGGAGAAAAAGAGCAAGTAGAGGACTCATCAGTATTTTTAGCAGTTGAATTACTGGCAGGGCAAGAAACAGAGTGCAAGCATGATGTTTGTTTTGTTGAACTAAGAAGTGCTGCCAAGGCTGATGCTAGAGCACCGTCAACAGATACATCAGTTTTGCTTTTAGAGCTGCCAATGGTGCTTTTGCTCAGAGCATCATCAGATTTTCTATGACCATCGTCATAATCACCAACTTCTGCTTCTTTCTCTTGATCCACTTCATTATCTTCATCATTAGGGAATTCTGGAACCTTGACAACTAGACTTGGGGAAGCCTTATATTCTTTGTCAGAAGACAGAGCAAAATCAACTGATGAGAAAGGTGCATAATGAAGCTTTTCATGAGTTAAGTCAAATTCACAAATAAAATCAGGAGCCTTAACAAGAAGCTTTGGCACCATGGTAGATCCCTGTAAGGCGACTGAATTTTCATTAGACTTATCATAACTAAAAGATTCTTCCAAAGAAAAATCTGGTGCACTGATAACCAGACCTGGCTGCGTGTTGGTTGCAAAAGCAGAACTTCCAACCTTGCCATCATTATGTGATTTAGCCATATTAGGCAACCCATCTGGGGCTAGCATTCTTGCAGAATAAACTCGCAATGACTGAATCTCCACAGAGAATGAGTTAAACTGATGTTCCAATCACTGAAGCCTTGACTCGATGCTACTGAGAGGCCTCAATATACCATCGTCAAACCTGGAGCAATATGATTCCATCTTATCCAACTTAGATAACAGAGTATCCAGCTTTCCCTCAATGTGACTATAAGGATTGAGATTCTCATCCATGAGAGGAGAGACAGGGCGATCTGTTCTTGATACTCTCTGGTTCTTCACCAGTGGAACCTCGTTATTTTCTGTCGTTTGTACAGGCAATTGAAAAGGCTTGGAATTCTTTAACTTGAACTCACAACGCTTACCATTTTCATTAGTTATTGTACCAGCATCAACAACATTTTGTTTACTCTCCAGCCCTGATGACCTGATATTTAAATCATTTGTATGGCATGGCCCTGCTTCCTGCACTATGTTTTCACTTGGGGTTTTCACTTTTATTGCACAATCTTGGGAAAGTTGGGTCCTCGACACATCAGAAAAACATTTATTATTGGTTTTCTGGTTCCTTGACTGGACATTTGCATAAGGCTAGGGACAAGCATAGCTATCAAAGAACTACCTCCCATGTTTCTAGGGCGTGTTTCTGGTTCAACATTAATCAGCTCAATAGGATCAGCAAATATGTAGATCTCCTCGGTGTGCACTGATATCTTTGACTGGAGTGAAAGGAGGCGGATAGTTAGAGATACACATGGGCTTGCATCAGTTATCTCAGCAGTTGCTTCATAGTGCGTCTGCATTTCACGTGGTAAACCAAAGTAAAGAAACACATGAGAAGCTACTATTGCAATAGGGTACTTCTAGCAGAAGTTTTCTGGTTGAGAATTGAATTATTTCTCACGGTAAGAAGAAAGGCTTTACCAGTGCAGTTTCCTGCCTGGCAACAATTGCATTAGGTTCTTGAGATTTTGGTATGTTCTTTTCCACTGGTAACTCTGGGATTTTGACTTCAACCCAACTATCTTCATCAATACTGCTGCTTACACTTTTGGTTTCTTGCTCATGCTTTTCACTAGTTGAGGCATCACTAATCCATTGGGTCATACTTTCTTCAGCAGAGGGTAGTGGCTTTTTAACTGCACATCCACAACGCACAGTCCACAGTACATAGATAATCCTTACTGCTATCCTTGGGATCAGTCGTATAGTATATTTCATATATCCGAGCTGTGCTTTGCACATACACCCTGTGAATCTCATACTTTTCCCTGAAATAAACTGAAGAACGGTTGTGAATCAGATACATGCATAGTGAAGTGGACATTTTGATCATGAAAGGTAGTATGCTGTACATAGCATGGCATATACAGTTAGACACTGACTTGAAATTTATAGAACGAAAGGAAAACGGAGCCAAAATTTGGCCATGATGGTCAATATAATTTGTACAGAATGAGGTAAAGGTTTCAACTTACAATGGAATACCACCAGTTCCTTGCTTTCAAAAAATAAATTAAAGTATATTAGCTTCCTAATATTAGTAGCCCTGCAATTTCTGCAAATAAATGTGCAGTGCTGAAAGCTTTCAGTGGAAATACCACTAGATCCTTATTTTCCAAAAGAGACAGGGAAATTTGATGTTTTGTCATTCAAAAGACTTGACGATTTGATTATGACAACACTTGTGTGAATGGTACGTGGGACTATCTAAGTCTATTATTGTAGGCCAAAGTGGCAAACAAGCAAAATCACTTCTTTTTTAGCAGCAAATCATCAAATATATCAGTTTCTGAAAACAGCCAGTACCAAAGCAATCAAGCAAACACATCATGGAAACTTCAGTGTGATCAATGTTACTTGGACTGTTCACCCTGCCTCAGATTCACTACAAGACCAGGCTTACCACTTACAGAAAAGCCAAAGCTAAGGGTGTAAAGAAATACCTGGATACTTTCCTTAGTACTCAGAGCTGTAAGTTACAAATTAACACGATTAAATTTCAGAAAACCCTATGTATTGGGGCATGGGTATTATCAAACACTAGGTCTTGGGGTTTGCGTCAATAAACACAGTATGTTTCACAAAACCCATATCTATTAACTCCATCGTGTCCCACATTCTCATTCCCCTTATTCCTCATCTTCCTATCATCCTTACTCTCTATTTCTCTGTCATGGTCATCCTGAGCCCATCAATGCTTCCACCCTTCTCTCATCCTCCACCTTCCCAAGTTCCCATACCGTTCACAGGAGCCTCTTTTAAGGTCCAATGCCACCACCCACCAGCATTGCCGCAAACGCAAGGAATAGCTAAGCCAAGCTCTCTCGGGATAACTATTTGTCTCCTTATTTCAGCTCCAGAAGTTCGTTTCTTCTCTTTTTTTTTTCCTGACTGTATGTTCTTGGTTGAATGTCTCTGTATCTCAGGATAACTATGCGCAGTTTTTTTTTCCCCGGTTTTGAAGAACAAATTGAAATCTGCACATCTGAAAAGTACCGAGCTCCACTGACTCACTGAGGACGCGCACAGCTTTGAGCTCTGCCACTGTGGGGTCATCGGCCAATCCGAACATCACAGCACGGCAATCTCCAAGCTCCGCCGCCACAAGTTTGCCTGTGCCAGTGTGCAAAGCTCTGATGTCTAAGTTATCATCAGTATACAGACTATCTCGGAACAACAACGGACACTTCGGTTGGCTCTACCAGCCTAGTAGGGGGTAATGGGTTATCCGCTGGGAAGCTGGATACGGCAACGCAAAAATTCGGAGCAGTTTTGCATCCGCATCCGATCGGAGATGCGGACCAAGGCGACACCGCGATTCGCCGCAAACCTAGCAAAATTCTGACTAGCCGAGAGCCATCCAAGCCAAAATGAAGACTCGCCAGTGACCTCGCAGGGAGGGGTGTCTACCTCTCCATCGGGAGCCGGGCGGTCGAGGACAACGGCCAACGGGACATCCTCCACGGCCGCTCCGCCTGCCGGGGCCCGGGTGGCAGATGCCATCCAGGGCTGCCCAGGAGCTCCTCCCGATCCCGATGCCTCCATCGCTCGCTTCCACACAAGGGAGCGTGAGCCGGTGGTGGTTTGCTGATCGGCGCTCGCCGTTGGCCTTGGTCGCTTCCGGATTCCGTCGAGTGGCGAGCGCTCGCGGGCTCGCTGCGCACGAATCTGGTGGGGAATCAGTAGATCCCATCTTATGGGCCAGTAATCCTACAAGCCCAATAATATTGGGCCCAATTTGGGCTCGAGCATTGCGCTTAGCGAGACCGCACGGCCGGCGAGAATGCCGCTCCGCTTCTTTCCGTTCGCGGCGATCGCCGTCGGGGGAGGGGCCCTGAGTTCCCTTTCCGATCCTCCTCGGGCCTCGGCCGGTGCGCGGGAGAAGGACGATGCCGCGTGACGACGTGGTCTCCTGGTCGTCTTCGGAGAAGGGGGTGGGGGCGCGGGCGGCTGAGGCGCTGCGGCGGCGACTGGCGGAGCTCGACTCGCAGCTTGGCGCCTTGGCTTTCCGGCGCCTCTTCCGCCACCGCGTACGTGATTCATACAATCATACACAGCGTCCATTTCTTTTATCAAAGGTTCTAGCAATTCATCAGTTCAAGATCTTCATCACGGCCAATAAGTGGTAGCTGTCAAATTTTAGTGGTAAAATATAACTCGTTTATGCTTGCAAGCATCGACGTTTTCTCAGCTGTATGCAACTCATCCCAAAAATATCTAATGAGGAATGATCATGTAATCAAAACATATACTCTCGAGAAATTTTACGGTACTTGAAGAGTTACTAGAAGATATGACATTTATTTTTCAGTATTGATTTTGGTAGACATATGAGATATCATATTTATTTTTCAGTATTGATTTTGGTAGACATATGAGATATCATATTTATTTTTCAGTATTGATTTTGGTAGACATATGAGATATCAGAAGGTATCAAAATTAACACTAAAAAATATGGTACCTCATACCTTCTCAAGAATTGTAAAATAACCCTATACTCTCTCTGTGTGTGTGTTTTTACATAGATTGTTGACAATACTGATCATACAATGACCTACATTCTCAGAAAAATCCTTTGAAATTCTTTTATTCTAAAGGAAAACGAGGCCTAAATAAATTCCAAAGGATTTTTGTGGGAATTGAACTAATTCATGTAAAAATCCTGTAAAATATTTTTGCAGTATTTAGGAACGTGCTTAATTATTTTAGATGGACCAGTCCTGTGTACTGAAACTTTTCTATCAATGAAACCTCTCATGCAACACTTAGTATGCAGGACAACATGCCATTTGTGAGGACCCTGAGGACAGCTGCAGCTGCAGTAGTTCAGTGCAGATGAAGCGATGAAGTTCATTTGGTCAATTTATTCTAGTGTGCATCTAAATCTCCCTTTTTTTGTTTGAAGGATTATATGAGGACTTGATTTAAAACTTTAAAAAGTGCTTCTATTGAAACACGCTAATCCTCAAGGACTGGATAATGGTTGCAGATTTTTTTTTGAGAAAGAGAGGGCTACGAAGCCCACTCCCATTTCCATTAGAGAAATGCAACTACTAGCAACAGTCTTACAGATCCAACACCAAAAAACAGTAACACAGTTTAGCAACTAAGCCAAAAGAACACCCCATGTACTTTCAATCTTATTACATGCCAACATTCAACCAGACCCAGCACCACCGCACCCCCAAACCAGCGGATACAACCAACAAAACATCACTTTTCATTCACCCAGCAGGTTTGTTGAAAACTTCCAGCCATGATTGCGCGAGATAAGATCACTTGCCAGATGTTCGAGAAGACGCACCGCCAAGGCCAGCTTTCTTCCCCCTTCCTCCGACTTCTGTAAAATCATCCACGAAGACATCCAATAGCAAATCAAATTAACAATGATTAATGGATCCTTAACCGTCTTGTTTTGAAAGCAGACTTCATTTCTAGTCTTCCAGATGGTCCAAAAAACAGCAGCTAAACCCACTCCAACCAACTTCCTCAGATGTATATTCAGATTCAAATACCACGCTCTCCACAAATGATCCTGATTCGCAAAAGGACCGATATTGAACCCAATTTTCAGCAAACTCCAAACAAATCTAATCACCACACAATCAAAAATAGATGTTGGACAGATTCATCTTTTCCACAGAAGAAACAATTCTTTGATCCCCCTTTCCAACCTCTTTTCAACAAATTGTCTTTGGTCAGAATTTTGTTTTTCAAAGTTAACCACAGAAACAGTTTAATCTTCAAAGGAATTCTCAAATCCCAACACACACTTCTATCCTTAACCAAATTTTGCACCTTCAAAGCCTTATAAAACGACTTAACAGAGAAAACCCCATTTTTTGACAAAGACCAAACAACTGAGTCATCAGAATCAGAAAGATGTACACCACTGCACATTTGTTTCAACCTGATCCAAGAGCGGAATCTACTACCAATCAAATTTCTCCTGAATTTTAGAGAAGACAGATTACTCATCAGCACCTCAGCTACAGTTAAGTCTTTCCTCAAAGCGACACAGAACAAATCCGGGAATTGATCAGCAATAGTGCTAGAACCAAGCCAAATATCATTCCAAAAGGAGGTAATTCTCCCATTCCCAATTTTCACTCGACAAAAACTCCTATAAATGGGTTTGATATCCATCAGACATTTCCAGAATTGAGAATCACCTATCCTACCTTCAATCTGAGACAAGGTTTTATTACTGCAATACTTTCTTTTTATCAAAGTCTGCCAAATCCCCTCCTCATTATCTAGCTTCCATAACCACTTGCCCATCAGAGCCTTATTCATCATATCCAAATCTAGAACTCCCAAACCCCCAAAATCCTTAGGTCTGCAAATCACAGACCATTTCTCCAAATGATATTTTTTGCCCCTTGATCTTCTTGCCACAATAATCTAGATCTATAGTAATCAATTCTTTTTTTGACACCTTTTGGCAAGGAATAAAAAGAGAGCATATACAATGGGATACTACTCAAACAAGAGTTCAAAAGAAGGAGTCTACCACCCATATCAAGCATTTTCCCTTTCCAGCAGCTAAGTCTACTTTCAATCTTATTTTCACAACACTTCCAATCCTTATTAGTAATTCTAGTCTGACTGATAGGTAAGCCTAAATATTTCATGGGGAAAACACCTAATTTGCAGGTAAGCATATGACCCAGCATCTTTTCCCTCTCCTTACTCAAGCCTATACCAAACACCTCACTCTTGTGAAAATTGATTTTAAGACCAGACATTTGCTCAAACAAACAAAGAATAAACTTCAAATTTTTCACATTCTCCAAATCATCTTTCAGTAAGAAAATTGTATCATCAGCGTATTGAAGAATAGACACACCACCAGGAATATGTTCACCTCCCAACCCAGAAATAACACCCCCCAACACCGCTTGCTTCATAAGAAAAGAAAGAGCATCAGCTGCAAGATCAAAAAGCAAGGGGGAAAGAGGATCACCTTGCCTCAAACCTCTATGAGTTTGAAAAAAAGGACCCACTTGATCATTAAACTTAATATTCACCTTCCCCCCCATTATCACTCTCATGACCCAATCATTCCACTTACTAGGAAAACCCATTGCTTCTAAAATTTGAAACACAAAAGTCCACTTAATCTTATCATAGGCTTTTTCAAAATCAACCTTAAACAAAATGCCAGAACCTTTATTCTTATGTAGAGAGTTCAAGATTTCATGTAAAGTCACAACACCATCAAGAATGTACCTACCTTTAATGAATGCAGTTTGAGTATTAGAAATTAGGTACCCAGCACTTTTCTCTAATCTATGCATCAAAACTTTAGTTAAGATTTTAAAGCTCACATTTAACAAACAGATGGGTCTAAAGTCTTTAATATGCTCTGCCTGTGTACATTTAGGAACTAAGGTCACCATGCCATAATTCAGCCTAGTAATCTCATCCTTTCCCAAATAGAAATCATTAAAAATATCAAGAAGATTATTTTTCACCAGATCCCAGAAATGCTTGTAAAATTCTATGGGAAAGCCATCAGGGCCTGGGGATTTATTATTCTCCATATTGAAAACCACTCTTTTCACCTCCTCCTCAGAGAAGGGTTTCAGGAGATCAAACTTATCATCCTCATTAATCTGAGCCATACCCCTACCCATAATCTTAATATTAGTTCTAGTATCTTCACCAAACAACACTTTATAGAACTCTGTCACATGTTCCATAAGGTCTTTAGGTTCAGAGATCAACAACTCACCATTCCTTAAAAAAGGAATCAAGTTTTTCCTTCTTCGACCATTAGCTTTTGCATGAAAGTATCTAGTATTACTATGTCCTTCAAGTAGATCTCTCTCTTTACTCCTCTGAACCCATTTATCATAGTCTTCTTTCATCAAATTTTTAAAGAGCAACTCAAGATCTCTTCTCTCCTTCCTCATATTCCAATCCAAGCCAGTTATTTCACACTTTTTATCCAACTTATCTATTTTCTCCAAGACTGCCTGTTTAGATCTCTTATAAAAACCTTCCCAATTGATATTCCACCCTCTCAGCACCTTTCTTAAAAGGGACAGTCTGGCCTGCCACTTATCAAGTGGAGAACCAGAACAATTAATCCTAGCCCAAGTCTCACAAACTATAGTTTTAAAATCATGTCTAGAAAGCCAACTATTTTCAAATCTAAAAATAGAAGTCTTACCTATGGATCCACCCAAGTCAATCAAAAGAGGAGCATGATCAGACAAAACCCTTTCTAAGGGAGTAACCTTAGCCAAAGGAAACAAGGACTCCCAATCCACAGACATCAAAAATCTGTCTAATTTTTCAAAAGTAGGGTCAGAATGACCATTGCTCCAAGTAAACATCCTCCCACAAAGAGGCAACTCTCTCAAATTATAATTCTCAATAATAGCATTAAACAGAAAACTCCACTTATTATAACCCCCTGGTTTATTCTTCTCCTTCTCTTTTCTCAGGATATTGAAATCCCCCCAAACAGGGTAGGTTCAGGACACTTAGAACATATTTGAGAAAATTCAATAAGGAAATCCTCTTTATGAACATGTTGAGCAGCCCCATAAATGACCACTAAATTCCAAAGCTTATTATCAATTTTATTCACTAATTGAACTTTCACAAAAAAGGAACCAATCTCAGAATTAACAACCTTCAAAGTATCTAAATTAGCCCCCACCAAAATCCCACCAGATCTACCCTGAGCAGGAATCCACTTCCACCAAAAATTAAGCCCCCCACTAATCACCTTGAGAGTTCTGGGAGAAAAATCTTTTTTCATAGTCTCCTGTAGCCCAATAAAATCCATTTTTTTTTCTTTACAAACATCAGACAGATGTTTTACTTTCTCAATATTACCCAAACCTCTTATATTCCAGATTAGGCCTTTCATTTCACTTCTTTTTCTTATTTATTCTCAAAGTTTTTTTTCTAGGATGGACCTTAGCAATGCTAAGGTTTCCTATCCCTTTCCTCCCTTTTTGTTGAATGCTAGGCTTTAGATCTTCTAGATTAAAATCTAAGTCAGATCCATCATCATCCAACTCCCTGGTTAACTCTTCCAGACCCACAGTGGTCTCTTTATGCTCATCCATATGGATAGCAACATCTTTAGAATTATTATATTCAGCTAAATACAAGGAAATTCGGGCCTCTTCCAAGTTTTTGATCAGCCTAATATTCTGATCAATTTGGTCTATATCACAACCCAAAGAAACTCCCAGAACCTCAGCCATTTGACAAAGAGACACATTACTATCATGAATAAAGGAGGGGATATAATGTCGCGCCCCGATTTAATAAATCAGGACTTTATTGAAATTCCATAGAAAATCAATAAAACAAGACGTTCATCATGCGACCACGTACAAATACGAGCAATCATTTACGGTTCGTAGACCGTATTAATACAAAAGTGAATAAAGATGAAGAGAAACTAATAAATCAAAGGGTCCTAGATGAACGCCTCCTTCCAGTCTCGCCTTGACTGGGTCGCTACTCCAGACCTTCATTCTCCTCGTAGTAGACGGGCTCTGATGGTGTAAGTCAACGGGGTGAGTACAGATGTACTCAGCAAGCCACCGAATGCAATTATAATGCAAGGTAAATAACAAGGGAGAAAGTGGCTAGTTTTGCGGAAGCAGCATAATTGTAAAGCATTAAGTGTGATCAATTTATTAGTACTGAAAAGTAAACATGTGTATGCATCATCATCTTCTAACTCGAGGAGTACGTTTCACCTCCTCGCACAACAGTCCTTACATGCCATGAATAACTCAAACATTCAAACAATTGTAAACTAACTGCGAGTAGTCACACAACCCGCCCTTGACCGTGGGCTCGGCTTTTCGAAAAGATTGATGTTTACTCTGATCAGAGATGTACCACTGTACCCACAAGGCACGCACTCATCACCTACACCGAAGTGTAACGAGATGACCCATTTCACGGGAACTCGTGCCAAAACCTTCCATATGGTCCTCCCCGACTCAACAGCACCCTCTTATAGGTTTCATATGGTGTCCCGACGCGTCGGTGCCCCACCATACCCCCCCTTGAGCCTCCTTTGGTACAAGTCGCCCGCAGGCTAGCCCCTTGCCCCCTCCACTATGGTGCCGAGAGACGGAGTGTTCCACACTTCCAGTTAGGACTTACCCATTAGACTTGTGGTTGGTACGGAAGTGCTTTGCAACAGATCCCGCAGACCGGTCCTTATAGTGCCCCGGGTGCGACATACCAAAACCCGAGCTTGCACCCGGAACCCACCATACTTATAACCTAGCCAACTCCAACAGAGTCCAGAGACGAGAATAACAGGGAAATTCATATACAGAATCCAGCTATCTACGACTCATTCTTTTTATCCTATAGCAGTTGTGCCGGTACATTGGGCACTAGCTAATATTTTTATAGTAGAGTGACAAGGAGATAAGGCTCAATAAGCATGGCTTGGGTTTGCACACATGGACGGGGATCTAATAAATATAAGTGTAAGGCTTGATTGTTAGTCTAATGCAATATTAATCTATGGGTTATAGCGATAACTTATTAAAACATGGGCTCAAATATGATCAACTGTTTCCACAGAGGTGGTCGATGACTTGCCTTGATCCGCAAAGGGTGAAGGTGAAACCTTGGGATAGATCTCCGGATCTTCGATGACGTCGTAGTCTTCTCGATACGGAAAAGTAAATAAACATTCAATAAACAATCCAAAACAAACAACCATACTAACATGCATGTTTATGTTGGATTAAGTAAAGGAGATAGAGTCTTAACTTTTAGGGTTTTGTTACTTAAACATTTAAGATTAATTTTTAATGAGATTCCTTAATTTTATAACTTGATGTGATTATTTTTCCTAAGGGGGTTTTTATTTTTTTCCTTTCTTAAAGTTGAAGTAAAAAGTTATAAAATGACCTTAATGTTTTTATGGCATTAATATAGTGACATTAGGTTATTTAGATTTTCTGAAGTTTGTTATATAAGTTTTAGGGTAGTTCCATAAAGGGTTGACTTTTTCTTAAATGCCTTAATTAAATGTCCTAAAAGGGCATTTACAATATCATTTAATGGAACAAAGTGGGTAAAAATGAATATTCTATTTTTATGGTAAAAATGGTAAACTCAAGTTGTTAGGTTCTCTAAAGTTATTATACAAGTTGTCATGATATTTTTATCAAGTGTTTATCTTCTTTCATCTGACTTACTTTATTATCCTACAAGGGCTTTTGCAATATTAGTTAATAGATTAAAGTGGGCTAAGTGAACATGTTATTTTTATTGCATTGAAACAGTGGAATCAAGTCATTAAGTCCTTTGGATTTATTATCTAAATTTCCATGATATTTTTGTAAAGTGTTATATTTCTATTATATGAGTTAATTATTAAGTGGGCCTAGGGGATGTTTATTTAATGACTTATAATGGGCAAAATGAATTATTACATCTTTATTGGCTCACAAACAATGTACTGGAGTTAATAGATCCTCTAGAAGTATTATGTAAATTTCTAAGAGTTTTTCTGTATTATTTAATTGGAATATTAATCAAATCCTAAAGAGGTCTTAGGGATGTAATTTAGTAAAATGTCATGGACAAATTGGTTATTACATTTTTTTATTGTATTAACCATAGTGAATTTGAGCCATTATATCTTCTGATATTATTTTATAAATTTTAAGGGTTTATCTGAATTATTTTATTGAAATATTAATTAACTCCTAAAGGGGATTTTTCTTTATTATTTAATAAGATTATTATGTGCCAAATAAACATATTGTTTTTATTGCATAAAAGTGTAGAGAATGAAAAGACAAATTTTCCAGAACTAAAATGGTGAATTTTGGAGTTAAATTGAGCAAGATATGAATTTTTAAAGTTTAAACTAATTTTCTGAATTTTATTTTAAACAGAAATCAGTCCCTGGTCCACGGTGAACTGGGTTCACCGTGAACCGGCGACTGCGCGCGTGAGCCGGGCACGTGGCAACGGTTGGATCAGGATCCAACGGCCAGAGTGCGCGCGGGGATTTAAGTGAGATCCGACGGCCAGGATCCACTGATACCGCTTGGGCGAGATCTGAGGGCTCAGGTTAAGTCCCACGGGGTTTTAATCTGTGCCCTCCGTCCACGATCGCACGGTTCAGACGCCGTCCGGCACGCGCGCGGCACGGAGAAAGGCTGAGGCCTTCGTCTCCGGCTCCGGCCGAGCGGCGGCGAGCGATGGCCGTCGGCGGCGAAGGCCTAAGGCCATATTTTCCGGTAAAAATGGATAGAGGAGAGGATGGGGAGTACGTAGGTACCGGCGATGACGGCGAAGGGTGATTGACGGCAACCGGCGATGAGAAGGGGCGGCGGAGCCCTTCGGGACCGGCGGTGGTGGCGAGATCCGGTGGTCTTCACGGCCAATGGGAGGGCTGCCGGGGATGGGCGGGCCACGGTGGTTCTAGAGGTGCCGGTGGTGAGGGAAGTGGTGGCTCGGTACGCCGGTGAGGGCCTGCCGGAGCCAAAGCAGGGGATGAACCCGAAAGTTTGCAAGCGGCGATTGGAAAGGCAGGAGCTAGGGCTTTTCTCGGGTTGCCTGGGTGCGGCGGTGGCGAGGGCTCTTATAGGGGTCATCGGTGGTAAGTTTGGAAGGGGTATATAAGGAAAGGCCGGGAGCATTCCATCTACATGCCGGCGAGGTTGCTATCTTTTTGTATACGACGAATTTGGACGCAATCGGGCTCGGGATGGAGGGGAAAGGGATCACCGGTGACCGAGGGACGAGATACCGTATCTAATTTGAGGGATTGAGGACGATGATAGCGGGATTGCATTGCTAGGGTTCGGCCGGCGGAGATTGGGGAAAAATCCCATCGGAGAAGAAGGAGCTGACGGGTGGGGTCGGGACGTCAGTGACGGGGTGCGGAGCCGACGCGTGGGACCGGGAAGGCAGCGGCTAGGCGCGCGCGTGAGCAACCGACAGGTGGGCCGGCTGAGCGTGAGCGGCGGAAGAGAGAGAGAGGGCGCGCCGACAGGTGGGTCCCGCCTGTCGGTGGGCGCGGCTAGAATGGGCCGGGCCGAAAGGCTTTCGGTGGGGAATCGGGGGTTGCGGCCCATCAAGATTAAAAATTCATTTTTCAATTAAAATAATTCCAGAAATTCAAATATTTGTTTAAGGCTTGAAGATCTGTTGGAAAAATTTTGTAAAAATTCTCAAAAATATTTCTTGGCCTCTAGTTTATCCCATAAAATTTTCAAGTCCACATTTTGAATATTTATCTCTGTTTGGCTTTAATAGGGCTCTTTTAGAATTTTCATTATTAATAATATTCAGAAATTTATTTAATATTATTTTTCCTTTATTTTATTCTTTTTAAATTTTGGGGCTGTTACAATCCTATCCCCCTTACAGAGAATCTCGTCCTCGAGATTCGAAGCGAACCTCGGGAAGACTGAGGGACTGAGTTCTACTGGTGCTCCGGATTAGAAGGAGTTACATCAGAAGTAGGCAAGGCGATCTCCGGATCTGGGTTGGTTGAGATCAAATTGGGAGTGTCCTCGGTTGTATTTGGTTTCTCTTTGTGGTGATCTAGAGTATGTCCCTCTGGTTTTGGAATGGAAGAAGGCACTCGCTTGGGGTAGGGGCAGTTGTTGGCGTAGTGTCCTCCTTGGCGACAGTTGTAGCACACAATTGGCTTGCCGTTCCTGTCCCTCTTGTATCCGGTAGCTTGTGCTGGAGTTCTTCCGGTAGGCGGTGCTTGGGGTAGGATGTCTGTGCTTGGCCCTCCGAGGGTGGTTCGTGGCTTGGCAGGGGTTGGGGCTTGAGGTGAAATCACTCTGGTTTCTGGTATAGTTGCTTCGTTCACCAATCTTTGAATGTTGGCGAAGTCCCCGTGGATTAGTTGAAGGGAGAGCTCGTGTTGGTGTTGCTGGAGACGTAACAACTGTGCCTGCTGCTCTTGCATCTGCTTTTGTAGTTGTTGCATCTGGGTAAGCAGCATGGCGATCAGTTGGTTCTGTTTTGTCATCATCTCCGCAAGTGTGGGATGATAGACAACAGGGGTCTGCTGGTGTCCAGCTGCACCCCACTGAGGCAGATTGCCAGAGGTGTTTCCATCGCGTGGAGCTTCTGATCCTTGGTTATTGGCCATCCTGAAGTTGAAGGGTTCAAAAAGAAGGTGCCGTCATTAAGGGGAAATGGTTACTGATTTTTATTGCCTAAGATGGATAATTTGACCTAGATGCTTTATGTTAGTCCCTTATTACTTTCATACTTATGCCTTATATCATTTTTAATATAAATGATTTATCATGTATTTTATTCACTCAACTTTCGTGTTTGTAATATATTTTATTAATTTGTGTTTAGAGGTTTAAGATGAAGTGATGTTGATTATATCTCATTGAATTCCTTGGTACCAAAATTCCAGAAAAAAAAATTTTGGAACACAATTTGATGCTTAGGAGGATTTTTAGGAAAAATACTCTAGCTAATTTTAAATGAAATTTTTAGGCCCATATTTTAGCTTTCCTCTTTCTTGATGTATAGGGAATCCTTTTCATGAAATTTATTTATTGATTTATTTTATTTTTAATGCCTGGCGAAAATCAAGGTGTTACAATCCTAACTTCCTTAACAAGAATCTCGTCCCGAGATTCGGAAAGGCTAGAAGTAGAAGGTTAAAGATAGGCTTCAAGTCTGCATCTTCATAGATTGAGCTTGGCTAAGTTAGGGCTTTCTTGATAACTTGTCTTGACTTCATGATTGGAGTTGATCTCGCAGAACGGCGACGAACGAATCATGTTGACTTGAAACTAGAGGTAGATTCCCTCCTTTAGATTGGGATTATGATCTAATAGGTCTAGGGAAATGATATTAAACTTTATTTTAAAATGATCGTTCTTGCGATTACATTTATTTATATCTTCATTCATGCCTTATTTTTGACATGAATGGTAATACAATCAAGTAAAACGAAAAGCAATCAATCGTAAATCTACGTCTATGGCAGCTCGGGGGACGGCTCGATCACGGGCTCGTGGGAGATGGTCGGGGTTGAGGAGCTGGATGGTCCGACGGGTGGAGCAATGTGGGAGATCCTCTTGGGCCTCACTGTGGGAGTCTGAATGGGTTTCTTCTTGCGAGGCAGAAGAGGTGCGATCTCCTCAAGATCCTTCTTCAAGTCTTTGAGCTGCTGGCGGAGCTGGGTATTGACCATGGCGCCTTGGCGTAGAAGCTCGTTCTGACGCCTCAACTCCTCTACCTCGAGAGTCAGCTGGGGGTTCTGCTGGACTTGTCGACGGAGCTCAGCATTCTCGCGGGCCAGGTTCTCTGATGAGTGACGGTAGAAGTCGATGGTGTCGTGCTGGCTATCTGCGTCGAGGACGGCCTCCGTATGAAGGTTGTCCATGGCCTCCAACAGTCTCATGGTGCGGGTGATGGCGGAGTTGTCCTGAGGGAGGGAGTTGATGTAGATGCTGCGGTGACTCCCGGGTGTGCGCATGGGCATGAAGCGGTAGATGGTGTCGCGGAGGTGGCAGTCGTATACTAGTCGAAGCTCGGCGAGGGACTGGAGAGCGGCTCGCTGGCTGGCCACCACGAATGAAGGTCCTCCAACTCCATGGGTGTAGAAGGGTGGCTGCGTGGAAGAGGGGCGGATTACAACCGTGACCTCGCAGTAGCTCTCGTTCGCGTCGGGAAAGATCCCGTGGAACGCAGGCTCATGGGGAAACCCCAAGAAGTCGACGAGCACGCGAAGCTCGCGGATGAATCCGGCCTCATCACGAAGAGTCCCGCTCATGGTATGGACCGGCATCTACAAAAGAGAGAAATTTTTGTGAAAACTTCAGAGGATGAGAAGGTAAGTAAATTTTTTGTAGAATATAGTGAATATATATAGGTCCTAAGGTCAGGTCTGTTTGGCTTCCTACAGTCAAGTCGGCTCTGATACCATCTTGTCGCGCCCCGATTTAATAAATCAGGACTTTATTGAAATTCCATAGAAAATCAATAAAACAAGACGTTCATCATGCGACCACGTACAAATACGAGCAATCATTTACGGTTCGTAGACCGTATTAATACAAAAGTGAATAAAGATGAAGAGAAACTAATAAATCAAAGGGTCCTAGATGAACGCCTCCTTCCAGTCTCGCCTTGACTGGGTCGCTACTCCAGACCTTCATTCTCCTCGTAGTAGACGGGCTCTGATGGTGTAAGTCAACGGGGTGAGTACAGATGTACTCAGCAAGCCACCGAATGCAATTATAATGCAAGGTAAATAACAAGGGAGAAAGTGGCTAGTTTTGCGGAAGCAGCATAATTGTAAAGCATTAAGTGTGATCAATTTATTAGTACTGAAAAGTAAACATGTGTATGCATCATCATCTTCTAACTCGAGGAGTACGTTTCACCTCCTCGCACAACAGTCCTTACATGCCATGAATAACTCAAACATTCAAACAATTGTAAACTAACTGCGAGTAGTCACACAACCCGCCCTTGACCGTGGGCTCGGCTTTTCGAAAAGATTGATGTTTACTCTGATCAGAGATGTACCACTGTACCCACAAGGCACGCACTCATCACCTACACCGAAGTGTAACGAGATGACCCATTTCACGGGAACTCGTGCCAAAACCTTCCATATGGTCCTCCCCGACTCAACAGCACCCTCTTATAGGTTTCATATGGTGTCCCGACGCGTCGGTGCCCCACCATACCCCCCCTTGAGCCTCCTTTGGTACAAGTCGCCCGCAGGCTAGCCCCTTGCCCCCTCCACTATGGTGCCGAGAGACGGAGTGTTCCACACTTCCAGTTAGGACTTACCCATTAGACTTGTGGTTGGTACGGAAGTGCTTTGCAACAGATCCCGCAGACCGGTCCTTATAGTGCCCCGGGTGCGACATACCAAAACCCGAGCTTGCACCCGGAACCCACCATACTTATAACCTAGCCAACTCCAACAGAGTCCAGAGACGAGAATAACAGGGAAATTCATATACAGAATCCAGCTATCTACGACTCATTCTTTTTATCCTATAGCAGTTGTGCCGGTACATTGGGCACTAGCTAATATTTTTATAGTAGAGTGACAAGGAGATAAGGCTCAATAAGCATGGCTTGGGTTTGCACACATGGACGGGGATCTAATAAATATAAGTGTAAGGCTTGATTGTTAGTCTAATGCAATATTAATCTATGGGTTATAGCGATAACTTATTAAAACATGGGCTCAAATATGATCAACTGTTTCCACAGAGGTGGTCGATGACTTGCCTTGATCCGCAAAGGGTGAAGGTGAAACCTTGGGATAGATCTCCGGATCTTCGATGACGTCGTAGTCTTCTCGATACGGAAAAGTAAATAAAACATTCAATAAACAATCCAAAACAAACAACCATACTAACATGCATGTTTATGTTGGATTAAGTAAAGGAGATAGAGTCTTAACTTTTAGGGTTTTGTTACTTAAACATTTAAGATTAATTTTTAATGAGATTCCTTAATTTTATAACTTGATGTGATTATTTTTCCTAAGGGGGTTTTTATTTTTTTCCTTTCTTAAAGTTGAAGTAAAAAGTTATAAAATGACCTTAATGTTTTTATGGCATTAATATAGTGACATTAGGTTATTTAGATTTTCTGAAGTTTGTTATATAAGTTTTAGGGTAGTTCCATAAAGGGTTGACTTTTTCTTAAATGCCTTAATTAAATGTCCTAAAAGGGCATTTACAATATCATTTAATGGAACAAAGTGGGTAAAAATGAATATTCTATTTTTATGGTAAAAATGGTAAACTCAAGTTGTTAGGTTCTCTAAAGTTATTATACAAGTTGTCATGATATTTTTATCAAGTGTTTATCTTCTTTCATCTGACTTACTTTATTATCCTACAAGGGCTTTTGCAATATTAGTTAATAGATTAAAGTGGGCTAAGTGAACATGTTATTTTTATTGCATTGAAACAGTGGAATCAAGTCATTAAGTCCTTTGGATTTATTATCTAAATTTCCATGATATTTTTGTAAAGTGTTATATTTCTATTATATGAGTTAATTATTAAGTGGGCCTAGGGGATGTTATTTAATGACTTATAATGGGCAAAATGAATTATTACATCTTTATTGGCTCACAAACAATGTACTGGAGTTAATAGATCCTCTAGAAGTATTATGTAAATTTCTAAGAGTTTTTCTGTATTATTTAATTGGAATATTAATCAAATCCTAAAGAGGTCTTAGGGATGTAATTTAGTAAAATGTCATGGACAAATTGGTTATTACATTTTTTTATTGTATTAACCATAGTGAATTTGAGCCATTATATCTTCTGATATTATTTTATAAATTTTTAAGGGTTTATCTGAATTATTTTATTGAAATATTAATTAACTCCTAAAGGGGATTTTTCTTTATTATTTAATAAGATTATTATGTGCCAAATAAACATATTGTTTTTATTGCATAAAAGTGTAGAGAATGAAAAGACAAATTTTCCAGAACTAAAATGGTGAATTTTGGAGTTAAATTGAGCAAGATATGAATTTTTAAAGTTTAAACTAATTTTCTGAATTTTATTTTAAACAGAAATCAGTCCCTGGTCCACGGTGAACTGGGTTCACCGTGAACCGGCGACTGCGCGCGTGAGCCGGGCACGTGGCAACGGTTGGATCAGGATCCAACGGCCAGAGTGCGCGCGGGGATTTAAGTGAGATCCGACGGCCAGGATCCACTGATACCGCTTGGGCGAGATCTGAGGGCTCAGGTTAAGTCCCACGGGGTTTTAATCTGTGCCCTCCGTCCACGATCGCACGGTTCAGACGCCGTCCGGCACGCGCGCGGCACGGAGAAAGGCTGAGGCCTTCGTCTCCGGCTCCGGCCGAGCGGCGGCGAGCGATGGCCGTCGGCGGCGAAGGCCTAAGGCCATATTTTCCGGTAAAAATGGATAGAGGAGAGGATGGGGAGTACGTAGGTACCGGCGATGACGGCGAAGGGTGATTGACGGCAACCGGCGATGAGAAGGGGCGGCGGAGCCCTTCGGGACCGGCGGTGGTGGCGAGATCCGGTGGTCTTCACGGCCAATGGGAGGGCTGCCGGGGATGGGCGGGCCACGGTGGTTCTAGAGGTGCCGGTGGTGAGGGAAGTGGTGGCTCGGTACGCCGGTGAGGGCCTGCCGGAGCCAAAGCAGGGGATGAACCCGAAAGTTTGCAAGCGGCGATTGGAAAGGCAGGAGCTAGGGCTTTTCTCGGGTTGCCTGGGTGCGGCGGTGGCGAGGGCTCTTATAGGGGTCATCGGTGGTAAGTTTGGAAGGGGTATATAAGGAAAGGCCGGGAGCATTCCATCTACATGCCGGCGAGGTTGCTATCTTTTTGTATACGACGAATTTGGACGCAATCGGGCTCGGGATGGAGGGGAAAGGGATCACCGGTGACCGAGGGACGAGATACCGTATCTAATTTGAGGGATTGAGGACGATGATAGCGGGATTGCATTGCTAGGGTTCGGCCGGCGGAGATTGGGGAAAAATCCCATCGGAGAAGAAGGAGCTGACGGGTGGGGTCGGGACGTCAGTGACGGGGTGCGGAGCCGACGCGTGGGACCGGGAAGGCAGCGGCTAGGCGCGCGCGTGAGCAACCGACAGGTGGGCCGGCTGAGCGTGAGCGGCGGAAGAGAGAGGGAGGGCGCGCCGACAGGTGGGTCCCGCCTGTCGGTGGGCGCGGCTAGAATGGGCCGGGCCGAAAGGCTTTCGGTGGGGAATCGGGGGTTGCGGCCCATCAAGATTAAAAATTCATTTTTCAATTAAAATAATTCCAGAAATTCAAATATTTGTTTAAGGCTTGAAGATCTGTTGGAAAAATTTTGTAAAAATTCTCAAAAATATTTCTTGGCCTCTAGTTTATCCCATAAAATTTTCAAGTCCACATTTTGAATATTTATCTCTGTTTGGCTTTAATAGGGCTCTTTTAGAATTTTCATTATTAATAATATTCAGAAATTTATTTAATATTATTTTTCCTTTATTTTATTCTTTTTAAATTTTGGGGCTGTTACATATAATTACCTTTGTCAACAAAAGCATTCTGAGCTTCCTTTCGAGAAGTAGCCAATTGAAGCACAGTTTTATCCTCTTTAGCTTTTAGTCTATCACACCTCCTTAGCTCCTCTTCTTCTTGATCCTTATCAGGTAGCACCAGCCCCACTCTAGCAGCAAAGTCAACTGACTCCTGGGAGTCAATATACTCTTCACTGTCAGTTATATGAATCCTACCCCCCTCTTCTCTAGAGATATTCTCAGTATTATCAACTAATCCATCCAATGAATTATTTTCCTCTCTATTCATATCATCATGGAGTTTACCATCACCCATCAAACTATCATCCACCACAGAAACATTCTGTTTCCCAGACTCAAATTGTTTAATCTCTTCCAATTGAAGTTTCTCAGCTATCACTTCATCATTCAAGATACAGTTTAACTCATCAGTTGCAGTCACAGTGTCAACTCTCATTACAGACTCTTTGTAGGAGGAGCTCATAGGAATGCCAGAACTCACCTTCCCTTGGATTTCAACACCTTTCCCAATGTTCCTCTTCTTGGCAGGAACATCAAAAGAATGGCCCACATGCATACCTTCTGCAGAATCCAACAACCGTTTCGCTTTGTCTTTAATATTAAACCAGCCCACCATGATCATCTCATCCAAAGAGAAAGAAACCTCATACATCAGCAATTTTGGCGTTGTGAGAATCAGAGTCATAGGAAGCACAAAAGTATTCATCATTCCAACCCTAATCCTAACCACATCTCTGTTACGAACAGATTCCATATCCACTTCTAACACCACACCCAGATTAGAACCCACCTCACAAAGAGACAAGTAACCTTTCATTGAATCAGGCAAACCAGTAACCACCACCCAAACCTCATGTAATTTACCAGCAGCCATCGCTTCATGGGTCCATGCACGCACTTTTATTCTAACATTAGTACCCTTAAGAGTGAATTCTTCAAAGTTGGCAATCTCATCTAACCTCAACTTGGTCGGGAACCTAACTTGAAAGGACCCGTTACCCATATCTTTAGACCTCCAAGCCCAGTTCCATTTGAACTGTTGAGCAAACCCCTCATCCATTTGTTTCTCAGATAAGTTTTTCCCCTCTTCAACTGAGACTAAGGCCATGGGATTGACATGTTCCTTGCTAAAAGCATCCTTAACATTTTGAATCAAAATGCAACCAAGACCCTCTGCACCACTACCCACAAACTTAGCTACAGGTTTTGGTTGCTTATCCAAGAAACAGTCATTAGTCCTATGAGAATGCTTTCCACAAATCACACAATAAACCGCAACCTTGCAATCTTTAACAACATGACCCATACTTTTGCATCTCATACAGAAAACATTGCCATGCACTTCCTTCTTACTTTCCTCCACATTCACAGCATCCTTATCCACAACAGGGTTAGGGTTTACCTTATTGGCATCCTCCAGACTTTCATTTACCTCAACTTGCTTAGCAGCCCTCTCCCAGTTAGTAGCCAAATCAGCACCAAGCACTACCGGATCTCCAACCGTGGCACCCCCTTCACCACCAACATTCCCATCCGCCTTCACCGGGCGAAACATAGGTCGGTTGCCCCGACCACCCCAACCAGCCCGCCAAGTATTCGACGGCCGGAGGGGAGGTCTAGGGCGCCAGTTCCTATTCCCCCAGTCTGCCATCGGCTCCGATGAAACCACCGTAGCAAAACTTTGAACACCACCAGAGAAAACCTCACGATCCCCACCCCCCACACCAATCCGTGGCCACACCAAATCCAAATCCAAAGAGGGAGAACGAAGATGGCGAAATTTGTGCGAGAGATGGGAGAACTGAGAACCACAAGCGATAGCACCGCCCAGAGGCAAATGAACCGGCGGAGGAACACAGCCACTCCCAGCAACCCTAGAAGAAACCCCGGCCAAGTCCTGCACAGGCCGCGCCGAAAAAGTCAGGCCCAAATCAACATCCTTCTCCCGCAAAATGCAAGGTTCTAACAACGGCCTGAATCCCGCGGTCCGCTTGGAAGAAGCCCATGAGCTGTTCGAGCCAAGGCCCATTTCCCAAGTCCGAGCCCGCGTCGGTTCAACTTGGAGGTGGATGTAGAGGTGGAGGCTGCCTGATGCAGACCCGCGTGCCGTTCTCCTGCCGGGCTCACCCGCCTTATCCTCGCCGGCGGCTGCAGCGAGCCTCTCCCGGCCAGGTTGTGGACGTCGGCCGGCTGCTCCGACGAACGCCGCCCGTGTAACTGAATCGCCGAGCCTTTTCACGGCGCCCGTGTAATTGTCTTTTAACAACTGGATTCTACGGTCTTCGTACTACAATAATTAACCTGATTGCCGTTACGATCGATCTAGACGGTCATCCTGTTTTCTTCATGAGAGCTATCACGTTGCATCGTAGCTATCAATCTGTTGTTTTTGACATCACTTCGAGGTGTACCTTACTGTGGTTTGCTTGAAACAGAAGTGAACCATGCATCTGGTGGTTTTGAGAGAGAAAATCATGCTAGGAAATTTTGCACATACCTGTATGGTCTCTTGCTCTATCTTGTAAATGGACAGAGCTGTATGGGACTTGCAGGCATATCCAGTTTCTACCTCAGAAATGGAGAAAGTTGAATCCTTTTTCCTTAAAAATACGCTGTGGCCGGAGACCTGGGCATCTTGATGATCACCATGGCGCACATGTACGGAATTAAATACGGTCATCCTGGACCACGTATCGGTACCAAATTGAGAGCAGATCGAGAGACAGATTCATATCAGGGGATCAGGATTCATGATAACGCCGGCAGTAAATGCCTCTCTTTCCTCAGTCCGAAGAACCACAGGATGACAGGACAGGAATTCTGAAGTGGACTGTAGTACGCAGTAAACAGCCCGGCCGGGTGCCATGACGACGCCGCCATGAATGAGCTGTCGACCATGGCCGTGCGAGAGAGGAGAACTGGAGCCTGGAGAAGAGAAGCTGTGCAGGCTACTCTGGTGGTGGTAGCGGTCCAGAGCTCTACAAATCTTCTGCCTGTGTCGCCACTGAATTTGCTGCTAAGCCCTACTTGTTTGGCTTTCCGGTAGCTTTCAATCTAGAGAATCAAAATCTCAAACAAACGGTCAGCTTCTAAGTTAAGCTTTTTAAAAACTAAAAAACACAAAATCTATAATTACATGGAAAAACCAAAAGTAGTGAAATGTGATTTTTCTGTAGTTTTTCATCTCCATTGTGTTGTATCCCTCTCCTTCGGTCGTCCGACATCGCCTTGCCTTTCCCCGCCGTCCCCCGGCGTCACCCCTCCCTTTCTCGCCGCTCTGTCCGGCGTCGCCCCGCTCTTCTCTGTCACCCTGCTCGGTGGTGGCGTCGCCCGGCCCGTCGCCCCTTCCGGCATCGCCACCGCTTGGCACGGCCGTGCCCCGCCCTCGCGGCGACATTAACTAGGTTGTCAAATGGTATTAATTTTCCAAAAGCTAGCTTTCGAAAAGTCATCTTTCTAAATTGTAAAAGTAAAAAAACAGTTTTTTAGAAAGCTTGGAAAGCTAAAACTCAAACAAAAAGACCTCAGTTTGTTAGTTTATCTGGTTCTTCTGTTTTTCGGCCTGTTTTGATTCACCTATTTCTTTAGATTGTCACGTTACTTAGACTATACTAGCTGAGTTGAGCTAAAACAATTGTTTCTTTCTCTCCTTCCTTGCTTTGGATTATCTCATTCAGATGGCATGAGTTTGCTACTTGAATTTCTTATTCTTTTTTCTTCGAGAGTTTTGGTGAAGATAAGATAGTCTAGCTTTCACATTCGCTTTCGCTTTCGTTAAGCACGTTTCTGAATGGTTTTCCTGTAATAGATACAGTACATCTTGGTTTGTCTCCTGCTTCGTCTGAGTGATAAAACTGCAGCCTGATCAGATAGATCTTGAGCCTACGTCAAACCTCCCGTATTTCTCCGTCGTAAGTTGGTCTTTTTTATGCTACATCGTAAATTCTCCGCTGTTTATTCTGTTTGCCTGTCGATCGGAGTTGATCTGGTGATCTCATCATGATGATATTTTAGAGGAATCTCGTAAAGAGGAGATTAGATTATCACTTTATCTGAGCCAAGAACATGGTTGAGCTCCAGCCTTCTGCCTTCTCCCTCTCGGTCTCGGTGCGCGCCGCGGCGCAGAGTTGCAGCCCACCAACCAACACCTCATGTGCGGTGAGGCGAGTCACTCGTACCACAAAACAGTAGTCGTCTCATCAGTCATCTCCTAGCTTTGCTGAATCGAACGCTGGTCGCAGCGCTGCATGCCAGTGTATTCCCGTCGAAATGATCGGGCGGCGAACGTGAAAACGATCGTTTCGCCGATGGGAACGCCCGCCGCGCGCTGGCTGCTTCGCGGATCTTGGGCAATGTCCACGTCGCCGACCATTCGATTCACCGCCCCCCAAACACGTCACGTCACGTCCCGTGCGCCCGCGCCGCGCCGCGGCATCGGCGCGGCGCGGCGCGGCCAGGCAGGTGTCCGGGCTCCCGTCGGCCTTGACGCCGCGCGGCCGCGCCCGTCGGGCACCGGCAGCGCGCGCTGGATGCATGGCTCGGCTGCCAGGCTGCTCCGCCCGTCACGCACGCACCGCGCCGTCGCTGTCGCGCACGCGCAGTTTTGATTGGTTTGATCGTGACGAAGGGAGCTGGCTCGATCGCCGGTGGGGGAGCAGCGGGCCGGGCGCGTAGAGCACAGCTCGGATCTGGGGCGGTAAGGATCACGCTCGCTCGCGCAGGGGCGGCATGGCTGGCATCCGGCCGCCCATGGCCTACCCGGGGTACGTAGGGTAGACTAGAGCAGAGCGCAGAGGGCTAGCGATTAACTTATCCATGCGTGTGGGGGTGAGGATTCGCTGTTCTACTACCCAGTGGAGTGGAGTACTAGCCACTGGCAGCTAGCTACTGGCAAATTAACTTTTCCTCTTCTTTTTACAGGCACGTGATGGGTGTGCATCCAAGTGCCAGCCAGTTGCAAGTTGTCACATTTTGTCATCTGACGAACGCAGCAGTTTTCACCATTTACTGCGGGCTAGCTGTAAAAGATTGTTAGAGATGCTCTAATTACTCTACATGTAACTAGAGAATTGTTAGGCTAGTTTGGCAACCACGTGCTAAAGCAACTTTAGCTCCCGTCACATCGAATGTTAGATACTAATTAGAAAGATTAAAAATGAGTTAATTTAAAACTAATTGCAGAATCCCTAGGCTAATTTACGAGACGAATCTATTAAGCCTAATTAATCTATGATTTGACATTGTGGTGCTACAGTAACAATGTGCTAATGATAGATTAATTAGGTTTAATAAATTCGTCTCGCGAATTAGACTAGAGGTTCTGCAATTAGTTTTTTAATCAACTCATATTTACTCCTTCTAATTAACATTCGAACATCCAATGTGATATATGCTAAACTTTAGCCCTTGTCATCCAAACGGCCCCTTAAACTTGGCGGCATTTGAGAGGCTATTATAGCAACTCCACGTGTACACTTTACCGAGCTCGATCATTTGCAGAGCACGTTCCTTTTGACATGCAACACGCAACACCAGCTGGACCGGGGGAGCGGAGCCGGTGTCATTCAATAATTCCAATAATTCTCCTTGATCACAAAAGATCTATCATGTTTTTTTTCCTTTTGTTAAGAACAACGTTGGCGCAAAATCCGGTGTACACGTTCATCGAAACGAAAGAGATAAATGCTGCCCAAGAGGAAATCCAACACGTAAGGCATGCTTGTTTGCTGCCAGAATTGAAGCCGGCTGAGTATAATACTCCGTAATCTCTCTGTTAATAAAAGCTCGTGTTGTCGTAGCCGTAGGAATTGAGTATATATTGTCGTCTGGTGAGTACTAGAATTCCCGGCACGCGCAGAAAAGTGGCAAATGGAGTACCTCATACAACAATATTCATCAGTCGACACGTGAGAGATCCCGAGCACTCGAGTAGCATCACGTCGGCGGCTCGCAGCTTGGACGCTGGCACGATCATCTCTCAGCTCCGTCCACTCGCGCGCGTAAAGAGTAGTGAGATCTCTCAAACGACGGTAGAAACCAGGGATGTTCCTACCGTCCAATGAATCGACCCAGTTTAACCAATCTAGCTAGTCGAATATTTCACCCATTGAATATAAATATTTCACCTGTTGCAGATGTGTATTTCGGACACGACGACGCTTGGTGTAGGACGGTCCGAGCGCTATTGGTTTCTCTACTGCTAGTGTAGTTTAATAACAATCAGATCGATTAACGGTGTGTGGCCCGAGCCAGCCAGTCCGGAAAGCCAAGAGAATCGTTTCTCCTTTCCGCTCCGATCGCTCGCTCCCGCGCGCCCGCTGGAGCATCCACATGCGCTCTCGTGGCGCCCAAAGCCCGCCCTGTCGGACCACCTCCATGCCGCATTATTTATCTCCCACATGCATGGGCTCTACCTCCGGCGTGCTCTCTCTCTCGCTCGCTCGCAGGACGAGCCGAGAACGTAACGAGCTCGATCGATGCACGTAGGCGCCCGGCGAGCCGGCGTGACATCGTTTCCTGGATTCGATGGAGACGTCGCAGAGCAGCGTGGGTGGGTCAGTGGGTGCAGTGGGCGCTGTGCGAGTGAGGGTACGTGGCGCGGCGAAGGTGGCCGGGGTATGCCCAGCCCTGACCCAGTTTGTTTTTTTCACGGGCTGATCGATGGAGTGATGGACGACCTGATCAGTTTTGCAGTACGCATGCATGCAAGCATGCACCACCGCCCGCGACGTCTCCTTGATTGTTTGCGTGGGGTTATCCACTTATCCCTACCGTACGTACCCCTGCGAAACAATAATGGATACTATATCTCCACTGAATCAAACAGAGGAACACCGGAGCATTCATCTCCCCTGGCCTCTTTCTTTTCTGAAATGAAAGCGTGATATGCATTTGAATCTTATTGTGATTTAAACAAGGTACGGTTCTGTTGGGTGGACGAAAACCAGCGGCGTCGTCAGCGCCTCGCTACATACCGTGTCCATTTGAGCCGATCTAACTCAGGCAAGCGTATCCAGAACAGGTGCTCGCTTTTAGCTACGCGACGCCAGCCCATCGCTCGAGCTTCTCCGAGATCGGCGCGCACATGCACGCGAGTTAATACTGCGAGCGACGTGTGTGCGCGCGTGGCGCGCGCTGGCGTGCACGAGCACGACGCGCCCGGCAATGTGGGCGCCGGAGCACGGCGGGGGCGAAAGCCCCGGTTCCCACTTGCTGCTAATCATCCACGCAACGATCGCGCGCGCGCTCAGCTCGGATGCTTCCCGGTTACCGCCTCTCGTCGCATCGCCTCGCATCCTCTGTCCGATGTACCCCTCTCCGTTTGTCATGTTGCCGTCAGGGATTGGTTTATTCACCGCGAATCCTTCTCGTGTTCGTGTTTTGCTTGTACCGCACACCGCTGGCCGTCTCGGTGTCCGAGCGTGTCCCGGTTCGACGAGAGAGAGAGGAAATGTTAAATGTATCGTTTTATCTTTTATCTCATCAAGCACAGTGACGACTATGGCTGCGGTTCGACGCGCTCTTTTTATACCACCTCGCGAGCTCGTCACTCCCGCACTCCCCACTTGAGCCAGCCCCAGCTTACGAGCAAGCTCAGCTCTGCTAGCTAGAGTAGTAGATTGCCTACAATGGCGTCGACCACCTCATCCCTGCTCGCCGTTTTGGTGCTGGTGGCCGTGGCGGCGCCGGCGCCGGCGTGGGCGACGAGGTGCCCGCAGAGCGACAAGCAGGCGTTGCTGAGGGTGAAGCAGTCGCTGGGCAACCCGGCGACGCTGTCGACGTGGTCCCCGGGGTCGGCGGACTGCTGCGCGTGGGACCACGTGCGGTGCGACGAGGCCGGGCGCGTGAACAACGTCTTCATCGACGGCGCCGACGACGTGCACGGGCAGATCCCGTCCGCTGTGGCGGGGCTGACGGCACTCATGTCGCTGTCGCTGTTCCGCCTCCCTGGCCTGTCCGGCTCAATCCCGGCCTGCCTCACCGCGCTCTCCAACCTCCAGTTCCTCACCATCTCCCACACCAACGTCTCCGGCACCATCCCGGACTCGCTGGCGAGGATCCACACCCTCGACTCCGTCGACCTCTCCAACAACCAGCTCACCGGCTGCATCCCCAACTCCTTTTCCGACCTGCCGAACCTCCGGTCGCTCGACCTCCGCCGGAACCAGCTCACGGGCCAAATCCCGGCGGGGCTCGTGCAGGGGCAGTTCCGGTCGCTGATCCTCTCCTACAACCAGCTCACCGGCCCGATCCCTCGCGATGACGCGCAGGACGAGATCAACACCGTAGACCTCTCCCCACAACCGCCTCACCGGCGACGCCTCCTTCCTCTTCGCCGCCGGCCGGCCAATCGGCAAGGTCGACCTGGCATGGAACGACCTCGACTTCGACCTCAGCAAGCTGCAGTTCCCGCCGGAGCTCACCTACCTGGACCTCAGCCACAACCGCATCAGGGGCACCGTGCCCCTCTCCCTCGCCGCGCTCTCCACGCTGCAGAAGCTGGACCTCAGCTACAACCACCTCTGCGGCCCGCTCCCGAGGCTCCACGGCGTCATCCGCCACGGCTGCAAGCCGTACGAGCACAACCAGTGCCTCAGCGGCGCGCCGCTCGGCGAGTGCCACCGGTTGGTGAGGTGAGCTTCACTCCATCCATCCACTTCGCCGGCGCCCGGCGAGGTGTGTGCTGCGGTATACGGTACGGTGCGGAGTACTGGGGTTGTACGACGTTAGTAGTAACCAAGCAGAGTACGTGCGTGCATGCATGCGCAGCAGCTGCTTCTGAAATCTGAAGCGTGTACGAAACGGGAGTGCTGTGTACGTGTGACCGTATCAGGGAGACGATGATGCGAGTGTGTTTTGTGTAAGCTATGGATCCGACCGACCTAATGTATCATCAAATCAAATGATAAGTGATTGACATTTGCCTTTTGTTCACGAACTAGGCTGTCAGTGGACTGGCCAAAGTTGTTTGTTGGGCCTCTGTTCGGCCTACCCGAAACTGGATCGCGACCATGGCGAGCGATCGTACCGATCGAGGGGTTCATTTGGGCCGTTCGAGCCGTCGTCCGCGGTTGGTATCGAGTTTGGCGGGAGGTTGCCGCAAGAATAGACCACGACTAATCTTCGTCTCTCGTCTCCCCTTTCAATTTAATTTGCTTCTGGTTTCTGGATGGAATGCCCTTTCTTTCTTTGACGAAGGCTGCAGCAAGAATGGACCACGCACGACTGGTCTGGCGACTCTGGCTGGCAAAGGCTTTAGACCTGGGACTTGGTCTCTTCCTAGAAGGAACCACACAACCTTCTAGAGGGATGGATGTAAGCATTACATGTGTTTGATTAAATCGATCACTCGCCTAACTTATAGAGGTTATTCGGTTCTCAGTCACACTTTGTCACACCTAAGGTTAGACAAATTTGACTGCATTGGTAATTGTTTGGTTACTGTCACAAATTGTGGCAAGATTCTTTTTGGTCTCACATGTCAATGACTTAAAAAAGTGTGGCAAGATTTATTTAGATTTGCTAAAATGTGGCAAAAAATTTAATAACATTACCTTACGTAAGTGTGACAATTTTTGTTGGCAAATAGTAGTTAACAACCAAACATGCCCATACTCCCTCAAAATCACCACCATCCGTGGCTCACCACGTCCACCCTCTGCAGTGTCTCATCCATTCCGACTCTCTTCAAGGCGTCTGTTACTGGTCAAAGTTTAAAGAAATGATTTAAATTCTATTTCTTAAAACTTGATATAGAAATCCTCCTATCTCTGCTATTCCTAAAAATTAACTTATTGACCAACAATTTTTCTATATTTTGTGATCCCTAATCCCTATTTTTAAACAGTGTTCGTGTCAGTGTCACGAGCATTCTCTATAATGCCACAGCATGCGCCGAACAGACAATTTCACTAACTCTTAAAAATAAAATGAAATCTCACCTAACTGTCGAAATATCCGTAAATCATCTGATTCTTCAGCTAAGCTTCACTGCAACGAGGTAACTGAATCAAACCAGAAGAACACGCTGAAAGAGTCTTCCTATCTTCAGCTACCAAAGTCACGGCTTACTGTAAGCTAGCTATTTAAGATCTGTTTGTTTCAGTTTGGATTATAAAAATCCAGCTTATAAATAAAAACTAGGTTTTACCAGTTTATTGAATTATAATAAACTAGCATAATAAGTTATCCTACTTACTTCAGACTCGCCGCTCATGGCTACGTTCGTCGTTGGTCGTTGCCACAGCTCCCTTCCCGCACCGTCGAAACGTGCAAGAAAACAATAGATCTGAACGGCACGCGCAAGAATGCAAGAAAATAGTAGATCTGAACAGCACGCGGAAGAATGCAAGAAAACAGTAGAACTAAACAGCACGCGCAAGAGAACACGTGCGTGGGGAGGAGAGGAAAACAGTGCACACACTTAAAAAAAAACTGACATCAACGAAAACAGGGAGCTAGCATCTTAATCCTATATTTACGATAGATCAGAGGTGATTTATGGAATGGATTAGGAAAGAGATTTCTTTAGAAAAACTGTTAGAGCTATATTTTTCACTAAAATACTTAAATTCAAATATAAGCAGCCACATCTCTGGGTATTGTGAGTATGTTTTTATATCGGTTTCAGCCTGTTTTAGTTATGTTTAGATAAATATATTGAGTTTCGATTCTCATTTTTTATTGATTTTAGGTTAGAGATGAGTTCAAATTCTCCTTTTTTATTGATTTTTAGGTTAGAGATACATGAGATTAAACTAAGAAGATACATATGTGATCAATAAATTTATTAAATACTAATTTTTTTATGTATATGCCAGGACACCCATATGCATATGTAACTTTGACCATAAATAGTTACCACTCGTTTGTATGATTCATTTTATAAATTATAAAAAGATAGTTAAAAACACAAAAAGTGATTACCACGTTCTTGTGAACCCTGTTGTACGAGAGCCTATCATTCTCTCCATCACTACGAATTTGGTATATAACTAGAAACATGTAACCCAATATGTCTTCTCTGTGTCACCATCAAAGAGGAAATAAAATTCAAACTCGTGACCTCAACACGAACATACTATTTGCTCGTTGCATACAAAGTAACAGTGTATTATGGGGTATCCGTCGTAAGGTTTTAGTTATAACTAGGGTTCTGTGGATGAGCCTGGATGGTTATTCTAAACAATGAGACGGAGAGCATTTTTAGACAAGTTCGAGCCACCCGAAAGATAGGAACCTTGCTATATTCTACATATGGTATGAACTTAACAGTTGAAAATGACTTTAAGCGTATAAATAAAATATCTTCAGTTTGGAAAACATGTATGTAGTAGGCCTCCTGATCCCTTTATATATGAGAGATCATGAGTTGTAATTTATCATTAATGCGCTCACAACCTGACCAATTATGATGGAAATGGTCAGATCGTGGGTAATAATTCTAAGTGTTATTAGTTGTATTAATTAGGTAATTAATCGCCACGAAAGTGCTGGTCTTTAATAGGGAAGCTTGGTGCTTGATCACAGCCCTCCGAGTGCCGATAGTTGAGGAAACCTCTCGAGTGCTCAACTCGGGGAGTTTTCAGTTCTTTGACTGATACGTGGCTGTTGGAGAATCCAACCATTGGTTAGTCACATTTAATATTGTGTGTCATTTCTTTTGACCATTCGACTGTCATAAAAACACTTGGAGAGATGAGCCTGGAGCCTGGAGTGCTGCTTGGAGCCTGCGAGCTGTTGGAGCATGGAGTGTTGCCTACTGCCGCAGTGCACCAGCACCACCCAACCGCCGCTAGTTGTCACTGCTCTGCTTTGATTTTGTGCGGTTGTGCCTGTGTGACCTAGCTTGCCTCGGTCCTAGGCTCCTGACTAGCTAAAAAAATTGGGTCAAATGGGTAAGCACCCAAACGGCCAGGCGGGCCTGCTAAAAATTAAGTCTAAGTGCAAGTAACCAACAAGTCGGGCAGACTCTTTTTCTTCCTTCCAACGCTGCTCTTGATACTCATCGGCTCGCCGCCATTTGCAGATGAGAATATGATATATATCTAAAAATTTTTCACAAAAATCGAAGGATAGGCTAGAGCCCGTTGAAGCCTACCCTTTGATCCGCCCGAAAATGTGTAACCTTGAGCTCAGCCACGATGAAGGTAGGTGTAACGAACCTCATTCGTACCGTGAGCTAGCCATATCCACACGTGTGACGTGTGGGTAGATCACACAGTCCCCTGGTGAAATATCGTCCACGTACGACCACCCCCGCTTGCCGCTGTGTCAACCCGAGACTGGGAGAACGGCAAGGCGTGTGAACATCACCTGCTGCCCGGCGGGTCCCTTTCTCTTCTTTTGGCACGCTCTTTACCTTTCGGAGATGGAAGAACTGAAGAACAAGTGTGATTACGCCCTTTTCACATCTCAGCTGATGATTCGCTCGTGTGAAATCAACCTTCATTTTTTATTATTGACTATATTTATACATCTAAAACTAAGACTAATATACATAGTTTTTGATAAAATT
Source organism: Zizania palustris (assembly GCA_019279435.1). Classification (NCBI taxonomy): domain Eukaryota; kingdom Viridiplantae; phylum Streptophyta; class Magnoliopsida; order Poales; family Poaceae; genus Zizania; species Zizania palustris. Next base: position 16,365,303 of record JAAALK010000282.1, read on the forward strand.
CAGCTTACAAAATCTAGATTATGTTTTTTTTTTTGAGAAAGAGAGGTCTACTGACCACTCCCAATTCCATTAAGGAAAAGTATGAGAACATATTCGAACAAGTTCACCGCCACCGTCTTAAGAGAACAACCCAAAACTCAAACTAAACAAACCAGCCAGCAACAATTACAATTCAAACTGTCCACGCCACAAAATAGACAGCAAACTGCCTCAAAAGACCACCAGTTTCCAGAAACTGAACAGGTTCCAAGCCAAAACCATCAGCGATCAACGAAGACTTTCTCAACCACATAGCCTTGCTGACGACAGACGCCAGCCATGCTCCCTTGAAAAGATCTCACTTGTGAGATGCTCGAGTAATCGCACCCCCACCGCCAAGCTTTTTTCCTTTGCCACCGATTTCTGTAGAATAGCCCAAGAAGAAATCCAATAGCAAATCACGTTAATTAGAGACAATGGATCATTAGGGAAGATATGCCTGAAACAAATATCATTTCTACATCTCCAAATGCTCCATATAACCGCAGCTAAGCCAACTCCAACCACATGTCTACTGTCGCGCCTCAGACGCCCAAACCAGTCATGCCACATATGCTCCAGAGTTACAAACGGCCCAATATTGAAACACATACTGATCACCCTCCAAATGAATTTGGCAACCACACACTCCAAGAACAAATGTTGCACTGTTTCATCAGAGCCACAGAAAAAACATTGTTTAGATCCACCTTTCCAACCTTTTTTCAACAGATTATCTTTTGTCAAGATCTTATTTCTACTAGCCAACCAAAGAAACACTTTAACCTTTAAAGGAACTTTAAATCCCAAATCACATTTTTTTCAAGACTCATTTGCCGAATTTTAAGAGCATTGTAAAAAGATTTAACACTGAAAACACCCTTTTTTGATAGAGACCAGACCACCGAATCATCCACGTCCGTGAGAGTAGTCCGAACACACAACTTTTTCAAGGCCCTCCAAGCACGTAATTTATCACCAACCAAATCCCTTCGAAATTTCAAAACAGACCAGTTACTATTAAGCACCGCAGCCACTGTAACGAATTTGGAGAGAACGACATTATACAACTGAGAGAACTTTTCAGCAAGAGTAAAGCACCCAAGCCACTTATCTTCCCAAAACAAGGTTCTATCTCCACTACCCACCTTTTTGGCACAGAAACTCAAAAATATAGGTTTAATTCTCATCAAAGCTTTCCAAAACTGAGAGTCACCCACTTTACTTTTAATCTGAACCAGAACTCTCTTATGACCATATTTTTCCTTCAACATCCTTTGCCATATACCATCCTCATTTTCCAGCTTCCATAACCACTTTCCTAGCAGGGCAATGTTCATGCATTCTAAGTCCAAAACACCCATACCCCCCATGTTTTTAGGCGTGCAAATCACAGGCCATTTTTCTAAATGATATTTTCTGCTACCAGCATCTTCTTGCCAGAGTAATCTTGCTCTAAAATAATCTAGCCTTTTCCTAACCCCCTTGGGTAAAGGATAAAAGGATAACATATAAAAAGGAATACTGCTAAGGCAAGAGTTAAGGAGCAGAAGTCTCCCCCCAATGTCAATTAACTTGCCTTTCCAGCAACCCAATCTATTTTCCATCTTGTTTTCACAACTATTCCAATCTTTCCTAGTGATCCTAGTCTTATTAATAGGTAAACCCAAATACTTCATGGGCAAATCACCCATGTTACAAGTAAGGATTTGACAAATGTCTGCTTTCCTCCTGTCATTCATCCCAACACAATAAACTTCACTTTTGTGAAAGTTTATCTTAAGACCAGACATCTGTTCAAAGAGACATAAAATAAATTTCAAGTTTTTAACATTGTCCAAATCATCTTTCATCAGAAAAATAGTATCATCCGCATATTGAAGAACAGAGATGCTCTGATCTAAGAACTCCCCTCCCAAACCCTCAATAATGTTTAAATGACAAGCCCTATTCATCATACATGAAAGAGCATCTGCAGCTAAATCAAAAAGCAAGGGAGACAGAGGATCCCCTTGTCTCAGACCTCTATGGGTTTTGAAACAAGGTCCAATATGCTCATTAACTTTTATGCTAACTTTTCCCCCCATAATCACTTTCATAATCCAATCGTTCCATTTGTGAGGGAAATTCCTGGCTTCTAACATTTGAAAAAGGAAAGACCACTTAATTTTATCATAAGCTTTCTCAAAATCTACTTTAAAGAGAATGCCAGCACTCTTCTTTTTGTGAAGGGTGTTAAGAATTTCATGCAGAACCACCACCCCATCTAAAATGAATCTGTCCTTGATAAAAGCAGTCTGAGTATCAGAAATCAGGTAACTGACTACCTTCTCTAATCGATGCATTAAGACTTTAGTAATGATCTTAAAACTCACATTAAGGAGACAAATAGGTCTGAAATTTTTAATTGATTCAGCATTTTCACATTTAGGAATCAAAGAGACCACCCCACAATTTAATCTATCAATATTAGCCCTACCACAATGAAAATCATTCAAATAGCAAGCAGATCCAGTTTAACAATCTCCCAAAAGTGTTTATAAAACTCAATTGGAAAGCCATCAGGGCCTGGGGATTTGTTATTTTCCATTTCAAAAACTACTTGTTTTACCTCCTTTTCAGAGAAAGGCATCAAAAGATCATCCCTATCAATATCTGTGACTTTAACCATCTCATTACTTAACAGTTTAATTCCATTCCGATCATCTTCACCAAAAAGATCCTTATAAAAATTAGTAGCATGATGAACCAACTCTTCCTGATCCGAAATCACCCTATCCCCATCTCTGAGGAAAGGTATCCAGTTTTTCCTCCTTCTGCCATTAGCTCTAGCATGAAAATACCTGGTATTGCTATTGCCCTCTAACACATCTTTTTCCTTACTCCTCTGAACCCATTTCAGGTGCTCTTCCCTCAATAGAGATTTCAAATGTAGTTCAAGGTTTTTCTTTTCCACCCTCAAATCCCAATCCATACCATTATTCTCACAGTACTTATCTATCCTATCCAAGTTACTCAGCACCTCATTTTTGGCTTTCTTATAAAAACCTTCCCAATTCATATTCCATCCTTTCAACTTCTTCCTCAGAGCTCTCATCTTATGTTGCCAAATATCAATAGAGGACCCCCCACAACTACAATTATTCCAAATTTCAGATACCACCGTTTTAAAATCAGGTCTTAAAAGCCAACTATTCTCAAATTTGAAATAAGAGGGCTTCAAGACTGTGTCACCTAGATCTATCAACAGGGGGACATGGTCAGACAAAACTCTTTCCATAGGGACCACTTTGGCCAAAGGAAATAAAATTTCCCAATCCACAGTCATAAGAAATCTATCTAGCTTCTCAAAAGTAGGCACCATATGATTATTACTCCAAGTAAACTTCCTTCCACATAAAGGCAACTCTCTCAAGTTATGACATTCAATGATAGCATTAAAAAGAAAACTCCATTTGTTATACCCACCTGCCTTGTTTTTTTCCTTTTCTTTCCTCAAAATATTAAAATCCCCACCATACAGAGTAGGTCCAACACACTCATTACATATTTGAGAAAATTCAACCAGAAACTTCTCCTTCAACCCTGGTTGAGCTGTCCCATAAACAGTCACCAGGTTCCAAGCTTTTTTATTGGTTTTATTAACTATCTTAATTTTGAGACAAAATGAGCCCATCACACAATCCATAATATCCAAGGTATCCAAGTTAGCTCCCACCAAGATCCCACCAGACCTTCCTTGAGCAGGAATCCAATTCCAGGAGAAGTTACACCCAGCACTCAAAGCTCTCAGTGAGCTTGGTGAGAAATCTACTTTCATTGTTTCAATAATCCCTAGGAAATCAATTTTCTTTACCTTAATAACATCTGATAGATGTTTAATTTTTTCAATATTCCCCAAACCCCTAATGTTCCAAATCAGACCTTTCATTGTCACTTTTTTTTTCCTTTTTTAACATATTTCCTTTTTGGATTGACCTTAGTAAGACTAAGGTTTCCTTTTTGCCTCCTCTTTCCAACAAAGGTCTCTTTATTCCTTTGTGTCATAAAATTTTCAATACCTTCCAAGTCAGAGCAACTCTCCTCTGAGTCAATGGCAAGCTTACTATCCCCCATAGTCACATCAATCCCAGGTTTTTTTTCCTCCCCAGGATCCTCCCCATCCCCAGAATGTTGCTTATTTAAAAAAATTGCTAACCTAGCTTGTTCCAAAGCTCTAATCATTTCTAGATTTTGGTCCACCTGGTCAATAGAACAACCCAGGGAAACCCCAAGAACACTAGCCATTTGATGTAGGGAAATATTATCATCATTAATAAAAGATGGTATGTTGTTACCTTTGTCCACAAAAGCATTCTTCACTTCTTTGCGAGAAATAGCAAGATCCATGACTGACTTGTCCTCTTTTATCTTCAGCCTCTCACATCTTCTTCTTTCCTCATCATCTGGCTCCTTGTCTTTATCAGCAATGATAATCCCAACACGGGTAGCAAAATCAACAGACTCCTGAGAGTCAATGTACTCCTCACTATCAGTGATGTGGATCCTTCCCCCTTCCTCTCCAGAATTCTGATAAACCTGAGTAACATCATCAGTATCAACCTGATCACCAGGAACATCACCAGAATGATTCCCCTCCTCAGCCACACTTGCCACCATCACTGTATTACCCCCTTTTTCAGATTCAAACTGTGCAATCTCCTCTATCTGGAGCTTTTCAGCCATTTCTTCATCCATAACAGTTTTGCCCTCCAACTCAGGACCTTTCCCCATCTCACTCCCACCAGCCTTATCAACGTTATGAATACCAGATCTAGGCATGATAGACTCTTTTTCACATCCTGTTTTCCCAACATTCCTCTTCTTAGCTGGACTGTCACATATTTTATCCAGGTGCTCCCCTACCTCATCCTCCAATGGCCTCTTTCCTTTATCCTTGCTGTGGAACCAGCCCACTTTAATCATTTCATCCAAGACAAAAGTAATTTCATACATCAAAAGTCTTGGAGTGGTCAGAATTAAATTGAGTGGAAAAACAAAAGAGTTCATCACCCCAACTTTCATTCTCACCACATCTTTATGTCTAACAGATTTCATATCAATTTCTAGCACAATTCCCAAATTAGACCCCACTTCACAAAGGGAAAGATAATTTTCATAGAATCAGGTAGACCATAAACCACCACCCAGATCTCATGTAACCTACCAGCAGCCATTGCTTCCTGAGTCCATGCCCTCACTTTAATCCTTACATTGGTCCCTTTCAGAGTGAATTCTTCAAAGTTAGAAATCTCTTCCAGTCGAATCTTGTTAGGAAACCTAATTTGGAAAGTACCGTTGCCCATATCCTTCGCCCTCCACATCCAATTCCACTTGAACTGATTGGTGAATCCATCATCCATTTGTTTCTCGGAGAGATATTTACCCTCCTCAACCGAGATCAATGCTAGGGGATTATTATGTTCCTTACTCGAAACATCCTTGGCATTCTGAATCAGAATGACACCCAGATCATTCGCACCACATCCTACCAACTTTGCAACCGGCTTAGGTTGTTTCTCCAAGAAACAATCCATAGTCCTATGTGAAAATTTTCCACAGATGACACAGTACAGGTTAACCTTACAATCCTTGGCAAGATGGCCAGCTCCCTTACAACGAGCACAAAAGAACCCCCCCTGTCCCTCCTTTTTTCCCCCATCCATCAGGGGTTTCTCAAGATCCGAAGGGAGAGCAGCAGATACCTTTTGGGTCGAATCAGGGGTTGCATCCTTAGAAATCGCTTGCTCAGCCGCCTTTTCCCATGTAGCAGAGACCTCCTCACCATCAGATTGCTTCATAGCATCTTGAACCCCAGCGCGAGCCCCCTCTGCAGCAGACTCTGGTTTGGTAATCGGACGATAAGCACCCCGACCCAGGCCCCCACCGACTCCTCCCGCCCTCCACGTGTTTGAAGGTCTATGCGGAGGGCGAGGCCTCCAGGATCTGTTCCCCCAGTCCGCCATAGCTGATGAAGCAAACACACGCTCAGGATTTTGAGATTCTTCCTGGTGGCTTCTAGAAACCAGCCCTCCAATCCCCAACCTCGGCCACACCCTCTCAAAATCTTGTGTGGCAGATGAACGGAGATGGCCAAATCTGGTGGAGATGTGGGGAAACGAGAACCTGGCGTGACCGCAAAGGAGGAATCCCCCTCTAGGGTTAGCACACGGCGGAGGAATCTAGATTATGTAATGTATCCCGTATAAAGTCTAGCTTATATACGGAATGGACGCCAAAAGGAGAAAATCAATCGCACAAGGACACACGAATATACAAAAAAAGTCCAAATCAATATAACTTATTGTAGTTCGTATCGCCGAAGAACTGCCACACATAAATCAAAAACTACCGTGAAATTGTAATTTTCGATAATTTCGAATCATCTTTAAAAGCGGAGGACGTGAAACAGCCGGATTCAACTCCAAGAAAAGTTTCGGCTGTTTTTTAGTTGCTCTCTGCAACTGCAAATTTAAATATCTTTAAAAAGCCAAAGCTACGGCCATCGACAATTCAACGATAGCCCGCAGCTAGATTTCCACACTGCGATTAAATACACTAGTCGTACCCATCGAAACGTCAAGCTGTCCGCTATGATTAGGCAGCTAAAATCTGTACAAATCCTTCTTAATGACACTTTAATCCACTCACCTAACCCCCTCTATCTTTTAGTAGTTGTCCTCTATCAATTCCTCTAAACTTTCTCCAAAGTCATTTCCTCGTAAAACAAACCCACACTAGCAAAATAAACAAAACAAAGATAAAAAATTAGAAAATTTTAGAAAAATGACATCGTTCGGAGATAACAAGAACATTAAGTCGAACAGGATGTGAGCACCTGACACCGAATCTCATTAAAACTTTAATTAAGCGTGCTAGGAAGAAAACATTATTAGGATGAGTGACCTCTTAGGGTAGTCTCAACCCATATTTTTTAGGTGATGTCTTACTTTACTATGTTAGCAAGATATTATATCTAAAAACTATGTTTCCAACACTAATTTCTTACTATGCATCTACAATAAATGTTTTTATACTACTCTTTTTTCACTCTCTTCTTTCATCCAAACACTTCCATCTGTGTCTAGATATGCTCAATACATGGTGTCTTGCTTAAAACATATTTTTTCAAGTTTTATTCCCTCTTCTTTAACTCCATTACCACATTATATTATTTCTTACATGACAACTTAATAAATGATTAAGATACTATCTTATGTGAAAAGTTGAGAATGCTCTTAGAAAATTCTTGTATCATATCCACCATATATGACCTTTAAATAAGATTGAACTCATTTGTCATTCTTAAAAAACCCATAAAGCAAACCTTGGGGTTAAAAGAAAAATTTTACTGTACACTATATTCTAAGTAGAATGAATTTTGGCCCTTATCTATTTTCATGTGAGGAACTTTTTTAAAAAAATTATTGACACCTTACTTAGTGATAGTAGAAATTAAAGAGGACTAAATCGTTCTAAAATAAGTGATGCAAAATGATAAATTTGTAAATTTATACCACATATATGCAATAGAAGAGACAATGGAAAATAGATTAATATAAATTAATGGTTATATTTAAAATATAATTAACAAAAAGTAATAATCCTTAGAAAAATATATATTGTAATGGTTGTTAAAAAAGAAAGAAAATGGAAAGGAGGGAGATGTTTGACCACCACTTCTCTCCTACCTTCCTCCTCTCGCCCGCGGCCTCCCCGTCGTTGGCTGGCTTTATCACTGGCGGATTCCCACACGGCCCAGCCGCCGCCACCGCTGACCCCCAAATCTCGTCCCTCTCGTCCCTCTCGTCTTCCCTCCCACGCACACCAGAGTCGAGTAGCAGCAGCGCCAGCCGGCGGCCATTTCTTGGCTTCGTTCTCTACCCTCGCAGATCTCCTGGGTTTCTTTGATTTGGGGTTCTTGGGCGCGGATCTTGGCGGGACGGGATGGGGAACTGCTGCGTGACGCCGGAGGGCAGCGGCCGCGGGAAGAAGCCGAAGGAGCCGAAGCAGAAGAAGGAGAAGAAACCGAACCCCTTCTCGATCGAGTACAACCGGTCGGCGCCGGCGGGGCCTAAGCTGGTGGTGCTGCGGGAACCGACGGGGCGGGACATCGCCGCGCGGTACGAGCTGGGCGGGGAGCTCGGGCGCGGGGAGTTCGGGGTGACCTACCTATGCACAGAGCGCGCCACGGGGGATGCCTTCGCGTGCAAGTCCATCTCCAAGAAGAAGCTCCGCACCGCGGTAGACATCGAGGACGTGCGCCGTGAGGTGGAGATCATGCGCCACCTCCCCAAGCACCCCAACATCGTCACCCTCCGGGATACGTACGAGGACGACAATGCTGTCCACATCGTCATGGAGCTCTGCGAAGGCGGGGAGCTGTTTGACCGAATCGTCGCCCGGGGGCACTATACTGAACGCGCCGCAGCGCTGGTCACCCGCACCATCGTCGAAGTTGTGCAGGTGAGACTGGTTTCATGATTTCTTCATTCCTCAGTTGATTTCTGCCTGGAATGATCATGTTAGGGTCGGTTTGGTTTGAGGAAAGGTTGGATGCAATCTCCAATTTTTTTGGTTGGATGCACAATGGAATAGTAAAGTATTTACTATTAGTAAAATATGTTAATTATTATTAATCTTATTATAGTCAATACTAATTATCACTAACTGTCCATGATCAACACTAATCTTACATGATAATCACTAATTAACAACAATAATAATAGACTAATTATCACTAATCATTCATTAATGATTTAGGTTAGCGAATGTGGATGACCTCATCTAGCCATTTTTACCAGATGGCTTGATCTAACATTTTCATGGGATATTCTTTTTCTCGCCATCCAATCCATCCTCACACACGAACTCATTCAAAATTTGGATGGTCGTCTCCCATCTAGGGAAATCCACCCACCCAGACAGACCCTTATATTTTTTGTCGATAAGGTTGTTCTCAGAGTATAAGTGAGATGTCAAGTCCATTGGCGGGATTTATGGTAGAATTGCTACTGCATGACAAGAATTAAAAAGTCGATGCTGCCATACTGGTATCTGCTTTTGTTTCTTTTATAATGTGGGAATCGTTTTCTTTTGCTATATGCCAGCAGATTCTAAATTATATTGTCTATTTCTTTGATTATTTAGACCATGATCACTTTGATATTAGTTGTACATTCTTGCCTCTTTGAATTGGAAACTATGGTGGATAATGTGTATATTTATTCTGTCCTTTACAAGATCAGATGTGCCATAAGCATGGAGTGATGCACAGGGACCTCAAACCAGAGAATTTCTTGTTTGCAAACAAAAAGGAAACTGCAGCTCTGAAGACAATTGATTTTGGTTTGTCTGTTTTTTTCACCCCAGGTACAGTCTAACAGTCGTTATGTCCTTATTTCCTATACATGAAGCTTGTTGTTATGATTTCTCACTCGGTCGGTGATGTTATGATGACATGACAGTGCCTCTAGAAGGGCTTGTCTTATGCTGTCTGTTCACGTTGTATATTTTTTTTTCATTGTGTGCTGATTATTGATTATGTGCAGGTGAACGTTTCACTGAGATTGTTGGAAGTCCTTATTACATGGCTCCTGAGGTACTAAAGAGAAATTATGGCCCGGAGATTGATGTTTGGAGTGCAGGAGTAATCCTTTACATTCTTCTTTGTGGTGTCCCTCCATTTTGGGCAGGTTGGTTTGAAATCGTCAATTGTGGCAACCACATGTATAAACTAAATTAAGTATCTAGGGTATAGAAGTTGACCGCTTCTGATCTCTTTTCTGCACAAACTGACATTAGAAACTAACAATCTTTATTGCATTTTCTTAACTTTGATTGTGGGATCATGGGTTTGTTATAGAGAGTTTGGCAATGCTATACTATTGAATGTTGTTTCTGATTTTTTTCCCCATTTTATAATGCAGAAACTGAACAGGGTGTTGCTCAGGCAATTATTCGCTCTGCTATTGACTTCAAGAGAGATCCATGGCCAAGAGTCTCAGATAATGCAAAGGATCTTGTCAAGGGAATGCTCAATCCAGATCCAAGGCGACGATTAAATGCTCAACAAGTTCTTGGTAATAATCAGTCTGTGTGCTGGTTGAGTATACCATATTTTGTTCCTTCTATTCTTAACTGATGCAGAAACTTTCCAATCTTTGTAAATCCTCTTGTAACCATGCCAAAAAAAATTCAAGCTTAAAATGTGGTGATTCTGAGTTACAAAGTATATATAACTTGAACTTCTAATCCAAGATTGCACAGACCTTGCATAAGATTAAGTAAATAATTGATAAAGATTTATAATTTCTGAAGATGTTATTCCTTATATCATTTAACTCTGTGTTTCTGGCTGACAAACTTAAATTGTATTTCTTCCAGATCATCCTTGGTTGCAGAACATCAAGAAGGCTCCAAATGTAAATTTAGGTGAAACTGTTAAGGCCAGACTTCAGCAATTCTCTGTGATGAACAAGTTCAAGAAGCATGCACTTAGGGTATACCCATAATACCCCCTCAGTCTGACTCTTCAGATCTCCAATAATGGCCTTTCAGTGTTGGTCTTGTTTTTTCTGAATTCTCACAATTTATTTTACTACAGGTTATAGCTGAGCATCTTTCTGTAGAAGAGGTTGCTGGCATAAAGGATATGTTTGAGAAAATGGATCTGAACAAAGATAATATGATTAATTTTGATGAGCTGAAGCTTGGTCTGCATAAATTAGGTCACCAAATGGCTGATGCAGATGTCCAAATACTAATGGATGCTGTAAGTTGCCATACCCGACCCCTCCCCCTCTCCCTCCCTCTTCTTCCCTGTCTCCTTAAACACCCATCCAACTTTTCAAAAAAAAAATGATCTTAATATTTTGCTGAACTATAAAAGATTCTCTACCGTTGAATGCATCCCCCCAAATTATTGTCATGAATGTGACTACTGGGGTTCTTATGTTTAGTATTTGTGCATGGTTATGCTAGGCGGATGTCGATGGAAATGGAAGTTTAGACTATGGAGAATTTGTTGCGCTATCTGTGCACCTGAGGAAGATTGGCAATGATGAACATCTGCACAAGGCATTTGCGTACTTTGATCGGAACCAGAGTGGATATATTGAAATTGATGAACTCCGTGAATCATTGGCTGATGACCTGGGAGCAAATCATGAAGAGGTCATCGACGCTATCATTCGTGATGTAGACACTGATAAGGTTTGTGGCTACTCATTCATTAGTTGTAAGAAAATGACACTGCTACCTTTTCCTTTCCAACAGTTTAGATCATTTGGTGGTATGAACAAAATATCAGGCTTAACAAATGTATGTCACTGAAATATTAATAGCATTATTCTGTACCACAGGATGGCAAGATAAGCTATGATGAGTTTGCGACAATGATGAAGGCTGGAACAGATTGGAGGAAAGCCTCAAGACAATATTCGAGAGAACGGTTCACGAGCCTCAGCCTAAAGCTTCAGAAGGATGGATCGTTGCAGTTAACAAGTACCCAATAGATAGATAACGCAATAGGCAAGTTGTGAATTCCAGATGAAAACCTTGTGTAGCTTCCATGGTTCTTTGTTGATGACTATTTCTTCCATTCATTCTCTACTGCTCTATTTTTCGTTTGCTTGCCGGTATGAAGCATTAGGTGTTGCTGAAGGTTTGTTCACTTAGAATTTATGATCAATGCCACGGGTGGATAATGCCTTTGACAAAATGTATTGTACAAGAGAAAAAGGAAATGGAGTAGGTGGTTTTGTGCATTTCTAACCTTTTATTGCTTCTTCTGTCTTAACAGGTTTTCCGCGTAAAGATTATAATAAGTCAGCTTATAGGTAGGTAGTGGAATATATAAGCTAAAGAAATAAGTTATGAGTTGTCTGAGATTATTTGCATTATAGATTGTTGTGTTGAATGGTTAAAATCTATAATGCCCTTAATGTTTTTAGTGGAATAGACATAGGTGAGTGCAATTGGCGGATAATTTTGCTCAAGTTCCATAGGCCCTATGCCGATGCCCCTATGATAAAAAAAACGATTCAAAAGATGAATAAGCTTTTTTTCCATAACTTATGATATTACAGTAATAATTTAGACTTGAGATTATAATAATTTGATCTGTTTATTTTTCTTTTGGACATTATAATCTTAAGTGGTTGTTGATAGTAAAGACACATTAATGATGTAAATTGTTAAAATATCGAAATTAATAATTTTGAGCTGAAAATATGCAAACTCTGGTACACGCCGGTCCAACCGGTCACGTAGGATTGGTCAGACCGGCCATCTGGGCCATTCGTCTCATAATCAAATTAGAGTAGAAGTCAAGCCCAAGAACGATAAGACCACTCCGTATAAATATAGGGGCAAGACTAATTCAAGGACTTTCTCCGATTTCAAAATCAATCTAATCTATTATTCCCTTGAATCGTTCTTTTATCTTTTTTGTCCTAGGTTTAGCCATAGCATATCTATATTGGTTTGCACAGTAACCATCCGTCCATCGTGTCATAATTGCGGTAATCCTTGTCGGTTCACTTGTGAATCGTCTGTTTAATCTCTGTAACGGATTTTTATCGGTTTTATCAGTTACGGTTGGTAATTCGGTCTTCATGCTGAATTGCTATTAATTTTGGGTGTTTTGCATGAGCCTAAGTGTTGATCTTCGTCACCAAAGCCTCCCGCATTCATTTACCATCGACGAGGCGATCGCCGAAGCCCGGGGGCAATTTTGATCTGGCCGTCGATCTGACCGGTGGCTTGTCTCTGGTCTGACCGGGTCGTGTCGAATCCCGTCACCCCGCGTGCCGGCACGTGCCGGTCCAATCGACGCCATACGGTTGGTCTGATCGCCCGCGCGTAGCGATCCGACCACAACTTCTCCTCCGCCTGCCGGCCTATACCCGGTCTGACCGGCCTGTCTTGGCCGGTCTGACTGCCTTCTGCACCTTGGTTGGTTTGATCGTCTTTTTCATACTTCGGCCAATTAGATCGCATTCCTGTGGTGTGGTTTAATTGTCGCGGTCCAAGGTCGTCAGAACACGACATCAACGTCATGTGACGTTTAGCGGACAATATCTAAGCGTCTACGCGATTTTAGATCGTTAAACTGACGTCGGTGTGATGACGCTAGGTCGACCGATTTTAGGTCAACAGTGGTAATAACTGATCCTAAGAATGGTTTGATTCGACACTTCGAAAATAAAAGGCAGAGAGACTAGAATCTGTTCATTGCTAACAACTTATCTTCCATGAGTTCCATCTATGGCCTTGTATGGATCCACGTGTTAGAGTTAATTTGGGTTAGATTTACCCCAACTAACCCCAAAATACCCATACATGAGGGTTAGAGTTGGGCTATTTCAATCTAACCCATCAAAAAAAATTAGCACCTCCAAGGGGTGCTAATTGGGGCTAGTTTGTGTGAGGCCCACTCAAAAAGGGATTTCCAACTACACGGGATCCCCACACAGCCACACAACCACACAACTACACAACAGGACTAATCTGGCCACAATAAATCAAGCTGAAAAGTAGTCAAATGATTAAAAAGTAACTAATTCTAACTCTAACCTTTGCATCCATACACCTCAAGGCTAGAGTTATTTCAGAGTTAATTTAGGGTTACAATCTAACTCTAACCTCTAGCACTGCTAGAGTTTCCATACAGGACCTATGGCTTATGTAGCTATTATAAGGATGGAACATGTGAACTGTAAAAAATATGATTGAAAACCTAAGGCTGGACTTCTAAACCGGTGAAGAATCTATCGCAGAAAAACAAAGCAGCGCCTAAATCATTAAATGTTCCCAGAAATTGGTTGGATCTTGCCGGTGGAACCGGTTCCTCGCCGACTGTAGAGGGCAGTCGCCCCTCGCGCGCCGTCCGATCTTGATCGGGCGATGTGAAGCCCCTCTCTCTCTCTCCGAAGCCTCCTGCGAAGTGGGTCTCACCAGTGCGAAGCCCCCCTCGCACAATCGGACGGTGCCGAGGGGCGACTGCCCTGTAGTCAGCGAGGATCTCATTTGCTTGCCGGTACACGTTGCTTTCTGTTTAATTGGCACATGTACTGCAACCCTCCGGACCACCCAGCCACGGAGTTTCTTCCTCATGCGGGCACCGGATTATTACCGGAAGCTGATTAGGTCAGGGAGCATTTGACGAAGCTCTGCTGCATGCCATCGACTCCACTTTAGAACTGAATTTTTTAAGAACGGAATATGTTGATTCACTTTAGAAATTATATACGAATGATAGAGCTATCTCTTTTTCCTCCTATCCACAACACAACTCTATATTTAAGGGTTAATGGCTTTCATGCCATCGTTATTCTTCCTTCCGACAAAATGCCACTGAAATTTCGCAAATAGCCTAGACGCCATTATTATTTGGTTGTCGCTGCTCTGGTGCCATTTTATACACTAACGTGCGAACCGGGCCCACCTGCAGGTGACGTATTTTACGTATTTCCCATCCTACCCCCCATACCTACCCGACAGAATCAGCAAAATCCCTCCTCCCCCGACAGAATCAAAATCCCCTCCCCCAATCCCCTCCTCCGACGAACCCTAGCTCCCCTCCCCCGACGAACCCTAGCGGCGCTGGAGCTTTGGTGTGGAAAAACCGACGCCATTCTTCTCTGTTCCGGCGCCTGTCTCTGTGATGCGGCTAGGGTCTAGCAACTCGGCGGGCAGCAAGGGCAGTAATGAAGATTATCTAGGTGAGAATCTTCCTTTGATTGACTGTCCGCAATGTGGAATTCCTTTGGTCAAGCTTCGGAGCAAGAGGATTGATACATTCAACCGAGTTTTTTATAAGTGCCCCAACAATTTTCAGGTTTGAACTCTTCGGTTGAGTTTATTTGAACTTGTTTTTGGGTATATTTGAGCACTAACATTGTTTTTGCACTGTGCACAGAACGATGATACTTGTGGCTATTTTTGGTGGCAATCTGATTATGTGAACTGTTGCGTGTGAAGCAACACAAGCAAAAATTTGTTAGTGCTGAACAAGATCTGGAGTTGAGCAGAAGCTTGAGGGAAGAGATGAGTTCAGAAAATTGAGTCTTGAAATATCTGAAGTTAGACAACAGATTAGGGAGTTAAAGCAACAGATGTATGTAGGGAAAAATACAATTTTGCTTGCCTTGGTTGTAGGTGTCCTATTAGGTATCAGTTTGGGAATGAAATTGTGAAGAACAAGTGTATATGGAGTGAACTTTGTGAACAAGTTGTATCAGTTGGTACTGAATTTGTTGGAATGTAATGTAATTCTGGAAGTTTGCTTAAGTTGATGTGTGTCTTTTTTATCTGTTGTGTGCACTTTGATACTTTCAGTACTATCTTCAGGCCATGTGAATTACTATGATTCATACAAAGACAAATAGTTTGACAGACTGATCCATAGACACCAGGTTCACATACACAACATATAGTTCATAGACACAAACGCATCAGTCACATTCATACTGATCCATAGACAACAAATTCATCCCAGTTCCAAGCCACAAATACATATAGTTCACATAGACCACAGATAGTTCAGAAACATATAGTTTCACAGCCATCTAAGCCAAGACACAAATTCATCACAGTCACATTCATACTGATCCATAGACAACAAATACATCACAGTTCCAAGCCACAAATACATAACAGTTCACTAACAAGTTCCAAGCCACAAATACATAACAGCAGGGACCCCAGACTCAAATAGCTAGCCAAGACCTCAGACTCCTGACAGCAGGGACACCAGGTTTTTCTTCTTTTTGATGCAAGTTTCTTCTGAGGAGTCTTCTTTTTGGTCTGTGCTGGTGCTGGCCCAGGTGGTGCTGATGAAGTAGAAGCACATATGTCATCTCTTGCAACCTCATCTCTCTTCCTGTAAAGTTGGCAGCAAACACAGTTAAGAATGATAACTTCAAAGATAAATTTGTAGTAAAACTAGATGTACCTTTTTCTTGATGGTTCTGCTAATTTGCAAGTCTTTGCAAAGTGACCAAACCCTTACACCTAGAGCATGTAACCTTTCTTTTGTTAGCATTTTCAAGAACTCCTCTGATCCTTGTGACCTTAGGCCTGCCTGGTGCTCTTTTCTGTACTGGAGGGCAAACTTTAACTCCAAGGTCAACTTGAGGCCACTGGTTTTTTTCCTGGAATAGGCAATATTGGTCAACATATGCTGCTCTGAACTTTGCTACTGAGTAGTACTCATGCACGAAAGATGCTATATCAAGGCCTCTATTAGAGCAGATCCAAGCCAGGGCATGCTTACAGGGTTTTCCAGTTAACTGCCACACTCTACATGAGCATGTATGCTCCTTGATGTCAACTGAATGCCTTGTAGTATTATGTGTTTCATCCACCAAGGTGATCTCTGCACAATCATCTGAGCTTCTGGCAACTTTAACACTTTCAGATTCATGCTGACTTGGTTAAGTTCTTTCAGCACATTAGGTAGTATATCTGTCACCATCTCTAGTCCTACCTTTCTCCTGAGAAATCTTTTCTCCATTATCAGCTCTCTTATGCCATCAACAAGCTCATGCAGTAGCAGACCCCTTAAGTTCTTGACTTGGCTGTTGAAACTCTCTGATACATTGTTTGTTAGGTAATCACACTTGCTTATCTCTGAGAACCCACATCTGTACCAAATCCTATTATGATGGCTCTCAAGATAATCTATGGCCCTAGGACAGTGCTCAAAAATTTTCCCTAGATGCCATCTGAACTGACTCTCTGTGTAGCATCTAGCTGCTGGATACAAATGTTGGCTGAAGATGTCTCCTTGAAAATGTTTGATGAAATTACCATACAGATGCCTCATGCATTCTCTATGCTCAGCTGTTGGAAACACATTACCAACTGCTGTTTCTAGGCCTTTACATGCATCAGTTGAGATTACTAGGCCCTCAGGGCAACCAATAGCATCTTTCAACTTTTCCATGAACCAACACCAATTTTCTTCTGTCTCTGAGTGGAAAATAGCAAAAGCCACTGGATACAACCAGTTGTGACCATCTACTCCAGTTGCACTGGCTAGCTGTCCAGTATACTTGCCCTTTAAGGATGCAGCATCAACTCCAAGATAAGGCCTACAACCATCCAAGAAGCCATCTATGCATGGCCTAAATGCAACAAAAATCCTCTTGAAACAAATCTCTTCTCCAATCTTCTCAACATCTATCTCAATTACACTTCCAGGTTGAGTAATGTCCATCTGAGCCTTCCAATTGAATAGCTCTTGGAAGCTTTCCTCATATTTGCCATGAATTTTTTCTAGGGCAACTTTCATGCCTTTCCAGGTCTTATTGTAACCCAACTTTATACCATAATCAGATTGAAGCTTCTCCCTGGCTTCCTTTGCCCCTTAGTTGGGTTAGCTTTCAACCAATCAGTCCAATCTATCTGCCACCCAACTTTTATTTGCCATCTTCCCTTCCACTAGCTTCACTGTTGGACATGTGTGTGCAGCAGGTAGCACTTTAATCTGCAAGTATGCATAATTGAATTGTAACTACAAAATATTTGATAAGAAACAAACAAAATTAAATAAAACCTAACATAACATATACCTTGATTGTAGTGCTTCCAGCAAGCTTAGAAGCATGGATCCTCATGGGCAGGTGGTATGTGCACAGCTGGCAATAAACCTTGATTTATCTGTTTTGATGTTTGTGAACTCAAACCCTACCTTTACTGCATGGTGTCTTATAGCTTTTCTAAATGACTTGATATCAGGAAATAATGCTCCCTTCACAATTGATGGGTTCTCTGGGTCATGTTGATATTGGGGGCTTCAGGATCTGCATCATCGACCTCTTGTTCAGTATGACTCTGGATGGGCCATCTTGTGGACATGGTTCAGGGTCTCTATTGGTTGGGCCATCCTGTGATAATGGTTCATCTACTCCAACTTGTGGGTCAGTGGGTACTGATAAGTATATAAACTCATCATCAATCCCCACATACTCCTCCACAGGATCAAATATATCAGAAAGAGAGTCTCACTAGGTGGCTTGTTACCCACAGTGCCTTAGTAGGTGGATTGGTAGCTGCCTCACTAGGAGTTTCTTAGGTGTCTCACTAAGTGGATGCACAACTAAAATGGGAAATAATGCATCTATATCAATCTCTAAATCTGGACTGTCAAATACTCCAACAACTATTTCACATCTCATCTCTGTTGTGCATGTTTCAATTAGTTCAACCATATGTTGCTCACTACGAACTTTTACTTCTTCACCCAATGTTTGTCGAAAACCCAAAAAACACAATATTCAGCACTTGATAAATTCAATTCCTTTCTTATACTAGATGTAAGCATATGTAATGTAATGCTGTCGAGTTCCATCTCCCATTTCAAGACTTTGTCGACAGCAGCAACAGTTTTTCTAACCGCCGGTACCAGATCGAACGATTGCCGGCATGAAATCTCTAACCCGAACAGCCGCCCGTTCCTAAATGATTTAGCACAGCAAAAAATTACATCCATCCATACATACAACAATGTAAATCACAACATTTTTACCCTGCTATGAAAAAACCAGCTACCTGCTTCTAACCCTAACCGAGCAAATCGAGCATTCATACACATCCATGAACCCTAACCAACCTACTCCTATGCGCGTGCGAATGAAGATGGGGATGAGGGGTGCGTACCTGACCGACGACAAAAAGCACAACAATAACGACCAGATCGATGGAACCCTAACAATGGTGCTCCTGTGCGCGCGCGAATGCTGACGGGAACAAACGGAAGGGGTGCGTACCTGTACTGATTGTCCTCGAGCGCCGAAGAGGGGATGCAGTTCTCTCCATCGCCGGTTGATAGGGGAGCGCCGAAGGGGGGTGACCGTGACGAGGGAAGCTAGGGTTCGTCGTCGCGGGGGTTCGTCGGTGGAGGGGTTGGGGGATTCTGTCGAAGAGGGGATTTCAGGAAGGTATCAGTTAGTCGGGTAGGTATGGGGGTAGGATGGGAAATACGTAAAATACGTCACCTGCAGGTGGGCCCGGTTCGCACGTTAGTGTATAAAATGGCACCAGAGCAGCGACAACCAAATAATAATGGCGTCTAGGCTATTTGCGAAATTTCAGTGGCATTTTTGTCGGAAGGAAGAATAACGATGGCATGAAAGCCATTAACCCTATATTTAACGCACATTAGATCTAGAGTAGAGTTGATGTTCCACTCTAAAGTTGTTGTACTTGTTAGCTTGTAGGTAGATCCAGATTCATGAACGGTGAAATTTCGTTGGAATGTACTATTTTATCCCTAAATTGTTATATGTTTTATTTATTAACATATATTAATATAATTATATCGCAATAACAATGGTTTATCATTTTAAACCTAAATAATTAATATATACGACTTTTTCATGAGATCACTATCAATTTTTTCTATTAATTGCCGTTGATCTCTTTCATTTCCAAGCTGTTACATACTCCTTTCGGTGTATAAATACTAGTCGTCTTAGACATGATTACACATACCAAAGTGATATTAAATAAAGCAACACAAGTTGTCCCAACAGATTACCGAGACAAGCAACAAATTAATAAACTTGTCATAATGCACGGTTGAACCTGCGAAAAGAACTCCGCATAATCATGATAAGCTTGAGATCAACATTAGTTGAGAAGCTGATTTTGATTAGTCTATAAGTTGTGTATAATTTTCTCGCTTGTCATATAATCCGATTCTTCAAAAATCATAAGTTGTGTACAATCTGAAGTATTTTTTTAGTGCTTGGTACCGATTCTTCAACTTCTATTGGTGCATGTTTCTTCTAGCATCTCTCCTAGTGTGTGGCATCCATGCATGCTAATCATCTGTTCAACCATACACTAACATGGCCTAAGTTTATTGTATCAATTTCTATATCTGTTTACTTAATAAGTAATACCATTCTCTATTTCAGTAACCTAAAATCATAATCCATCGATAAGCCATGCACAAGTGAACCTATTTCAGATTTTTGAAACGAAAAAATTGAGCATAAATCTTTTATTTAGATCTTCTATTCAGGTAGAAATTGAGAATTTATTCTCCTAACCCACGTGTTCTAAATAAACTTACACATCATTGAAATATAAAAGATAAATTCTTAGAGCATCTCCGAGAGAGCTCTTATATAGGTTTTTAATTTAAAATTTAAGATTTTGATAAAAAATTAGACTCCAACAACACCTCTAAATAAATCATCATCCTAAACCATTTCCTAAATCTCTTGTTATATATCCTAAATATAGGATTAATTTCTCATAATTATTTAAAAATAGGGATAGGAAAACTATTAGAAATTAAATTAGTTTTTAGGGATTAACGTGAATAGGATGATCCTATATCAAATTTTAGGAAATAAAATGTAAGATATCTCTTGGAGATGCTCTTAGGACTTTTTGGTAGAGCTCCGGATCTTGAAAATTCACACTGAAGTTGAAGTGAAGCACTTGAATCTGGCTAGACTACTCGCAGCAGAATCCACTCCTAAAAAATTGTTTGGCTTGACTCCAACTTCAACGAAGCCAAACGCACCCTTAAATTCTATAGGAAGAAAAGGTATATAATAAATCAAATCAAGGGAAAATTACTCACATGCCATTATAATTTTCAGAAATTGCTTACATGCCACTGTCAGTGACTGTGGCGGCCCCCATCTGGCAGTGACACAACAATGACATTTTGGCAAACCGTAAAAATCGTAATGGCACAGAAAAAATTAACTCAATCATCAAGTATGCCCTTCGGAAACAGCACGAGAGGAACTCGCGTAGAAATCCCATGTAATACAAGGGACTAAACCGGAAAAAGCCCCAAGCGGTTGCTGCTTTTGCTCGCCCGGTTTCGCGTGGCAGCCGGCGCCTCCGGTCTCCTCCTCCGCCCCCGGGACCCAATCGGCCGGAATCGCCGCGGATTCCTTGGCCTCCAAGAGGAGCAACCTCGCCGCCTCCTTGGTTCGCGCAGCGGCGCCTCGGGATCCCTGCTCCTCCACCGCGACGTGAGGCGACTGATGGCGCTTCTCGCCCCCGCCATCTCCGGCGAGGTACGATCCTGTCAGCAGATCACCTCCATGCCCACTGCGTACGAAAACTCTCGATCGCCTCCCGAGCCGAGCGAGAAGTCACGCTTTAGCTGCTCCATTCGTCAATCGGAGACCCGGGGTGTTGCTGTCGGTGCGGTTCTTCTCACGTTCGTTGTGGGGTGGGGACGATCGGGCGGATTGGGGAAGGGGCACACTCCAGATTAGGTTTTCATCGTGCACCGAGGGGGAGCGTTAGGTCGTGAATTAGCATGGGGTTGCTTCGATCGGTGGATTTTGCGTTCTGGAGCCATTGGATTGCACATTGCCGTGGGATGATATGGAATGGAACTGGTTAGGTTGTCATTACCCGTGAATTCTCGTTAGTGCCTTTATTATAAATCCACCAGTTGACGTGATGCACTGCTTAGAGCACATTAATCTCGCCAGAATTTTGTAGGAAGCAGTGAAATTACCCTACGGAACTAACGGTGCCTAGGTGGAAGTGCCTCCATAGTCCATACCAAACTACTCTGCCCTGTAATTGCATGCTTTTGCAACACTCTTTCTTTTTCAATTGGTTGTAGGTTGGACGTGGATTGTTCAAAGTTGTTCGCACATTGAGTATTCTTTTCTTTGTGTGTGTGGATGGGGGATGGTCATTGAAATATTATGTACTTAATCCATTTGACATGAATAATATATCATGAATCAAGATCTCACTTGATCCCTCTCATGTAGTCATGTGGTCATGCCCATCGCAGCAGATTAGCAGGCTGGAGTCAGCCTTGTTGTTTTCAGTATGTTAAAACTTAAAATTGATTTGGATCTGATGGCCTTTTGAGATTCTGAGTTTGGATACGTTCAACTTGAACTAACTATTTGTTGGGTAATGAATAGCCACTCTGGATCAAATTTATATACCCAATGTACCAACCTATTTTGAGAGGTCTGATGAACAATAGAGTAATAGACAGCCTTTTTATTGGTACACTCACTTTTCTAATGGCCCAGTTTTTGTATGGACTTAATTTTTGCACTTGGCGATGTCTCAAAAAATGGAATTTCAATATTTGTAGGCTAATAATCTGTTTGCAATCTGAGCTGGGGATTATATCTTTATGATGCATATTATCTTATAGTTTTTTTATCGGTTCCTGCAAGCTTCATGATCTCCTGTATATATTTCATTTGCAACAGCGATTTATTGATGCTTTATGTTGAAATTGTATTTGTTGTCATAGGTGGGTTTACGGCTCTTACTGGCACCACTAAGCTCAAATGTTGTCATCCGTACAGCCAGGTATTCATCATATTTCTAAATTTATCTGCATTTTTATTCATTATGTTTACTTTTTTCTTGTGCTTCTTGGAACTTCATTTCCTTTTTGTAATAAAAAATCGAGAGTTTATTGTCCCTTTTGGTCATCAAGTAGAGTATGCCAATGAACTAATAGTATAGTTGTTTGCTTTTGTATTGTTGTGTTGTCAGTGGTAACTTTTTTCATATATTAGCAAGTTACAACGGTATAAATCTTTACCTGTGGTGAAAGTACTCAAGTTTATGTGTAAACATCACTAATGTGGTATGTGCAGCATCTGAACTACAATCTTATTGGCTATTCGATGACACGGTGATGATGTAAAGTTACATGACAGTATAATAGGTTGCAATAAAAACTATAATTTTGTGTGGCAACATTTTCCTTGAAATACTGAGGTACTATTATTACTATGGACATGAAATTCGTCTATAATTTATTATACTCCATGCTGTTGCAGTTGTGCAGTGGGGATTGGTCTGCCTGTCTACTCCACTTTCAGAGCTATAGAAAAGAAAGATCAGAAAGAAAAAGAGCGGTGGCTCTTGTATTGGGCAGGTCTCTAATGAAATTGAACTGTATAATTTTTCACTGTTACTTTTGAAGCACCTTTTCAGTATATTTGTGGACACTGTATGTAACTCATTGCTATATTATTATTGACAAAGTAAAAGGCAGATTACAACACAGGTTATAGCATTTTCTAAAGTTATTTATATAGTGTTTGTATGCTCAGAAAGATCTCTCCTCTAGATCCAGAGGGCATTGGCCAGTTAGTTTTATTGAAGATGTTCTTTTTTTCAATGGGGCAATTCAAAATGGCTTATTTTCTCTATGCTTCAGTGCAAAGCTAGCATCTGTGCACATTTACTTGTTTCATCATCTTAACATGGTGACTTTGCTGAGGACATCCCAGCATGACCTGATGGTTTTAAGTTACAACTTACAAAGATAATTGATATAATTATTTGTGTAATCAGCTCAGTAATATGATCATTGCTAGAAAATAGAAAAGGTACAGACATGAATCTTTACTGTATTTGGTATTAAATCTACAGTCAACAATCAAAATATTCTTCATCTATTGTCACTTGTAACATTGGTATAGCAAAATTAGTGCTTTGACCTTTGGAGGCTCCTTTCAAATTGTTTTGCAGCATATGGATCTTTTAGCATCGCAGAAGCCTTTGCAGATCAGATACTTTCATGGTATGGTCAATGTATGTTACTAATAGCACTCTGAGATGTTTATTTGTTTATGACTTCAAAATTTATCTGTTGTTTTTCCTTTCGCACAATAACATGTTGTCTACAACTATTGACTTGAACCCTGGTAGAGCATTAGAGCATTGATCTCTTTCAGTATCACGGTTGAATAAAAATATATCCAAAATAATTGGCCAAATAATGGTGCGTTCTTATGAAATCAAAGAAGTGATAATCTTGATGTTCATCGTCATTCTCATTACTTGGTGATTGTAGCCAACCATGCATGTGCATGCTCCAATTAAGAATGTAATCCACTGCATTAAGAAAACAACTTTCAATTTACCAGGAAACATTCCTGTGTAACCTGACAGATTGATGATTTTTGTTTATTTGTTTCTTACTGCCCTTCTAGTTACATTTATAAAAACCACGAAATATACCAAAACATTTTAATGGAAAGGACATGTGAGAGAGGAGGGCCTAGGAGTAGTTGATGGTACATGAGGACTAATATATGACAGAAATGGCATATTCAGAATATTTTGGGTTTACATTTACATAGCCTTCAGCAATTTGCATTTTCTGATCATGTGAAGTTTGTTGTCCTTGTAAGTTATTTGAACATTTATACTCTGTGATATTCTGCAGTGTTCCTCTGTATTACCATGTGAAGTTTGCTATCCTTGTCTGGCTCCAGTTTCCTTCAAATGGTGTAAGTCATCAAACTCCCTCTCTCTGCGAGGCCTGCAGGTCTGAAAATGTTTATGCATGTTAGAAGGGAATAGATACCTCATTGTTCTGTTCTTTTTATCAAGAATAAGATCTAGACTGTGAAAAATATTATCAATTGATGTGTTTTTCGAATATCAATGTGGCAGGCTACGCCTGTATTCCAAACATTTTATCAACATGAACCTAAAATGAGAAAATCAAGGGGAAAATTGATACCAACTGGATCAGTTTAGATGGTTATTTGGCTGGTGGTATGCGGGCATGACACATGATTGACGAGATTCATATTTTTTTTCTAGTTTGTGGATATCAATACTCAATTGGTGTTGTATTCGGTCAATTACTTAGGAAAATAAATTATCTTTGTCTCAGTTAAACATTATTTACATGCTTATGGCAAGATTTTTTCTATTGTTTATCTCGATAATGATATATGATTGTTTACTAGTGTGGCCTATCTTTGGTAGTTGGCAATTTGATTAGTTTGATATATCTTATCCATGAATGGTCAAGTAGTTTTCTGCTCCTGTACATACTAATGATGGAGATGTTTTTCCACTTTCAGGGATCGAAACATGTGTATAGAAAGTATGTGCGTCCATTTTCCTTAAACATCAAGCAAAAATTGATAGAATTCTGAATATTATGTCCAAGGAATTTGTAAGTGTGTGCTTTTAGTATGATCTCTTAAGGCATGTTTTCATGAATGTATTTCTGATGGAAAACATATTTTCACTAATAAAACCAGACTAAGTTCGTGAGCAGCCATGAAGATGAAATTCATTTCATAGAGAACATGGCCACCAGGGGTGCTTCAACAGGTACATAATTTGAAACAAACTCTCTAGACTGACAAACCCTCTGTTTTAGGCTTTAGGAATGCCTGTGCAGGGTATTCCATATTCCGGTTTGGGAATAAAAAAACTTTAGAGAAACTGTAGTAACAACTGGGTGCGAATGATAAACATCAAGACAAATTGAGCACTGCTTTAATCTTCTTCTTGCATGATCTCATATCTTACCTCTTATGTCATGTATTTGTCTCATCAAAGGCCTCAATCATCTGTGGTCAGTCCTTCACTAATTTTAAACTACAGACAATAGTTTCATCACCTTAAATTTGTAAGCTTTAGCAGGTTTTCTTATTGTAGTCTATACAACGTCATATTTTACCCATCCTGTGGTTTATGTCGCCACAACATAGATATTTGTGTGATATTCTTCTTATTCTGCCCAATAACTTTCAGCTTCAATGCAAAGCTAAACTGTTTGCCCGTGTTTGGAACAGCAAACTATATAATAAACGGTCCTGAGCAATCAGGAGCTGTCAATGCAACGATCGAATGTCCAAATACAATCACAACTGAAGAGGCTGGCGCACCAAGAAATGAATCTTGAGCTCGACTTCTTCACTCTTTCACTCTCTGAAGTGTGTGGCTCTGGCACAGGAAATACCATCTGTGTCGATGTTCTTTCTCCACAATGTTTCTTTTGTTTATTTTTCCAGCTTGTTAGTGTAATGTGAATATGACGGTTCCTTGAAAAGCAGAATGCTGAAAGGTAGATCAACATTATCAAGCCATTTATTCTGCTGACATGAGATGCGGTGGTTTTACATGCTGTAGCAGCTGACTGATTTGATGTAGATTAAACAAGGATTCAGTTGGTTGCCTTAACTGTGTTATTACTCAGCAGGCAGCACAGCAGTACCATCTGACGTAAGAAATCAATTCATTTTCATCACGTTACAGTTAGAGTTGTACAATCTCTCCGTCCTCTATAACACAAAAAAGTTTATTCCTTCCATACCTTTTATGATTTTGGTATCCCTTTGCCTATCAATTTACAATAGTATCTTTATGAAAAAAAGAGAATTTTATTTTTTTACTCTTATTATTGATTTATCTTTACAGTTGAGGAGGCGATTGCTTCATCCATCATTCGGATCCAGATTATCTCTTGCGAGGAATTCAGGCCTAGAAAATTTCATGACTCTCCTATGGTGGGAATTGAGCTTTTTTTTGTTATCAGAAAAAGATTCTTTTTTTTTAAAAGAGTCTTTACAAATTCCAGTTTGAGGACTATCCCGAGAAGGCGAGAACAGAAACCACGACACACATAGGACACAAAGAAAATAGACAAGCATATTACAGAGGATATATATGGAGTGATTTACGTACGTAAGCAAGTTTTTAATGGACAACCGTCTTGCAGAATCAGAATCTTCGACATAACGAACGAAGACATATTATTGGGAGTAAGAAAGCTACTGTTTTTAATCTCTAAATCTTATATTAAAATCTTATATATAAAGTAGATTTAATAAAATTTAATCTTTAATCTTATTAACAAACTTTCAATATCATATTGATCACAATTTACTCTTGTATCATCTTTAAGTAGACCCTACTTATTAAATGTATAATATTTCCTTTTATTTATATCACTCCCTACAAGTAGAAAATATAGAAAAAGATTCATGGAGCTTATTTTTAGGAGTTTATCAGTTGAAGCTAATTTTTTAAATATAATTTTTAAAATTTAGGAAAGAGACTTTTAAAGTTTCTCTGGGATGGTGATCTTATATATAATAAAGGAGAAGCTATAAACCGTACTATAGCTTTTATGCCTATCAGTGTGTGTCTTCACTTAGGTCTTGTTTGGTTCTTTAGTCCTAAATTTTAGTCCTATCACATCACATGTTTGGATGTTATTTTAAAGTATTAAATATAGACTATTTATAAAACCCATTATATAATCGATGGATTATTCGCTAGACGAATCTAATGAGTCTAATTATGCCATGATTTGACAATGTGATGCTACAGTAAACATTTGCTAATCATGAATTAATTAGGCTTAAAAAAATTGTCACATGAATAATCATCCAATTCTGTAATTATTTTTATAATCAGTTTAAGTTTAATCCTTCAAATTGATATCCAAACATCGAACTAAACTTTAGTACAGTAACAAAACATCACCTTAGACTGGTCATATTCGCAACTTTGGACAAGGATTCAAAAGTAGTACGTGGCAACGACAATCCCATCCATAGTCACAGGATCAGTCCAAATGTATCAAAACACATACCAACAGTGGGGCTAATCACAGAGAGAGAACTGAATTGAACAGAGGTATAATAAAATCGAACTTACAATGTTTCAACAAAATCGTTCATTGATAAATGAAAAATGGACAATTATAATCTCTTTAGTTAGGAAGAGATCATGGACATAACCATGGTGGAATATATGAATTTTGACAACTAAATTGAAGACTCATCTCAGCTAATGGAAAGAATATAGTTAGGACTTAGGAGCGCAAGTAATGAGGTTGTTTACCAATCCTTCGGAACTGCTTTCAGCTACCAATCTGTGACCAAATGTTTTGTTGAACTAGATCACCACCATCTCTGACTTTGCCACCAAAAATTTCAATAATTAAAAAGAATAAATTATTATGTACTAGGACCAACAACTATTCTTTGGTAAATAACCGGCAAAATAAAGGCTTCATCCACGTTGAGACTCCAATGCTTCCCTTGGTAATCACTTCTTATCCAGGTGCATCTGCTCAAGCCAAGCACCAATTACCGTCTGGTCCAGTAAGTCACCCTGATTGTTCAGGTCAGTTCTGTTAATCAATGCAGAAGTGCCAGCCGTGCCTTGTATTTCGTTCTTCTTGCCATTAAGCTCAGCATGGCTCACCAGTGGCTGCATCCATGACACATCTGTCTCCACTTCTCCAAACCTTGGTTGTGTAGGGCGCCTCAAGCGGACAAGCTCCTCACCATTCATACCCCAATCAACCTTACCCATAGGGGAACCCACAGTGCCCCATGAAACAGAATTCCGCGGTGACCCAACAGAAGGCAGCTGATGCTTATTAAGGGAAGAGAAATGCTCATACATCTCTTGCTGTGTGGCCAGGGCTCCTACATGGGCACTTAGTGGCGATGTAAGAGAATCCATGGCATGGGGGGACCGGGGAGACATGACACCAAATGGAGAATGTGACATGGTTGATGGATCAAGAGCCCTCGGAGAGTACATTCTGTTAGTGTTAACAGGTGATAAGAGGCCCTTCTGTTGATGAAGCTTGTTAAGGAGTGCAGATTTGTGGGCAGGTGAGTAGACTGAGTGACCTTGGTCATTAGGGAACCTTGGTGACATTGCCATGTCTGAAGCAAACATGTCTTCAAGATTGGATGAAGCAATTGTTGGCCTGATGCTCAGACCAGTAGAAAGGCGGGGTTGGGATCGACTGCTTGGTGGGAGGCTGAGTGCACCAAGATACTGTGACTCCCATTCAAGGAGCATGCCAATGTCATCAACAGCAGCATCCCTAGCATTGAAAGAAGAACGCAGCCTGCTACCTTGGAGCCAATGAGCAGCAGCAGCAGCTCCACCATTGCTCCCAGCAGATGGGGACACAGGAGGCGGTACAAAGTGTCTAGTAGGAGAACCAGGAATAAGCCCCAGCATTCCAGCAGCCGAAGTCATATCAATGGATGAAGAGGCACGGGGAGACAGCAGACCAGCACCACTGTTGTAAGGCACATGACGGAGCTCATCCTCATCATGGGCAAAGAAGCAAATGCGGCGAGCACAAGCTGTTCCCTCCTTGCATAGCCTAGTGCGATACTGCGACGGGTGTAGCCAGCTCTCAACACGCCATGTGAGAACTCGCAACTATCGCCACTAGGACAGCCACCAGGCCGGCGAAAGTTTGGACAAGGCACAGCAGTATATGGGTGCTTGCGGGGATCACGGCGGCGAGCGTTCTCGCCTGGGTGCACAAATGGGCACTCAGTCCAGTCATGGGAGTAGGCACGGGAACACGGACGCACCTTGAAAGCGAACATGCGGAATTCGTCTGAGGCATACACACTGCTCTTGATGTCAGGCAGAGTTGGATCCACCGGGTACTCCTTCTTGACACGGTCCACAGTGATGGGAGACAGCGAGGACGAACGCGAGGAGGGCGACCTGTTGCCCTCATCTGGTGAGGACGATAGCGGAGGGGACGACGACCCTGAAGCAACCGAGGTCGCCACGGCGAGTGCTCGACGACGGCCAAGAAACACCTCGAGATCGCCCAGGGCATCTGGTGAAGACGGACGAGCTTGGATGACGTCGGCAGGGAAGCGGCCGGCGGAGTCGGGGTAGACGGATCGGCACCAGCGGCCAAAAGTAGCTTGACAACAGCGACGGCGTTGCGCGAGCCACCAGAGGCGGCGCAGTGGAGGGCGGTGGCACCGTCGACTCCGGGTCGACGGTTGACGTCGACGCAGCCCAGACTGACCAGCAGGGAGACCACCCCCGCGCTGCCGTAGGTTGCCGCCACCATCAGCGGCGTGCGCGGCTCGTACGCCTTGCTCCGGCCATACCACAGCCCGACCCCATCAGCCAACTCGACCACCGCCTCGCCTCCCTCCGCGAGCGCCGCTTTCAGCACGTCAACATCATCCGCCGCCGCAAGCTCCAGCAGCGCCGCCAGCCTGTCCATCCGGCCGCTGACGAGTGGCGGCTGCGCCTCAACAACAACATCAGCAAGGTCGCCCATTATCCCTCACCCGCTCACAGGATAAGCTCAACGCATCTGCAGAACCAGCCCGAACAACCATACATGTTTTACAGATTCAGAAAGCAGCGAGCTACTAAATCGAGATCACGAAATAAAGGCGAACCAAATAAACAAAAGGGGAAGAAATCAACCCGACGCATCGGAGCTCGGGCTCTCGGAAGTGCAACAACCCATCCAATCCGGATAGGGCCGCGAGCAATCGCCGATTTAGACCGGATCGACAGGAGAAAGGAAAGCAATAAAAGAGCAGTATATCGTATTTACCTCCCGCAAAGGGTTGATCCAAATCGAAATCAAATCCAATCAAGCCGGATCCACCGGGCTCTTCTCTTCCTCCCCCCGCGACGGTCGCCGTCGCCGTCGCCGTCGCCGGCGGCTCCCCCTGGAGAACAGAAGAGATAGAGAGCAGCAGCCCAGCGACGAGGAGGGGAAGGAAGACGACTCGCCGTTTACTGGTGGTGGCGGCGGCGAGGAGTTTAATCGTCTAAATTCCTCGACCAACCACTACATCGCATCACCTCCGCAATACGACCCGCAACCCTTAAAACCCACTGACATGTGGGGCATGGACAGCTTGGACCCACCTGGAGGCGTATGGGGGATTAGTGGGTGGCGTGTCCTGGATTTTCTCAGGGGAATTTACTGCGTGGTGGGGCCCATGGGGGGATTCAAACAGGCGCGTGGTGCCGGTGCACGGTGCGGACCTACCGCTCGCGCTCGCGGTGGGGGCCGCGCCCGCTCAGCGAATCGACACGCGGGCGCGCATCCGGCCGTCGGATGTGGGGACGGACGGTCAGGATCGGCTGTTGCACGTGGCGGGGCGGGGATTCGGAGCCGAAAGCCTCGGTTGTATCTCCGCCGCCGTACGGGAGGTCGGCGACGGTGAGAAAGGTCGTCGTCGGTGGCGAGCCGTGGACGCGGTCCACTGGCCCGCCCGCCGCAGAATATGACAAACGTGCGCGGCGCGTGGGCGCGGTCGACTGGGATATTTTTTTATTTTATAGGCCATTTTAGATTACATTTTTAAAAATAAACCTACTAAAATTGTTAAAAATAAAATTGCATAAAATTGTTTTTGACAGATTTACTTTTTAAAACATATTTTTAAAAGTTTCAAAAACAATAAAAATTCGGGTGGACTAGACTTGAGTGGCGTTGGTGGAGTTCGGGTGGTGGGGTCAGAATGGCAGTGAGATGTCTGTGAGTGGACGTGTGGGACGGCAGTGAGATATCCGAGAGTGGGTGTGGGGCCAGAATGTCAGTGAGATATCTGGGCATGGGGTGTGGGACCAGAATGTCAGTGACCGCGACGGAAACTGTCCGTGGTTTGCGTCCTCTGTTTCATACTTTCATTTCGTTCGCTTGTTGGTTTTGAGGTTTTCTGCTTTGGATTCCTCCACTTTTCGTACTCCAATGACTTTATTTCTTTCATTTAGCCGTATTATTATTTCTTCTTTGAAAGAAAGCTGAAAAGAACGACAATTATATTTGTCCGGGCCTTTAGACTGTTTTCACCACAACTAAGGCACTAAGCTAATGCGGTGAAATAGGTTGGATTTTGACGTCCCTCGAATTGTTCGAGTAATGACATTTTGAAGACTATTGTTTGAAAATGGTAGGAACACTCGGAGCTTTCTTGTTTGATGACGAGTATATATTACCATGCATATGCTTTATAATAAATAACCTAAGCACATACGTTCTATATTAGATTTACATTTTATTTATTTGAACAATGTATGTTATACCATAAAATGTATTGCTATTCAATTGCAGAAATACTTACATGGATAAAACGATATGTTGAGCACATCAAAGCATTGCAGTAAGGGAATAATCGGATAATCGTCAACGTCTCATAAGTTATCCTTCATTTATGTCAAACTCAGTGAAAAGATCGAGCCGTCCTATATCATTGTTTCTCGCTAGTTTCACAGTAGATGTAGTTCTCTCGTCTCCCAACATCTACTAGTCAAGTATAATAGTGATGAGATGCACATTCAGTGGCGGTTCTACAGGGTTATTTTGGCCATAACACCCTTAATAGTTAAAAACAGTCCATTTTTGTAGTTTTTTATATTTTACGTGCTAGTTTATTTTATTAAATATGTGAAAATACTAGTACATATTAAAATAGATGAAAAATACTAATTATGGTATTATTTTTAACACATGATGTAACATAGATTACACTCCAATTAGCTACACTTATAGCTAGGGTTGTATTCTTTGATTATCCAAAAGAATGGTATGCAATTATATTCCATTTTTTATCCATTTGTATACGCTATGGTAATTATTGGAGTATTATCAAAAATATCTCGATTTTAATGAGAGAAACTATTTGTGAATTTGGTTTTAATGGATTTATAAAATTACGAGATATTATTACTATATTTATGTCATATTTAAAAAAATGTATTGTATTTTAAATTTAAAATCTTGTAAAATTTTAAAGTGTGGAATAGAAACACAAAAAAAATCATGGAGCCGCCACTGTGCACATTAGCGTAATATTGGATGTCGTTGTATATTGCAAGGCGAACATTGTTCAAATGATTGGACACAATTACTGTTGGCAACGAGGACACTTCCAAATTCCAATCGAATGCATAGTCATATAGATAAAACCAAACGATTCAGATGGTACTGTTGTATATTCCAATGTATATTATTGAGATCGAACCAACGGTGATGAATTACAATCCTGCAGGGTGGTTGCAGCCTTCAGGCGTCAAGCTACTTAAATGGAACAATCTACCGATTGCATGTACACTGTAAACCACAACAACGGGAAATCTTAAAGATTTTGCCACAGGTATTGCTATTTTCATGAGCTGATTCGCCCATTTTGGATGTATTTAATTACTGCAAAGCTTGAAAAAGAAGTACCTTGCTTGGAAATGCATTGCTGCCGATGAGACTGCTGCATTTGGGCACACTTTTAAACCAGTTCGATGATTTTCACTGCCACCTATGCATGTGAGACTGCGATCTATTCTGGAATTCGTTTTACTTATGCTCCTTTTTAGGCTGTTTTATGGTAAATGATATGACTAATTTCCTAAACACATGCACGATTATAGAGGGAACTGCATATACCCGAAGCTAGGATGCTTGGAAAAATATCCTGAAGTTGAGCAATTTCATCGAAATATCTAATATTTTATTTTATTTTTTCTTTTTCGTAATTAATATTTCTGTTTTTCTATTTACCATAACTGACTTTATCTCTAGTGAACCTAAGCCACTGGCAAAATTTTGAGAAAATTGATAATTTGCCATCGATAAATTTGGACTTTGATTACTTGCCACCTTAAATTTTGGCTTCGATAAAATAGAACCCTAAACTTCATCCTACTTGATTTTTTACCATTTTATCATATTTTAACTCAATTCTCATTTTCTCTCTAGAAAAAGACTAATCTATCTTCCTTGTTTATCCCTTATCCCTTCGATTAGAAAATGAAACGCCACGCTTATGTATAGCGAGAAAATGTTTTTTGATAGCATAGATTGGTCTTTTTTAGGGAGAGAAAAATGAGAAATGAATTAAAATAGGATAAAATGACAAAAAATCAAGTAGAATGAAGTTTAATGTGACATTTTATCGAATCCAAAGTTTAGGATCGTAAATAATCGAAGCACAAACTTAAAAATGGCAAATTATCAATTTTCTCCCAAATTTCTATAGCATGTAACCCCAAATTGACACTAATCTTGTGATTTGAAGAATTGTTTTCAATTTTAACTGTAGTTAAACCTCAACGTTAGCTGATTGCAAGTACAACTCGACGATTTTATCCTGCGAGAAGTCTGTGAAATAGCCTTTCCCGGCGGAGAGCCCGTCGGCGCCGGCGAGCCGCTCCACCATATCCTGCACCTGGTCGGCACCGGCCTTCGCCGGGTCGAGCAGGTTGCAGGCGACCTCAACGACGCCGTCGCTGTGAGCGAGCCCCATCGCCTGCACGGACTGGAGCCCACCGCCGCGCTCGCTGACGGCGCGGGCGATCCGCCTCGCCGCGTCGACATCACTGGTGTAGACGGGCACGTTGTAGTTGTCGACCCAGTCGGTGGCGCCGACGACCACCACGCCCTTGGATCTCGGCGACCTCTCCGGGCCGGCGTCCGGGGTGACGGGCAGGTTGCCCTCCTCCGGTGCTCCCCGCCATTGATCCCCGGAGGAGTTTGGCTTGAAGTAGCCGAGCTGCCTCCTGATGGAGGCCAGCGTTCTCCCCTCCCGGTGAGCCGCGCCGTACAGAAACGTCGGCACTGCGTCAAGTTCGCTATTAGAATCTAACCTTGGGAGGGATCGGAAGGAGAAGAGAAGAGGATCAGGGAGCAACCTTGGAGCTTGTCTCCGATGTCGGCGGCCACAGCTCCGGCGAGGGCGGCGACGTGGTGGAGGGAACCCTGGGCAAGAGGGTGGAAGCAGATGTGGTCGACGGCTCCGAGGCGCGGGTGCGTGCCTGCGTGCGCGCGGAAGTCGATGGCCTCGAGCGCGGCCCTAACCACGCCGAACACGGCGTACCGAAGCGGCGGCGGGGCGGGGAGGAGGGGCGCGACCAGCGTGTAGCCGACCCGGTTGTAGGCGTCGTCGGTGAAGCGGTTGACGATGACTGCGCCGCTCGCCGCTCGCTCGATTGTGCGCAGGGCGGAGGCGTTGCGGCTCTCGGAGATGTAGATCTTGCAGCACGCCAGCATCATCATGGGCCTCAGCATCATCTCCTCCTCCCCTCTTTTGCGGCTGCAGTCTGGAGATGACACCAATATTAGCTTGTGGATAGAGTTCATTTCAAAAAGGGTTAATAGCTTCTGTGCCACCGTTATTCTTCGTTTCGCCAAAAATACCATCAAAATTTCGCAAATAGCCGATATGCCATTATTATTTCAGATTCACTCCGAAATGCCATTTAGGCCCACCCGCAGAGATGTTTTTTTCGCAAATGCCCATACTACCCTTACACTGTTCATCTTCCTCCTCCCTCCTCTCCTCCTCCTTCCCTCCTCTATGTGCCAGCGCCTCCTCTCTGTTTCTTACAAGAGAAACGGATTTGATGAGCGAGAAACCCTCCACTTTTCCGCTTCCCTCCCGAACCAAGAGAAGCAATCCCTCATCGGTTGCCACCGGCCAACTTTCCAAGACCTCGTCGCCGGCTGCGGCCATGGCCTACCTCCCGCGGCATAAGCGCCACTCCAACGCCTCCACTGCCCCCACCAGTCTGACCCAAGCGCCTCCCTCGCTCTCCTCCTCTCTCCGCTCGCTCTCCCCCTCCTCCTCACGCCGGCCGCCACCGCCACGGCACCGCACACCGTCAGTCCGGCAATAGGATGATGGGAGGGATGATATACCACGTCGACTGTGTCTCTCGCTGGTCCCCCCTCCCGCCCTTCTCCGCCGACCCCGACGACGATGTGTCGCTCTGTCTCCAGCCCTTCCCCTGGGACACCATGGAGCACAAGACCGGAGCCAAGCCCTTTGCCCTCGTCCCTTCCTCCTCCGCCGCCGAAGCATCCCTCGGGTCTGCGGAGGAAGCAGCGTACGCCATCGCTGAGAAGTTCTTGCCGGACCTCGCTTTTCCTTGTGACATGCTCATCGCAAAGAATTGCTGCTAATGATGTCTGTGTAGTGGCGGATCACCCGTCACCATGAACTCTCTCCGCAAACTCGTGAAAGCAGGAGAAGAGGGCTCGAGGAGCCGGGTCTGTAAATTGTTCCATACCAATGTGCCCGCTGAGTGCTTGGATGCTATGGAGCAATCTGCTGCGAAGAAGATGGGACTAGAGTTTGATGGCGGCGCCAGGCGCTAGCACAAAGAGGAGGGAGGGAGGAGGAGAGGAGGGAGGAGGAAGATGAACAGTGTAAGGATAGTATGGGCATTTGCGAAAAAAACATCTCTGCGGGTGGGTCCAAATGGCATTTCGGAGTGAATTTGAAATAATAATGGCATATCGGCTATTTGGGAAATTTTGGTGGTATTTTTGGTGAAACGGAGAATAACGGTGGCACAGAAGCCATTAACCCTTTCAAAAAACAAAAAGATAAAATATGTCAAATTTGACTACCTTTCAAATTGGCCTTGGCTTAAAAACCTCCAATTCGGCTATGCACAAGTGTAAAGGCCCACAAATCTCTTTAAGCCCACCCATCTTTTAAATAATTAAGAAAAAACTCCACATTTGATCTGGATTGCTAGAAATTACCACATTAATAGTTTATATTGTGCCAAAGAAACCTTATAGAAATATATTTTAATTCAAAGAATGTTCGAATTAAAAAGGCATATTAAAAAGAGTACGGGAAGAATTGAAAAGGCATATTAATAAAAATTTCATGGTTAAATATTCCAATTACTAAATTCAGACTAAAACTAAAATTATAATAATTTTAAGAATTCAATGAGCTAATTATGTGCTATAAATAGTCCAACCACGGTATAAAAACTCTTACAAAATAAAAAATAAATAATTGAACACTAAATACCACCACAATGTATATAATAAAATCAATTTATATAAATGATACTTACAATATTAGTCTATAGTTATTTCCTATCTAATAATGTTTGTAGCAAAAGAAGATATTAAAAGTTAGAGAAAAGATTGAGGGAAGGAAAGAAGAAATTAGTAATAATAAATATTATTTTACTTCTTACGTACGTGCAGCTCGTAAAATTATTATGACTATTTTAAGACTTTCACAACGATTCAGCTAGTTTATAGAAATATTTTAAAGCTTATATTTTTTTCTAATTTGCATATTTGATGTTACGATAGTGTTAAAATACCACAATAGTGATGTTGTATTTCTCTACTGTTTTACTATGCTAAGTGCAGCCCTACAAGTCTCAAACTCTTAGACCTAATTAGATTGAGTTAAGTATTTAACTATTTAAACACTGATTAGTAACTCTTGATTAGATAATATTTCATAATAAGGCAGTGTTTATATAACTGAATGTTTGATAATTTGACACTTTTTAATATATTTTAATAGAATCATGTCATAAAAAATATGCTTAAAGCAATGAGAAAAGGAAGAGAAAATGAGTAGATGAGTTAATACAATCACAAAGATAGTCTATGGAAGAACCCTATTGAAGGGGTTAATTTTTTCCGTGCCATTACAATTTTTGTGGTTTGCCAATATGCCATCGATGTGTCACTGACACATAGGAACCGCCACAGTCACTGACAGTGGCATATAGTTAATTTCTGAAAATTATAATGACATGTGAGTAATTTTCCCTTGAAGATAATATTGTCATCGACATGGATGGAATTTTTAAGATAATTTAATAAACATATATTATTCTACATCAATACCATTTTAGATATATTTTAATTGTATATAAGCAGTGACCTCTAAAGTTTTGGTCACTCCGAGCCCCCAAATTCTTAGAACCGGTCTCACAACTATA
The DNA here is from genome assembly GCA_019279435.1 of Zizania palustris. Lineage (NCBI taxonomy): Eukaryota > Viridiplantae > Streptophyta > Magnoliopsida > Poales > Poaceae > Zizania > Zizania palustris. The sequence goes on from JAAALK010000282.1 coordinate 16,402,662, forward strand.
ATGCGATATGTACATTCTTGAATGCATATAGTTCAGAATCTTTAGAATTCAGGAATCACTTTGAGCAAAACACAAATTCGAGTAGCAAACAGAACCAAACAGTTTGCAATCCTTTAATCAGTAGGGACGATTGTACGTACATCTAAAAGAATTTTCGTGAACAAAGTGCCAAAAATATAAACCACAATCCTAGCAATCTTATCACTAATTTTCAGCTTGCAAATTTCCCTGCAATGAACTTACGACGATAAAAAAACTAAATGAAGCGGAAATACTGCAATAGGATATGGCAAAACATTGCGAACACAACACTAAATAGTTTAGTCCGACCTTCAGTTCTAGCAACATCCAACGGTGCAGATTGAAGAAAAAAAAAGAGAGACAATTAGGGTGTGTTTGGTTCATTGGATATCTTTGGATGGGATAGTTCATTCCATCCCGTTAGTTATTTGGTTAGAATGTGAATGAGATGACTACAAGAGAATATTCCTTTAATATGGTGGGTAGAGAGATTCATGAAATTTTTTGTATGAACTCATCTAATATTGGACGAGATGACATGTGGTCTTCTCATCGGTTATTACACATTTAATTTTTTGTTTATAAATATTCAAATGATTTTTACTCCTAAATTATTTATCCAATTTATGATCTAATTACATCATAGTATTGATTATAATTTAATCTATAAAATAAGATCTCATATGATTATATTTTTGTTAAAAAAATATATTTGACAAGTGGATCCCGCTGAATTTAAGCTTATTTCATACAAATTATATACATCTAACCAACACAAAAAATTGTCTCGTCCCATCAACTAAAACAAACACCTCAAATGTATTATATCCATGAATGAGATTATCCTATCCATCCTCGCCGTCAAACCAAATGGAACAGACCAATACATTCCTTTGAATCAAATAACACTTGTAAGGATGTGAAGAGTAATATTAGTTCCATGATCTTGTGAATATTTTTCACATTACAGTATACTATGAACTCGAGGCCACTAAACATGTGTTTGGTAGCCAACCGAACCATTCTACGTGGTGGGTCGGTTTTGATGCTTGGTCTCCAAATAAGTTGTACAAAATTTCAATAATGTGATACGGCGAGTAAACAACAAGGTGGCGAGGGACGAGGTAGGATGGGACAGGATGGTTCCGTTTTTTATAGTGTTTGGTTTAGAGTCAGGTGAGACGGAGTCGTCCCACTAAAGAATATTCCTCCAATATTCGAGACGAACTCGTCCCTTATCCCACCTCATGCTCAGAGGCTCCAAGACCGAGCTAGAGGTACCAGAGGTTCCAGTATGAAGGTTTTAGGGATGGAATGAAGATTTTGAAATGGACCGAAGGTGTTTCGGTGCGGGACGGAGGTTCTGGGGTAGAATCTCATTTCTCTCAACCCGCCAACCAAACATAAAACTAGAACATCCCCATCCCTCATAACCAAATACGAAATGGGACAATCCCATCCAAAAAACTAGAACAAATTCATCTCATCCTACTTTGTCTCCGAACCAAATGACACCCAAGAGTATCACTCAAATGCCTCAAAACGAAAACTTGGCAATGGGAGGAGAGATTAAAGCAAAAAAAAAATCACGCCATAAAAAACACAACCACATTCTTGTTGAGATTAACTGCATAGAAAGCATCGAGGTTGGAATATAAATACATGATAAAAAAAATATACATCAATGATCTGACAATAATAAAATATGAACAATGATTACCGGGTCGAGTGATAGGCAAAAGAAAGCTCGGTGTTGCACTTATGTTCAAAATTTCTTGCAAATATATGAAAGGAATTGTATTGTTCGAAAGAAACGTGCACTCGGATGATTCACGTAAAGTCATACCTATCAAACTACAATTCAAATACATAATGTAACTGTTTAAGATCACCATTGATTTGAGAGGAAGATATACCGGGTTTATTGGAACCACTATGAGACAGGGTAATCACTAATCACCACACAAATTATGGATGCAAAAATGAACAAGGAGGTGGAGAATTGGAGTGTTTATACATGCATGAATTAAGCATCAGCAGCACTCCAGCAGTAACGAGCAAGTGGGAGTTAAGAAATAGAGATTTAAGACTCAGATTTCGATTTCGTTTTCTGCATCTGAAAGAAGTTTAACTACCTGTTCATCATTCATGAGTTCCAGGATCGGAGCCATTCGACGGCCGCAATTGGTGTCCAGGGTTCGAGGAACGATATGGTCAGGGAGGCAAAGAATCATGAACAAATGTATTCTAGTCTATTTGAGTGTAAGTCGGGTTCATACCCATTTAGATATTTGGGGATTCCAATGCATTACAGGAAACTTAGGAATGCGGATTGGAACAAGGTGTTAGAGAGGATTGAGAAAAAACTGAGTAGTTGGAAGGGTAAGCACCTCTCTACGGGAGACCGCTTGGTTTTAATTAACTCAGTTTTGTCTAGTTTACCTCTCTATATGATGTCGTTTTTTGAAATTCCCCGGAAAGTTTTGGAAAAGATAGAGTACCTCCGATCTCGCTTTTATTGGCAAGCAGAGGAACAAAAGAGGAAATATAGGCTAGTGAGGTGGAGTATTCTGTGTCAACCAAAGGACATTGGAGGACTTGGAATTAAAAACATTGATGTACAAAATAAATGCTTGCTGTGCAAATGGTTGTTTAAACTGATCAATGAAGATGGAATTTGGCAACAAATTTTGAGAAGAAAGTACTTTCACAATAAATCCATTGGCCAAGTGGTCGGGAAACCTGGTGATTCTCACTTTTGGGCTGGGCTCATGAAGGTTAAAGAGCTTTTTTTATCTCAAGGAAAGTTTGTTGCTAAAGGTGGTAGCAATGTCAGATTCTGGGAGGATAAATGGTTGGGGTATTTCACGCTCCAACAGAGATTCCCCTCCCTGTACAACATTGCCAGACGTAAGCATACTCTTGTATCCAGTGTTTTTATTTCGGTTCCCTTAATGTGTCTTTTCGTAGGGGGCTATATGGGGATACACTTGGACAGTGGAACGCGCTAGTAGCCTTGTTGTTAAATGTATCTCTCAATAATGAGAAGGATATTTTTCATTGGAGTCTGAAACAAGATGGCGTGTTCACGGTGCAATCATTATATTCCCTAATGATTTGCAATGGACATGCCAAACAGGATCAGACTATATGGAAAATTAAAATTCCGCTCAAAATTAAGATTTTCGCATGGTACTTAAGAAGGGGGGTCATTCTTACCAAAGACAACTTAGCTAAGCGTAACTGGAACGGGTCCAAGTTATGTGTGCTTTGTGGCGTCAGGGAGACGACCCAACATCTTTTCTTTGAATGTCATTTTGCTAGGTTTATATGGCGTGTAGTGAGTCTTACTTTCGGGTTAAGGGCTCCCTATAGCATCGAGGATCTTTTTTCCCTTTGGCTTCAAGGGATTGATCCCAAATTAAGGTTGAAGATTCTTGTAGGTGCTGTAGCCATATGCTGGGCAATATGGACAAGTAGAAATGATGTTGTTTTTGACAAAACTCCCATAAAAATTTATATGCAGGTGCTTTACAGAGGAACCTACTGGTGTCGTTTTTGGGCGCTGCTCCAAAAGCGTGAAGAAGATGCCAAGGACATCAAGGATGGGTGTCGGCAGCTCGAGACCTTGGTGATGCAGATCTTCGTTTCACATGGGTGGCAATTTAGTAACAGGATTTCTCTATGAGTTATTGCTTTTAGTTTCTGTCTTTCCCCAACTGCGTTTGGGTTTGCATTGCCACATGTGGTCTCTTTTGGTTGTAAGACTTGTTTGATCGGTTGTGGTGGGCTGTCATCCTTTGGATGTAGGCCGGGACCTCTTTTCCCATTATCTAAAAAAAATGTTTACCGCGCTTGAGGGTGGCGTGTGCGCAGGGCATCACCGGCGGAGACTCCCAGGTGCGTCGGGAGTGAGGGATCGGCGACGGCACCCTGCGCAGCGATAGGGAAGGGAGAGCCGAGAGCAACTTCAACCGCATTGGATCGGGGGGAAAGGACGTGGGAGAATCAGGGAAGAAGATCGCGCATTCGCGCAGAGTGGCGCGTCGGGCAAAGCGCGACGCGGCCGAGATGGTCGGGAGAGGATCGCGGGAGGAGGGGCGTCTCTGTCGAGCGGGCAGGGAAGAAGGAGCGTTGCGCGGATCCGTCCGAGGGCGGCGGCGGCGGCGGGCGCGACTGTGGCGGCGGGCGGTGGCGTTGGACGGTTGGGTGCGATACGGCGATCGAGAGAGTCGGCCGCGGCGGCGACGGGAGGGAACTCCACATCCAATCTGAGTCGTTGATAGCCTTGATCCAACGGCCAAGAGTGTTTGGTGTACACATATGTTTGGTACACCTAGCAAAGAAAAACTGCTCGTTTTCAAACAAATTAATTTTTTGTATCATTATAATTTTTACGGTTTACTAATATATCATTTATGTGTCAGATATATTTATGTGTCAGAGGGCCACCACAGTCACTGATAGTAACATATAATAAATTCTTAAAAATTATAATGATATGTGAGTAATTTTTTGAGCAAAGATTTCTGATGTTTGGTGGGGCCATCTTTGATAACGCATTTTTTTGTACTGTATTTGATATTGTTCGTAATACGGCGTATGCTGTATAGCCAGCTCTTGCTACCGTACACAATACATTGACGCTGTGCTATACACAAGTACATAGATCATGCAATTATTTTCAATGCAAACCATTTAGTTGGGTTTAAAATGTTAAATTCAACTATGGTTAACTAATTAGTTACTTAAATTTAATTTACGAGTTGCCCAAATCTAAACTAGGGTGTTGGCATTCGGCAGACTTTTGTAAAATTCGGTCATAAAAATGAAGAACAAAATTGTTTGAAAAACTGTGAAGACCAAGCAATTCGGTTCACATGTAAGCAATTCCCGCTTTTTTAAGTGTAAATAAAAAGATAAAACCACTATATAAAAAACAACAATTATAATCATATTACACCCTGATAGCAGTTGCAACTTAACTGTTCAAACACAATATCTAATAATAGTTACGGCATGTTTGTTTATTTCTGCCAGTTACTTCTAGAATCTGAAGCAGAAATAAACGGTCTAGATTTTAGATTTTAGACTCAGATTATAAAAATCAATCAGTAGCTACAAAATCTGAAAATAAACTAGAATCTAGAAGCCGAAAAACATCAACTACTCAAAGTAAACTAAAACAAACATATTCTTAGTATATTTTGTAGTAACAAACTAACAATTATTAAGTCTCTTAAATACATTTTGTTTTTCTATTCGGTTAGCCAAGACATACAACCGAAATGACGAGACTAGATTCACTCAGTTATACCTGGAGACCTTTTTTTTTTGTTTTGCTCTAATTCAGTCCGTTTTTTTGGGTATTATTTTCTACACGAAAGCTACTATCAATGCACTTTCCGAAGGCAAGTTATTCTGCTATTTTTAAAATTCATCTATAAATAAATGAATTTAAAAAATGTCAGCGTTCACAAATAGAGGAAGTACTATTTTTATCGGAGGTGATTATAAATACCCATCTAACTTTAATTGCGCTATACTAGCTGCTCGCCTAAACAGAGGCCTAAAGACATGATTTTCGAAGGAATTTTAGAGGTTTTTGTTGAATTCCCGTGTTCTAAAGAGTAAAGAGCACTGGAGCCTAGCCTAAACAAGATGGCAAAATCCATTTTCGGCGAGCAGGTTGATCATTTCCAATAACTAATCATGTCATGCCACAGTTTAGAAAGAGCTTATAGCCATAAAAAAATTTCGTTGAGAGGAAGATAATTGCTAAAATGCCTCTTAATTAGTTGGCACGCTCACTTTTGCTACAGAACTTGGCTACTTTGATAAACTGGCCAGCGTACAACCACGCATGGTGTCAATGTGTCATACTAGATCATTTGCCACAACACCAAGCGAAATGACAAAATTGCCCTCGTCTCCTTCCATATACGATTTTTTTAAATAATAATATATATTTAAAAAAGTTCAAATCTATACGAACGTTTGAAAAATTTGCAAAAGTAGCGTGCGGTCGGCACTTGAAGTCCCGACTGGATGCCATGTTAGCTCCAGTAGGCACTTTCGACTGGAACTGACGTGGGAGAATCTGATAGAGGGGCAGCATCCAGTCGGTATTTGAAGTGTCAACCGAAGCTGACGTGGCATCTAGTCGACACTTCAAGTGCCGACCGCATGCTATTTTTGCAAATTTTTCAAACGGCTATACAAATTTGATTTTTTTTAAAAAAATATCATTTTAAAAAATTCTTCCGTATACTTCTCGGTTCTATAAAAATATAACGACCTAATATCTAATTTGATATTTCGTAGTATAACAAATCTAGACAACCTATATTATAACACCGAGTAAATATTACATTACTCCGATAGCTCTATCTCTTCTTCAATTATGATAATGCTACATCTCTACATTCTAAATTTCCCACTATCTTACATTCCTCTTTGGGTAGTTTCTCCTGAAAATTAGAATTAGATAGTGAGTAGCCGACGAGAACATGGCTTCAACTTATGGTACTAGTTGAGTTTTATAACTTAAAATAAGAAAAAATGTAGTCGTTTAATTTTATAATTTGAAATAAAATTTTTTAATCCATTAATCTATTAAGTTTTATAATTTGAAATAAAAATATACTCCTCCGATTTTCGAAAGGAAGTCGTTTTAGGACTATTGTTGTGTGTATTCCGAATGTTTTCAATGTTTTTTTCCTTAAATCGGTACTTTCGGTAACCGATGGAACGTAAAGAGATTATTAAATCTAGTTATCATGCACCCTATTTAATATGGACAAACATATAAATATATACATTAATTAAATCTTCCTTAATATCTAAAATTATGTCCAAAATTATCTCTTTTTAGAAATACATAATCTCCTAGGCATTGCTGGTTTTTGAGGCTTGTAGTTACTAGGGTTACTATAAGCCGGTTAAATTAGTAGGGAATTACCCAACTTTGCCACTGAATTGTTCGCCCGTCTCGCCCCTCGTCGCCTCCAACGGGGACGGCGCCCTCCCGTTCCTCTCGCGGACAGGGCGACGTCGCCAGGGAGAATCCCCGTCAAACTCCTCTCCCCGTCCCGGTCACCGCCGCGTATCGCGGTCTACCCCGCCGCCTCCCACGAGTCTACGCCGTCGTCTGCTTCCCTGTCCTGTTCGACGCGTGCCTCTCACTTCTCGGCCTGGTTCGACGCTTCGCTCTTCCGCCCCGTCCTTCTCGAGCTACAGGTGTCGGTCGGGGCGACTCAGCCACCATCGCGTCCTTCCCGCGCTCCCGGCCACGGTGTCCGTCGGCGGCGGCGCCAGATCCCACTCCCGGCCTGCTATCGCACTGCAAGGTGAGCCCGATCTGGATCACGAGATTTTCATTACGGATGTAACTTTGCTTCCATTGCGGTGTGATGTCGACGCGTCCATGATTTGTAAGAAACGTGAACGTGCAGTGATTAATGATAGTGTTTTGGTAATAGTGGAGATGCATCGAGATTGTAATTGCCTGTGTCAAAGATTGTTGCTTTGTGCGAAGGGAACTTTGAACATTGTAATGGCCTGGTTCTGCGCAGCATAAATCATTACTCTGATAGGATTGTAATACTGTTAAGGCATATGGTGTTCTGGATCTAGGAACATATTTGGATATCTTTTGATGGATCATTTGATCAAATGTACCACCCCATATTCCCATGCAAGTACCTGAGGGTCTTTAATAAAAGTTTACCTGTTTTTGCATTCTCTAGATATGTGCTGTGTGCTTTGTTCATGAGAACTAGCAGTTGTAGTCCATGCAATTCTCACTGTTGTTTTAATTAATTCCATTTCTGTCATGCATCCTGTTGCCTAATATGGATTTTGCATGCGTTTGTGAGAAATGCATACAGTTGTAAAGAACTGTCATGCATCTAAATTGCCATGAACTATTTTTTCTCTCAAATCTGAAAATTTCAGTTCTCTTATACTGCCATTGCTGCTTGTAAAGTTGTAGTTTTGTTAATTATTTATTCCTGCCAAAATGTCATACTTTAAAGCCTCTTATCTTCCATTTCATTTTGTAGATCGAATTTGTGAAAAAAACTGCTTTTTCAATGATAGATTTTGGCACAAATGAATCTGACAAATTTATAATAAGTTGACTTTAGGTGCTGTGAATTATTCTACAGTTCTGGACATATCAAGGCTTCAATTGTTAATTGGACTGGAATTCTGGTCTCACTAAAGCAAAAACAAACTATATCCTCACTGACTCTTGCGGTATGAGATATTTTCCCTTCTATCTTCACATCAAGTTGTTTGCAAACTTGTAGTGGGTTTATGTTGCTGTCCAGGCTATATGCATGTGATTTGACAAATCATGCACCCGTTGGCTAATACACCCCATATCCTTTACAGTTTTTTTACAGATGGATACTCTTGAAGTCAAGAATGATGAGGAGTATCAGGTAGAATGTTTATTTGTATAGTTATGCTTTTTTGCTCAGCTATGTGGACAACCATTGCGGGTTACAATCTGGTAAATTCTTTTGTGCAGATGGACCTTATTGAAATCAAGGATAGTGAAGAGCATCTGGTAGAGATGCTTGTTGAGCAGCCACGTTTTCTAGAACCCATATGTCCAGAGGAGGTCAATGAAGATACACGAGTGTACCCACGTGTAGGGGATGAGTACCAGGTGGAAGTTCCAAATCTAGCAACAGAAGAGGAACGCATGAAACTAAAGTCATGCCCCATTGATGACATCAGAATGCTTGGTTTTGACTATCCTATGGGGGTAGGATTACCTGTTCCAGTCACATGGACCCATAATACAAGTAATCATGTAAAAAAAGAGAAGATGGGATTTTCAGAACGCAGTCCTTGTTCTTTACAAGATGAATGCAACAGACACATCGTGGAAAAGATTCCAAGAAATGTTCTGGATTGTAAGGTTGAGTGTGATGAGCAAGATGATAAATTCTTAAAATCTGCTGGGCAAGATTTGCACTGGTTACAAAAGAGGAAAACCAGTGATTATATTCCTCTGCCTTGTTTGCCTAGATATCTTTGGACTGATGAAGAGGCACATACCTTCCTTCTTGGTCTTTATATTTTTGGCAAAAATCTTGTGCAGGTGACGAAATTTATGCAATTTAAGACAATGGGAGAAATTCTATCCTACTACTATGGAGAGTTCTTCAGATCTGATGCATATAAACGATGGGCTGCATGTAGAAAAGTAAGAAGCAGGAGATGTATACTTGGGTTGCGCATATTTTCTGGTTCAAGACAGCAGGAACTGCTGTCACGTATGCTTGCTGGTATAACAAGGGAAGTTCAAGATCCTTTATTGGAGGTGTGCTCAACTTTCTTCTCCTTTTCCCTTCACAGTTAAATGTATTGAAGTAGCGAGCATTAATGCATTGAGAGCTGATGTTTACAATCAATTATCAGTTTTTATATTTCTGCACTTCCCATTATCCTAAGAACACTTTGGGTATGACCCTCCATTAGCATTAATGCACTAGTATTTCATGATAAAACCATTAAAATCATGCTTTTCTGCTTTTGAAGAGGCCCAACATTAAGTTATGTTTGTCATTTTTCTCAAGAGGTATATGGTGTGCTGCAGGTCTTTAAGACATTCAATGATGGAATATCTACTTTTGAGCAGTTTATTTTATCCCTAAGATCCACAGTTGGTGCACAAGTTCTTGTAGAAGCAGTTGGAATTGGCAAGGGAAAATATGACTTGACTGGATTTGCATTAGATCATAGTAGAAACCATGGTATCTCGAACCGCGCCGAAATTCCTATTGGCAAGGCTTGCTCGTCACTTTCATCTGGAGACATCATAAAGTTTTTGACAGGTGATTTCAGACTAAGCAAGGCAAAATCTAATGATCTATTCTGGGAAGCTGTTTGGCCTCGCTTGCTTGCAAGAGGGTGGCACTCGGAGCAACCTAAGGATTCTTCTCTAGTTGGCAAGCATGCTTTAGTGTTCCTCATTCCAGGTGTAAAGAAATTTTCTAGAAAGAAGCTTGTCAAAGGAAATCATTATTTTGATTCTGTTAGTGATGTCTTAAGCAAAGTTGCATCAGAACCAAGATTGCTTGAATTTGGAGTTGAAGATGGTAATGGTGAAGGTGGGTTCAAGATTGAAAATGGATGGATCCATGATGCTGAACTTGACAAAAGCACAGTTTCTGACAAGAAATCTCCTTGCTATACCCGACCTAGTGAACCTGGGTGTTCGCCAGAGCTAATGAAATTTACTGTGGTGGATACTAGTATTGTTCAAGGAGAAGAACCATGCAAGGTGAGATCACTAAGAAATCTGCCAACAGATGCCAGCCATGGTTACATGTCTTCACCATGTTCAGGAGACTCTGGGAGTCACTGCTCAGAAGAACACTCCAATTCAGAGGACAGCTCTCAGTCTTATGAACATATAAATACAAGTCAAAACACAGCAGATGATAAGCATGTCAATGATGATAAGAAATGTAAGCCCCCAACAGGTGAAAAGATGGATGTTGATGTACTTCAGAAGAATTTTACCTTTTCAGGCACAGTGACATCAATCAATGGTCAGATTTCAATTGGTCAAGGTTTCAGCACAATGAATAAAGTTTGCTCTTCAACTGCAGCTATTCTTCCTGTTGGTACTCAAAGGGTCCAAGCTACTAATTCTTCCACTGAAATAAACTTTCAATTTGATCAAAAGGTAAGCCCTGAGCCCCAAGTTTTCTTAGCATCTGTGTCAAAGAGAAGAAGATTAGTTTCTTGTAAGAATGAGAGAACTGGACGCAGAAACACTGTTGTCAATAGAAGACATCACAGGAAGCAAGTCGACACCCCACTGCCACTGCAACATAATGTGTCTGGAGCAAACGAAGCAAGTGCAGGGGCTAAGCCCTTCATATGGAGTGCAATTCCGAACTCATCAACTAACATAAGCTTTGACATGAACAACAATCAGGCATATCACAAACAGTTTTCCAATGTGCCCCCTACTGATGAAAAAATGGTTTACAAGGAAAAGTCCCAAAATAAACATGTTATTGATCTGAATATTCCACATATGCCTTCTGATTATGAATCAGCTGCGAGCTACAACTACCTTGTGCCTCCACCTGAAAAGAATACACAAACCATGGATAGACCTATACATTCTGCTGAAACCAAGGAGATGGATGACTGTCCTCCAGATATAAACGCCTGTTGTAATGAACTCTTGAGCGAACAGCTTTCTTTCAACTCAAGGAGGCAGAGTACCAGAAGTCGCCCACCAACAACCCGAGCTCTAGAAGCTCTTGCTTGTGGTTTCATTGGGACAAAACAGAAGGGTGGGGAGACAAACTTTCCATCTTCAAGCAAGAGCAGCAGACCTATCCGGCGACTGCGGAGATTAACTGATGTTGCAATGCCATTTCCTTCTGATGGTGAGGGAAGCAGTTCTCAGTTTTCTGATCCAGCCGTCATTGTCAATGATTGGTGCATGAGTAACCCTCAGTTTCAAGTTGTTGACAGTGCCCCCTCAGGTAAGTCCATCGATCAAGGGACTCTTGAGTTGTTTGGGGCAGACAAATCCACTGATAAAGTCACTCATCAATTGTTTGACACACCTTAGATCACATGACAATGAGCAAGACATTCCATGCCCAGCTATTTCCTTGGATTATTCAACCTCTTACATAATGGATTAGCTGCTGTTTAACAGAATGATATGATATTATGGTCAGAATGAATACTGTTTCGTCAAGAATAGAGGGGTTATACAACTTATTGCCAATTTCAGCTATCTTTGCTGCATGTCTCCTACTGTTGATGCTCCATACCTATCAAGAAAAGATGGGTCCAATGAACTATATAGATTTTACAGATTTTGACCATCAGGTCAACCTTCTGTGTCTTGTCAAGTTTTTTTTCTTGATAACTTGAAGTGAAAAGAAAACAATGAGCGCAAGACTCATGCTCTCTCCGTAGGATGTCGCCTGGTGAAGCTTTTTACCTTCTTTTGGTGTTTTTTGATGAACATTTACCTGGAGTTATACTCTCTGCCTTTTTACATGTACTATGTGGAGTGACTGGAAAAGTGTGTAACAATGCACCCATATAAGAACCATAGTGTAGCTGGGGACTCTAAAATCTTGTCCAGCAAACCTTAAATTCAGATTATAGAACCCAAAATACATAAGTTCTATTCATGTTTGGTCTTATTTCGCGCCAAGTTCAGTTCCAAGGGTTCAAAATGTTATTGATCGAGTGGGACTACACTTGGCTGGGATTGTGTACATCTTGTGGCATAGATTTGTTTTGGAAAAATTGATCGTATATCTTTTATTTAGATAGAAATTAAGGATTTAGATCCAGTCATTATAAAAATCACTTTAATTGGATGCGTACGCGTCCAAGTTATTGACATTGCATTACTTCAAGTGTTAGGTGGTGCTTGGTTCAGAGTCAGGTAGACAAAAATCACATAATTGTTCAAACATAAAATATTTCTCTAATATTTGGGATGAGCTTATTAAAAAAATAGACAAATTTGTCTCACTTCACATAAGAAAGCTCTACGGAGGGGCTTAAGATTTCAAGATGGTTGGGATAGGTGAGAGATTTTGAGGTGGGCCGGAGGTTTTAGGACGGAGCGAAGATTTTGAGGCAAAGACAATATCATATTTCTTTCAACTCACCTATCAAACATGAAACTGAAATATTTTCATTACTATCAACCAAAACAATACTATCCATTCCATCTAATTGAATCTTATATCACATGTTTAATACTCCGTATTTCAACGAATCACACCACCGACAGCCCGGTCCCACCTCTCACCTGTCTCACGACGAGACGAAGCAGTCAAGCAGACGACGTCACACTGACAACCCTACACACGGCTGCCGGTGGGTGACTGCCATAACGGCAACACTCGCCTCCCACCCAGACCCCCCAACTCCCCTCTACTCTTTTCTCCACGCTCCCGCCGGCGGCCGCCACCGCCGCTGGAGAGACCTGCGGCGATGGAGAGCAGCAGCGAGGAGGAGCTGGAGGAGGACTTCCCGGGCCACGAGTGGATCACCCCGCAGTCCTCCATCCGCGCCGCCTACCAGTCGCAGACCGAGAAGGTGTCCTTCCCTCCCATCCCCCTCCCCTCCTCCTCCCTTGCCACCCTTTGTTAGCTACTTCCTGTTTGGCGTCTCATCCCTTGCCGCTGTTCTGTCTACGTGCTTGCGGCGCTCGAGTTAGATTGCGATTTCGGATCTACAGTGTTGCAAGGGGCAAGCGGTTAGGGAAACGATTCTATGCAGCATTCCACTACCGATCTCTTTTAGCAGTTTCTGATTTATGAGTTCGTGATTTGATTGTATAGCGTGCTGTGTAACACAGTCTGGTGTAAGTGGTAGCTGAAGCTTACTGCAACGAAATCTGAAGTACAACCTAAACTAGCTTGACCTTGGTGCAATGAGGTGTTGGTTGATTGTTTTGCCTTCGTCTGTGTCTGTTGGGGACTCCGGTGATTGCTGAAACCTTCTTAACAGTGTGATGATGGTACTCGTTGATACTAGCTACTGTGTTTAACAGGGTATCAGGAAAATTTGCTCTGAGCTACTGGAATTGAAGGATGCTATTGAAACTTGTGTGGGAATATGCAGTCCAAATACCACGCTTTCCTCAGGTGAATGCTAATTACTGATTTACTCGTTCCCTTCTGATAGCAGAGAAAATATTGTTGAATGTTTCTTCTATTATTGAGGTTTGCACCATTATCTGAAACATGAATGTTAAATTCCATTAGCCGACCCCCCCCTGAGTGCATCAATATTTTGTTAACATATGATCCTGCTTTATCTTTGAGTCACTAGAATTTGGATTGTAGTATAAAATGTTTTGTGTTTCTTCCTACTTTGCTGTTTTTATCTACTGAAATATTCTCATGTTTGTTTCTTTATACAGAATATCTGAGGAGGTTGTTGAGGCAGAACAAGAGTTAATTGAGTTACAGAAGCATGTGTCTTCCCAGGGTATTCTTGTGCAAGATCTTATGAGCGGTGTGTGCCATGAACTTGAAATGTGGCAAAAATATTGCAAGGATGAACATGTGGAAGAGAAGGACCTTCAAACAGAATTGAATGAAATTATGTCCTATGATGCCCAAGATTCCAAGGTAAGTTTTCTGGACAATATAGACATTTTGCTTGCGGAGCACAAATAGATGAGGCATTGCTTGCCCTGGAAACCGAAGAAAAGAAATATATAGCTAAAGATGATTCAGGCAAAGAATCAGATGCAGAGATTTCTGCCCACAAGACAGCAATAATCAAAAGGAAATCAATTCTTGAGGATCAGCTTGTTAGGTATTCGGAACAACCTTCTTTATCTATTACTGATCTAAGGAAATCTTTGTCTGGCCTAATTAAGATTGGCAAGGGTTCTCTAGCCCACCAAGTACTTCTAAAAGTTTGTGGGTCACGTCTTCAGAAAAATGTTGAAGCATTTCTTCCGACCTGTTCAATCTACACAGAAACTTACTCTGCAACTTTGTCAAAGCTTGTTTTCTCAGCTATCTCAAAGGTATCCAAAGAATCTAGTACACTATTTGGGGATAGCCCCATGAATCTGAACCGGATTATTCAGTGGGCTGAATATGAAATAGAAAACTTTGCACGTTTGGTTAAAGAAAATTCTCCTTTGCCTGAGAGTGCCTCTGCCCTTCGATCTGCCTGCATATGCATCCAAACTAGTCTCACTCACTGCTCTTATCTAGAATCATATGGGTTGAAATTCTCGAATTTACTTATGGTACTATTGCACCCTTATGTTGAAGAAGTGATTGACCTGAATTTTAGAAGGCTGAGAAGAAAGATTGTAGATTCAGCAAAGAACGATGATATTCTGCTTCCCACCCCTCAAGAAGGATCACGGCTCTCTAGTGCAGTTGCGCCAAATATAATGCTTACAAGCAGTGGAAAGAAGTTCATGTCCATTGTCAATGTGAGTTCCTTGATTTATCCTTTTTTATTGTATTTTCTTATTCAAACTTTTTGTCTTAATGTGTCTGAATTTTTTCCTGCTGTGTTCAACTCACAACTTAATTTATGCAATTGACTGGTCCTGTCAGTAATTTCTACATTTATTACATCCAATTGTTCTCATTGTAAGTTAAACAACTTACACCTCAATGGACATCTTGGCATTCCTATGGTTGCCCAGTTTCTAGTAGTGCTTGAAAAATATGTTGAAAACCTTGATAATGTACTCCCTCATGTTTTTGTGCTAGTTACTTGATATAAAGGAACCAAATTTAGCTGTAACAACTCCCTGCATCCGAATATGTTTGATAAATATGTGTGACACTTTTTACTTGAGTTAGTGTAATAACCAAACATATTGTAGGCTTATTTTAAAATTTTGGAAATGACAGTCTTGTATTGAAAGAAATGGAAATTAGAATGGCATGCAGTTCATTTAGTTGCTTTAGAATTCTATGTACTTTGCCTGTTATCTGATAATTTGAAGCAGATGATCTTTGTACGTACTCCTTGCAGGATGTTTTGGATCAAGTTACCCCAATGACTATAGTTCACTTTGGTGGAACAATTTGAACAAATTTGTCCAGCTATTCGATAAATATGTTGAAACACTGATCAAAGTCTTGCCAGGAGCTTCTGATGATGACAATCTAGTGGAGTCAAAAGAGCCTATAGAATTTAAAGCAGAAAGTGATGCACAGCAGATTCAACTCATTGGAACAGCATATACTGTAGCAGATGAATTATTGCCAGCAGCTGTATCAAAGTTCTTTGATATCCAAACTGAGAAAAAGGGAATTGGTGGGTCAGGTGAGGGCCTTGGCTCTCGATCCATATACTCCATAGAATACAAAGAGTGGAAACGAAATCTGCAACATTCATTGGATAAACTGAGGGATTACTTCTGCCTACAGTATGTATTATCATTTATTTACTTGGAAGGGAAATCACGATTGGACGCTAGAATGTATTTGGAGTTGAAAACTGATGATCTTCTTTGGGAGTCTGATCCCTCACCTTCACTGCCTTTCCAGGTTATTCCATTTCAATGATGTGATATTGTGATATTGGCTGTTTGCATCGATCTTGTTAAAAGCTCAAAAATATTTCTTATCACTCTGAAAAGCCATGAGCCCATGATATCATAGGTGTATAAGAATACCCCTGTTTATAAGAATAAGATCAAACTGAAAAAAAAAGATGATGCTGTGACTTCTGGTACTACCTTTGTGATTGTCATATTATGCACAAGAGAGGATAGCTTGGGACCATAATCTTTCATTATAACCGTTTTTATTGTTTTGTTTAAATTGCAATCTCAAACTATCCAGAAAAGTTTTGACCTTTAATTTATCTATGTTATATTTTCTAGTTAACACTAAACACAAAATGTTCAGCGTTTAGGCAACATCAGTAGTTTCTGTTTGGACTATGTCCCCTTATCAAACAAAATCCTTCGAAATATGTTTATGCTAAAGATGCTTTGGTCCATCATAAAACATAGCACTTTGTTATGTCTATTAATTAGTTCTCAAGCAACTCTTCGTTAATTGCTATGTATGGGAGTCCTAGTCTCCATTTCTGATACACTGCTTTGAAGGGCATGGCATACATGATACACTGATTTGAAGGGATAAGATAGAAATCTAAACATGTTAAAATGATTAATGATGTCTGTTCAAGGTATCATGCATTTCTGTTCAGATGATTACATTCAATCCCATGGAAGTAACTTAAGAGGGTAAAGGCCATGTGTTTGTGTTATCCCTGAGCTCATTAAATTACTTCAGGCCATGTGTTTGTGTTATCCCTGAGCTCATTAAACTACTTCTTACACAAAACAACACATATTGTTATCTCACCTATCTATATATTTTTTCTCAGGCGCTGTTTGTAAAGTTGCGGCAGCTAGCTAGTGTCGCTGGTGATGTCTTGCTGGGTAAAGAGAGGATACAGAAGGTCTTGCTCTCGAGGCTAACTGAAACGGTTGTCATGTGGCTCTCCAATGAGCAAGAATTCTGGGATGTCTTTGAGGATGAATCGATCCAACTCCGGCCTTCAGGACTACAGCAGGTACATTTTCTCGAACTTTCATGTTACTCCAGTTCAAATACTAAAAATATCAATATCTGCCCCTTTCAGCTTATTCTTGATATGCACTTCGTCGTTGAGATTGCTGTCTGTGGACGGTACCCACACAGACCGGTTCAGCAGCTTGTATCGGTAGTCATAACTAGAGCAATTGCCGCTTTCTCAGCTAGACATGTTGACCCGCAAAGGTCTGTAATCATTTTTTTTGCCGTCCTTTTCCCCCCCTTTTCTATTTTCATGATATTCTCTTGCTGCCTGTTTTTCTATGGCCGAATTGCTCAGTGTTATTTTCTTCCTTCCATAATTCAGTGCTCTACCTGAGGACGAATGGTTTCTCGACATGGCCAAGTCTGCAATCAACAAGCAGTTAGGGACTTCAGGATCTGAGTCCGAGCTCGAGGAACCTGAACCTGATAGTGGACATATTGAAATATCGGATTCCGAAGAGAGTAACATATCAACTCCATCGACGGTAGGATCTGAAGACACATTTGCTTCTGCAAACAACGATGACCTAGAAAGCCCTATATATTTCACTGATCCTGAGGCGTAAGAGGTACCCCGAACTCACTGTAGATGTATTGTAGTTATTTAAGCTTCTAGTATATTGTTCTACATGCTTGTCAGAAAAATTTAAGCCCATATTTGGAGCTTATTTATTTATTTATTTTCCTCAAACTGCATCTGTTCCGAAACATCCAAGAACTAAAAACATGATAGTCGATTCTCACATAGCACAGAAGTATAAATCTGGAGGTAACCAACATAATAAAATGGAATTACAGTCTTACAGAGTAACTCCTTGGTCCAGATTCCAGAATACGAAAATAAACTAAAATTCAGAATACTAATTCGTTCATGTCCTTCAGTGGGCTGAATTAGTATGTGGACGAATTCTTGGCATGCCGAATAAAATCACTTGATATCCAGTAAACACCCATGCGTTTTCACCGTTTTACCTACGTTGATTACTGTACTTTAAAAGCTGAATCGTACAGTAACCTAGCTTTATGTGGGAGATATTGTTTTTTAATCTTCCAGCAAATCAAATCAGACAACTGACTCGAGCTCTGCAATGGTTCTGCCAAATTCTGAGTTGTGCTGTCAAATTTGTATTTATCTCTCTGTTGTCATGTTCCACTTCACTGTGCTAGCTAATTGATAAGTCTGTGTGTGTCGCTCACGAGTTGGCCAATCATAGATGCCGACCAACTTGAACTGATCCCTGAAATATCATGTCGTGGCCCAGGCCCCATCTTTTGTGTCGATCGTCTCTCGTTGTTAAGGATGTCAATTTTACAACCGAAAAGCATGATGTGTTTAGATTTAGATTTATATTTATAAATACCTGGTAGGTTTAGCCAACCATCCTTACTTCAGATTCTCCTTCCACTTCTGTTTTAGATTTTACTTCACATTCTATTTCACATTCTACTTCTGTTTCAGCTTCTATAAACATGCATGTTTTCCATCGGGTTTTGGGTACCAACAATTCATACATGAATTTGGTTTGAGTATTTTACTGGTTTACTTCGCATAGATATTTTTACTTAACCTCACTTTGCTTTAAATCGGCGGTCGAATTTTTTTCCGAAATAATATCTTTTTAAAAGAAAATTTCAATTATGTACAACGATTTTAAAGAATTGCGCACTTGAAGTGCCGACTAGTGCTACATCAGCTCTAGTCCGCACTTCAAGTATCGATTGGATGCTGACCCCTATCAGATTTTGTCACATCACCAGTCGACACTTGAAGTGCCGACTAGAGCTGGCGTGACATCCAGTCGGCACTTCTGATACCTACTTCTATAATTTTTTAAAATCGCCGTACAAATTTGAAATTTTCTTATAAAGAAATATTATTTAAAAAAAAATCGTCGCCGTCATACTTATGGCCAGAGATTTACCTAACATACTGCATCGATCTAAGTCATCTAACACTAATCAGTGTCGTCTATATAGTTGCATTCCATCTCAAGTTTTATATAAAAAGATAATTTCATTTGAGAGAGAGAGAGAGAGAGAGAGAGAGAGACCTCCATTGGGTCTCTTCATGCGGCAACCCAACCCGATCGCATCAAGGTCACGAACAGCCGAGAACGTACGCCGATACGTGCAAGTAGTCACTCTCGCAAACAGCGACTCCCCAGAGTCGTTACGTGACGAGACCATTTGCATGTCGCATGAAGCCGTGAACTGCACAGTGCATGCATGCTCGAGTAGATTTTGCGAGTTATGGATAGAGCCGACGAGTAGATTACCTCCAAAGTAACATCCACTTAATTAACAGAATCGATCGCTAGTTGAGTAAAGATCCAAAATTTCCGACGAGGAAGCAGGCAGATGCACATTGCGAGTATCGCTTGCTCAGATTAGCTCCGAGCTGAGCTGCTGGAACCGAATGTTCATCGGAAGTTGAGGAGAGAACGAATGGTGAAGCTATACGATTATACCACAAACTTAATCGCGAGCCAAAATATTACTCACACGAAAGCAATCGATCGGATGAGGTAGAAAAGCTGCGAGATTTGCAGCGGTTGAGCTATCGACCTGGCTGGGTTATTGTGATCAAGAGGCGTGGCCACCGTGGTGGGCAGCGCCGGCGGCGACATCGTCGTCGTCCGTTGGCTCCCATGATGAGGCGGTGAGCAGGGACAGGTCCTTCCACCCGAGCTTGAGGCAGCCGTCCTCTTCGACGAGCGTGTAGCCTTTCCATGGGTACATGCCTAGCAGCAGCCTTGCCTGAGCGGCGGGGCTCCCGGCCAGGGTCACCGGCCGGAACCCCACGCGCCGCAGCTCGTCGCCCCACCGCTCCACCCGCACCTCGCCAGTACGCTTGGGGCCCCCGACGGCGACGATGTTACGTATCTCCGCGCCGAGAAGCTGCCGCTCCACCGCATGCCGCTCGGTTGCCTCCTCCTCCGCGGCGCCCGCGCCGTCGCCCAGCGCGTCGAATAGCGCCGAGTAGTAGTGCAGCGCCTCCACGAACCGGCCCAGGAAGTCGCCGCTGTGGCCGAGGTCCTGCTCCACGATGGTGATCAGCTTCGGCCGGAGGCTCTTGAGCAGGCGCACCGTGGCGATGTCCGAGCCCGTCACGTCGTAGAGGCAGTGGTGCATCCAGTGCACGACGGTGGCCTCCCCGTGGTGGCCCGGACCGAGGAGAGCCGAGGCATCTGTGACGTACCCGATCTTCCCTTCGATGGGCCGGAACTCGAAGGGCAGCCCGAGCGACGCAGCGAAGTCCGCAAGGCGGCGGCCGGTGGCCTCGAGGACGTCGAGCGACGCGCCGAGCCCGGTGATCCGGAGCGAGAGCGGCTTGGACGGGCGGGAGGCGAGGATGCGGAAGAGCCCCGGCCACTGCAGCCCCTGCATGATGTCGAGGTCGATCACGTGGATGCGGTCCTCGCCGTCGAGCGCCTGGAAGATGGCCTGGTTGGCCGTGAAGTGCGAGAACTTGACGAGCGGCGAGAGCGCGTTGTACGCCTGGAACGCGCCGGAGATGCGTCGGCTCTGAGCGGGCCGCGAGCGAGCGGAGCGCCAGCGGCGAGTAGGCCCCGAGGTACGAGCTCAGCACGCGCGCGCACAGCGCGTCCCCGAAGTAGGCCGCGACGCGCTCGGGCGACGACCCGAACGGGGACGCCAGCTCGGCGATCTCCGGCAGCAGGTCCCGCGCCTCCGGCAGCTGGTCCGTGGCCACCGCCTCGGCGCACCTGAGCAACAGGTTGAGCAGCCGCAGCCCCCGCGTCTCCGCCGCCGCCTCGTCCTCCCCCTCCCCCTCCACTGCCACCGTCGCCGCCGCCGCCGCCCCCTGCTTCCCCTCGGCGGCCGCGCCATGCAGCTGCAGCCGCTTCCCCCGCGCCCGTTCCCTCTCCCTCTCACCACCATCTTCCTCGGGCGCCCGCTTGGCCTTCATCGCTGCCTTGTCGGCGCCGTGAGCACGCGACAGGACTCCCCGGAGCATCACGTCAACCGCTCGAGCCCAATAATTTCCGGTGACACACTCAGTGGCAACAAGCAACTAAGCAAGGGATAGCTGATATTCTGATAAGTTGATAACGCTGATGGCTTGGAGCCTTAGCGGGAGAGACGCTGTTCGTCCGTCGCCGTTAGCGTTGGACGCTGGCGCCGTGGCGCGCGCGGGGCAGCCGGCTGTGCGTTTTGTCGGGTTGCTGGTAGCCGCTGGCGTCCCGTAGCGGGCGGCGCCCAGGCAGAGGGAATCAAAGGACGAGGCCGCGATAAGGCGACCGGTTGTCTCCATTCCGCGCGGAAAAACGCCGTTTTTTTTTCTAAGAAACCGTGAGACGGCAGGTGAGGTGAGACTTGAGAGTGAGACCGGCGCGGGGTCGGCTGGGCGGCAGCAGCAGCGAGCAGGCGAAGGGAAAGGAAAGCTAAAAAGGCACGGGACTACGGGAGGACGGAGCCACGGACAGACGACGGGAGGACGACGAGTTGATGGACATCATGTGATCATTTGACGGGGGAAGAGTGGAAGACATGACGACGACGCCGACGGCGGCCTGCCCCTGCAGGCTGCAGGTAAGAGAGCGAGCGCGAACAGTGCGGGGGACGGGCCGGGCCGGACCGCCGGGGAGACGGACAAAAACTCCCCCTTGGATACCAGACTGGTCCGGTGGGCGCGGCCGCGGCCGCGTCGTCTCTCACTCGCTCTGCTTCGGCTTGCAGCTTTGCCTGACGCTGCTCGTGGTCGTGGACGACGGCGTGCAGAGCGAGCTCTCAGCTCTGGCCGGATGTAGCCGTGTCCGTGTAGGGGGCTGGCTGGCTCACTGGCCGGTCTTTGGCGAAAGAAGTTGTGTACTACTCACTGAGTCACTGTACTTGCGATCGATGAGTGTTTACCAGTCGTGATGTGTGTGCTATCTGCTACTGGGTTCCCCCGTGAGCCGCGCGGTTTTCTGCAGACTGACAATGTATGTGGTCACTTTTTTGAAAGTGTGCAGTGGTTGCGGTCACATTGAGAAAATTATAAATTTACCATTAAAAATTTATCTAATTCGATATACATATGTCACTAATTATGTTAGTGATACGTGTTACAGATATGTTTGAGACGGTCCATCTAGCCTTCAACTATTCCTATTAGATTTATATTGTGAAACTCATGTTGGATATACATGGGCTTGTCCCATTTTGATTTATTCAATAATATGTTAAATGCAAAGACCCACGATAATCCTACGGTGCACTAAAACTTTTAGTCTCATATTGAATGTTCACATGTCTTTTGTTCAACTTAAATAGATGGACTGATTGTGTGTCTATTGAGAAGTTGAGACAGGCTAAGGGCGTGAGCGGCGACGGTAATGGAACCGTGTTTTGCCACTGTGTCGCGCCACCCTAAAATACTGCGATGACCGTTGGCCTTCCGTCTCCTTATTCATGAGAGAGCTTAATTGCGGAGACCATTGGCCTTCCGTCTCTTTATTCATGAGAGATGATCGTCGGCCTTCCGTCTCTCCATTCATGAGAAAGCTTAATTGCGGAGACTGTTGGCCTTCCATTTCTCTATTCATGAGAGATGATCGTTGGCCTTCCGTATTCCCATTCATGAGAGAGCTTAATTGCAGAGACCGTTGACCTTCCGTCTCCCTATTCATGAGAGATGACTGTTGGCCTTCCTTCTCCCTCTTCATGAGCGAGTTTAATTGCGGTGACTGTTGGCTTTCCGTCTCCCTCTGCATGAGAGCTATATAAAGGGGCGGTAGCTGGACAGAACATCTTTCTTCTCTCTTTCCTTGCATCGCTGCCTCAAACCAGCCCCGTCCCAACCTTCTGCGCGCACAAAGAGTTGGGAGAGCAGGCCTCCGAAGCCACGCCCGTGATCGAGACACCTGCCGGGTGTGCGGGCGATCAGGTTTTTGGGGAGCGTCTTCGCGACTGCTCGCTCCATCCTGGTGGTCGCGGTTGCTGCGCACGCCATCGTCTTCCTCCCGGTGCCCGTTCGTGGGACTGCACTGCGAACAACGTCTTCCATCAAGCCCCGATCGACTACATCAAGCAACACGTTATGACGACTAACGTGAATGGAGAAACCGATGCTTTGAGCATGGGTCTCTCCGCTGGGTACATCCTAGCAACTTTTGCGTTCTATTTCTTTAACTACATCGTCATGTGTTTGATGATAAATATGTTTCAAGCTACTGCTATTTATGTCGTCATAATAATCGCATACTATTTATGGATTAAATTTAACATGAAAATGCCGACTAGCCGTATAATCTAAAAATAAACTATAATTCAAAAACTAAGAACCACAAATTTCTTTATTCTCATCGGCTCGGCTATGCATCGAAATATAAAAACTTTCCAAATGTCAAATTATCAAGTGGCGAGACTTGAGACGGAACGATGATCTGGAATGGGCCTTTCCTAAACTAATCGGCTTTCGTTTCCCAATATGAGCCAAGTTTTTGGCCCAATATTTTGGATCAGTTTAGCGGAGGAGCCTTGAAGAAGACGAGATCACCGGGGGGCGGGGGCGCTGTTTCCCCCACGGATTCCGATGAGCAGGAGCGGCGGCGGGCGGCAGGAGCCCGCGGGCGGCAAGGCGGCAGTGGCGGTCCCTGGGCCCTGTGCGTCGGCCCAGCGGGCGCTCGCGGAGTGCCACCGCCGCGCGCTCCGCGGCCCGCTGAAGCCGGAGGTGCTGTGCCGGCACCTCAACCGGGCGCTGGCCGAGTGCGTGGTGACCTCGTGCTGCCCCGGAGAGACGGAGGCCGTCCGCACCCTCTGCGGCAGCGCCGGCACGGCGCTCAAGCGCTCCCAGTGCCAGCGCGCTCGCATCGACCTCTCCCTCTGCCTCGAGGCGCATCAGGAGCCGTGAAGCTCATGGCTGCCAAAGTGCAATGGAGAATACTATGGTATAATGTTACGGTTTTGATAGCTAATACACTTTATTCTACACATTTTTTTGTGGATTTACTGATTTTGCGCTAAATTTGCTCTTGTTCTGGAACGCCCCTTTCTGTATGCTAGTAAACTAGGTTACAGTGTTGAGGCATACAAATTGTCAAATAGAAAGCTAGAATTGAAGAGTTTATGTATTTGTTGGCTTCGAATATCATCAATACCAGCTACATGTTTTTTTTTGTCCAGCAACAGCTGACTATTATACTTGGATAGTTTGGCTTGAGTTAAATCACATTATCCATTTATCTGCTTGAGTGCTTGTTCTTGTTTTTTTATTCCAAAAGTGCTCTCTATGTAAACTAAGCCAATGGAAAATGGCAGTAGTACCCACTCACAAATTATATCTACTTGGAGACTTCTTTTCTCCATGTAATGCTAAAATACAGTACTATGCCAATTATGAAACTAGATCACTCATATGCACTTGTCTTTAATGTTTTCATTCTGCAATATTAGTATAACAGCAAGTATTTCTTTGTTAGTTCAAATGCCCAATCATTTTACAGCTTACCTAACTCTTTAAGAAAGTAAGCGAGTCTCTCATCTGATGTGTCATGTGTGTTTTGAAACTTGATCTGTGAAGTTGTCCATTAAATTTTAAAGGTCATTAAAAAATGATGTCCAATTTCAACAAATGAAGAGAGATCATTGGAACACATTGTTTTGCTTCCACATCTGGTGTGATTTTTTTATGGTTAAAACTGGTTAGCTTATCTTTTGCAGACTAGAATGACTAATAAAATGGTTCTTAAGTCATGTGACTCATGTTTTTACCAAGTACATGTTGCTGTCTCTCAAGGGTCTCTCATGTAAATGGTTTCTTATGATATTTTGTGCAACTAATTCATGCGATTACACAGTACAAAGCAATCGCAAGCACAAGCAATAAAAGCTTGCCCATCGTAATATCAGACAGTAACAACTATCGTTTTATTTTGTTTATATGACTCTTGCATACAACTATACGAGATTATTTGGGGTCTATTGTGAGCGCAGTGATGCCTATAAAATTATTGTTAATGTAGCAGAGGTTAGAGGTAGCCATATAAACTTTGAGATAGTAAAAGGTGGATATTGCACTTGTTACACTGAGAAACTGGAAGAATGATGCATTTGCTTTTTCAGCTGTTCGTGTATCAGTGAGATTAATCTATGTGTTTCCTGAAATAAGTAGATGAGTTCAATATTAATTTCCTTTCCAACATCTAACATCTCTACTCACATTGTGGTTGAACGGCGCCGTATAAGTTGCAATGGATGCTTGATTTTATTGGTACATCAAGGGTCAGAAGTCAAAAACCCTATGAACTCTAGATTAGCAGGTGGAATCGAAGCAAGTACCTCAAGAAAGAAGCAAAATAGTATACATGACAAAAACTGATGCTAGCGGCTAGCCACATCATCATGGATCTAAGCATGGCCTTGTGTGTTCCATAGAAGTTGAGAATGTCTTAGCTAAATTTAACTTCTATGTGAACACTTTACCTATCTCTCCTATGTTAAAGGCTATTATGTCTTCCGTTACATTTCTGGTCTTGATGTAATTGATGTATCTAGATGTTAACAAAACAAACAACTCATATTTATGCTATTTTAAAATTTGGATATTGAATGTACATTGCTTTATTCGAGCGGAGTTCAATCTTTGCTGTCTCTGAAGTCTCAACCTGTCAGGTGTCCATGTCCTTGGCCTTCTTGGGTGGAGTCATGATGTTTGAGACATTCGATTATGAGAAATACAAATACTACCTCAGTTTCTATTTACTTGTCACCACTGACTACTATTGTTTCAATATTGCAATATCATATTTATTCCGATCAATTCTGGTGCCATTATGGACAATATTGGACATTGCATGTGAAACTTTGTTTGGGATATATGTTGCATGTTACTTAAATTAATATCTTAAATATAATTTATGGCTTAAATATATATAATTTTTTTTGTTAAACCACATAACTGTAGTCTACCACTCTACCTGAAAGATTCGAGAATTTGTCACTTTCAAGAAGTGAGTTTGCATTTTTTGCCATCTAAACCTATTATCATTGACTTATGTGGTTCTATATGTCAGTATTAAAAATGACATCATAATCAACATGTACATCCTGAAAGTGACAAATTATTAATTTTTTCACTCTACCCAACCATACCATTTTCTGTTGGACGTGGCTTCTATCTGAAACACGCCCGCTTCTCCAAGATTAGCCTTGTCCCTCCCACTAATCCACTATGGACCTGCTTCCTCTGGCCTCACGGCCACCGCGGCCGCACCACACGGCCGCCGCTCACCGCGCCCCGCAGGAGACGCCGCCGTGCTGCGTCAGCCTAAAGCAGGCGGCGAGCCCTGGCGGCCCGCCGTCGTTTGCCTCTCTTGCGGTTGCTGCGTCGGCGGCGGCAGAGCGCGCGGCCGCGCCGCTCTTGACCGCCGCGCTCCTCCTTGCTTCCGCATCTCCTGCCTCCCCTGTCGCCACACCACCAGGTTAATTTCCATCTCCAAACCTCTAGTGTACCAAAGATGCATGAAGCTTCGTTTTCTGGAGATAGGAATCCAGTGGAATCGGTAGAAGAACGCGAGTACTCTGAAATCTGAATGCATCTACACAGCTGCACAAGCACGATTACCATATGATGAAATTTGCACGTTGCATATCACGTTCTTGTTGGTCGGAACCCAATCTGATCGGCTTCATTTGGCTTTTGTTTTCTCCTCGTTGCAGCGTTTGCTCAATCAGAAGGCGCAGCGCTGTTCCGGAAGGCCTGCATCGGCTGCCATGACATGGGAGGAAACATCCTACAGCCGGTGAGTTTCTGAAACCTTTACTTGACGCAAATTTTAAGCTTTTTTTGTCTCTCTTTGGCCATTGTTTGTTCTCAGCTTGCTGCTTCATCCTGTCCAGGGTGCGACTCTTTTCTTGAAGGATCTTCAGAGGTATGCTCTTGTACTCTACTCATTGTTGGATTTGGGCAAAATTAAGGGCGAATTTGCTGCAGAAACGGAGTGGCCACAGAAGAAGAACTGTACAATATAACATACTATGGGAAGGGAAGGATGCCAGTGAGTAATCCTTAGATGTTCGAGTAGTAGAAATTGGAAACTAGGTACAGGTACTTATCCATTTGCTTCATGATGTGTTCGATGAGCTCAGGGCTTTGGAGAGAAATGCACCCCGAGAGGGCAGTGCACCTTTGGGCCTCGGCTGGCCGAGGATGATATCAAGATCTTGGCTGCGTTTGTCAAGTCGCAAGCTGAGAACGGCTGGCCAAAGATTGCCGGCGACGGAGATTGACCCGGCGACGAAACGAGACGAGGCAAACATTGTTTCAGTGTACAGCTGGGAGCCTGGACTGCCACTGTTTCTGTAGAAATTGTCGCTTGTCGGATACCATTTTTTCCCCTTGGCTTGCTTGCCAGATTTACATTTGCTTAGCTGATTAAAAGTCGGATGTGCTACGTGCTTTCTGTCGATCACAGTGGAGTTTGCTCTAAGGTACGTTTGGTTAGCTGAAAAGGATGAATGAAAGAAACTGTTCTTATATTATATAAGGTGATACAGTTGTTTAGTTTAGGGAATAGAGTGATATCGAACTATCTATGGAAATAAAATATTTTTGGTAGATGTTAAAGTGGTTTTTCTGCCGAATAACATGATTTCAAACAGTGCAGCAGTGGGGCTGAGTGCGTTAGGTGGCCAGGGGCTGGCGTGGCATGATAACAAGTTACTTATATTCCTTCGTGTTCGGCTAACCAAACAAGTGATTCAATCATTTTACTCCTCTCCATTTTTCTAATCAAAAATTCCATATTAAAACCATCTTGTTACGTCTGATTTGCTTCATGTGAGAATTGTACGAAAAAATCTAGTGAAATCGGTACAAAAAATGTCGGTCACGCCGGTGTAGACGTCACCAGTCAGCACCCTGACGGTAGTTGGTAAGGTTGGTGAGGCCTCGCGCGACGGCGACGGGGTGGCGCCGCGGCCCGCGGCCGCCTGGGTGGTTTAAACACGAAGCTTTGTGACGCGCGGCCTGTGCGTTGCGGGGGTGAGAGAAAGCTGCGTCGTGGCGCAGAAGCAATGTTGCCGCGCTCCCACGCCCACTCCCACGCGGCGAGGCGGCGCTCCGGCCTGGGGGCGCAGCTCTGCGCGGTGGTCGCGGCGCTCCTTCTTCTGCTCTCCCTCGCTGTCCTCCACTCGCGCCTCTCCTCCTCATCCCCGTTCCCCCACTCCTCGTCTTCCCGCTCCTCGAGCGACGCGGTCGCCAACGCCTCCGCCCTCCTCGAGGACGAGGCGCTCGACCCCGCCCTCACAATCCCTGCAACCACGACCACCACCGGTGCCGCCACCGAGGGCTCCGCCGTCTCCAACCCTGAAGACGATCCCATCGACAAGCTCGACGTGCTCGACGAGGACTCCGCCTCCGGCGTAGATGCGGGCGATGAGGTCCGCGCCTCCGCGTCCGTTTCGTCTCTCGTTTGGGACCACGCCGCCGGCGTCGCCCGCCTGCCCTTTCCGCCTCCCCTTCGCTGGCGACCCCCTCCCGACGGGTTTACCTCACCTCGAGCCCGGGCACCGGATAGCTGCTGCCGCCTTCGGATCCGATGACGAGCCGGTGGATCTGGAGCTTCGGGTGGAGATCTCTTCCATCACCGGCGTCGAGGATGCGTTGCTCCTGAAGCCCGCTTCCAGCGCTGCCGAGACGCGCCTCCGCGTTGGGTGGGCGCGGTGGCTCGAGGGGAAGGCCGATTACCTCCGGCGCGATCGGATGCTGCGGTCCAACCTAGAATTCCTCAATCCGCACAACCACCCACTGCTCCAGGACCCGGACAGTCCTGGTCTTACCTCTCTCACCCGCGGCGACCGCATGGTGCAGCGGATGCTTCTCGCCGAGATGGAGAAGGCTGCGGCCACAAATTTTGAGCGGAGGAGTCTCCAATCATCTGATAGTAAGCAGGGAATGGAAGTAACCGAGAAGGAGCAGCAAAGGAGATGGGGATACTATCCGGGAATTGATCTACATTTAGGCTTCTCTGAGTTCATGGAGAAGTTATTTGAGCATGGGAAGTGCTCGATGAGGGTGTTCATGGTGTGGAATAGCCCACAGTGGGCATATGGCGTGCGGCACCAGCGTGGGCTGGAGAGCCTGCTGCGGCAACACCCTGATGCTTGTGTCATCATGCTATCGGAGACACTGGAGCTGGAGTTCTTCCAGGAATTTGTGAAGGAAGGGTATGTTTCTGTTTTGCTCATTCTCTGACTCTTCTTAAGGGGAGGGTAGTATTTGATTAATAGCATGAGCTAATTGTATCATCTAACACTAATTAACTTATAGATGAATTTGTGCTTCTCACTTAAAACATGAAATGATTTTATTGGTATCAAACAAAGTTCAGGATTATTATTTAGTGTTTGCGCTTAAGTTATCACATAGTATTAATGTTGGCTGCACTAGAAATGGAACCAGCAAAAATGTTTTAATTGAAGCAGAACCTAGATATTTTCTTACCATTTCATTGTCTGATCCTACTGCCAAATTTCATCGTAAAAATAGATACACACAACTAAGCTACTGTATCACATGCTGTAGTTATAGTTTAACATACATCACAAATTTCACATGCTAATGAATCAACGTCTCTTTGGAGTTTGGATGAATCATACTCATTGCCTTGGTGGCGAAACATATGTGGATACCCAATAAAGCAAGTAATGTCAAGTTTTGAATTACTTTAAAATTCCTTTACAGAACTTCCTCTCCTTCTGTCTCAATGGCAGTAACCTTTGGTGGCTTTACACCTTATTATTGTACTGCTATTTGAGCTCTCCCTGTAAGTCATTGCATCGTTACTTGTTACTGGTTTTAAAACGTAGTTTGATATTTTTTCCTTGTGATTGATATTGTTCAATTGCTACCATCCTTTGCTTGAACACTTTTACTTCTGACAACCAAACTGCGCTCCTTTCCATGTTTTATCCACATCTGTTTTCTGTTAAGCCCGTACAACAAGTGTTACCTATTCAAACACTCTAGACATAGCAGCTTCTATTTAGTTTGTGTGGTAACTACTAATGCAATGGCTTCCATGTTTTTGATTTCCTCTTGCAGATATAAAGTTGCAGTTGCATTGCCGAATCTGGATGAACTTTTGGAGGGTACTGAAACCCATGTTTTTGTATCAGTGTGGCATGAATGGCGGAATACAAAATACTATCCCTTGCATTACAGCGAGCTAGTACGCCTTGCTGCTCTTTACAAGTAAGAAAATAAATACCATGTTAAACTTCACTCCTTACAATCTGTTATAGAATATAGAGATATCATGATGTACTTTCTTTTTGAAAAGAAAATCTAATATAGTAATATATCCACTAGATGAATCCATAAGTAATGAACTCTTGACGAAAGAATACTATCTCTTACCAAAGGGGTGACCAAAGATACCACTGAAAGCATGAAAGCAGATGAGCAGCTTTTGCTGAGGCTAACACCCCAGACTGCTAAAATTATATAAATTCATATGACTCTAAAAGTGTAACTAACATGGGTGAAACTGAACATATGGATCTCCTTCCGTAACTTTCTAATTATGTGTACGAGAATTGAAAGACATGGAAATTCACAACTGTTGATTTTTAACTTTAGAATGAACCACATTAACATTCATACTGAATTGAAATACTTCACAAATAAACATTCAGCTAAACACAGCAGAAACATCTAATTAAGGAATGTGCCCTGATCTTTATTTAGTGGATCATTTTAGAATTTTCCTCGAGCAATCTTGAGCGCTCCAAATGGACTCTCAGTTCTTCTGTGCTAGATCAGTATTATGTTTGCATGCTGCCATGAAAACAGTTGTGTAGTTGGTATCATCAAAAGAAGGCATCTTCACTTTCACATATGAACAAACGATAAAGGATACACAAACCATCATGAGGTTTAAATGTTAGTATCAATCTATCCCTCAACAAAGAAAAAAATTGACCAATAAGGTAATACATATTATGAAATTTTCTTCAAATGGTTTTATTTTTTTCATACTTTTTAATTACTGAACCAGTAGTTTGGTAAGTTTGTATACTTGAATTTTAATTAGTTACGAATTGCTGTTTCATCCAAACATAAACATAATCATTAATTAATTTTAAATTCCTTTTCTTTTTTGAATGGGACTATTATTGACTTGTGCCTCTGTGCCCTATCTGCAGATATGGTGGGATATACCTTGACTCTGATGTTGTTGTTCTTAACCTTTAAGTGCACTCCGGAATTCTATTGGTATTGTTGAACAAGTTTCTGGAAACTCCAGTTTTAGTGGTGCAGTATTAGCATTTGAAAAACACAGGTAGTGATATCATTTGACTTTCTTGTTTGGCAACTTTTTTCCACTTTCTTTCTGGACATCCTGGTTAAAATGATGTGTAGTGCTAATATGATTGCAAATTAGGTGTTGATTTACTTGGCATGCCAACTGATCAAAGCGGTGTGCTGAAACGTTTGCAGTTCAAACAACAACAAATTTATTAATACTAGAATTTTCAATTAAATTACATGAGAGATCTTTTAATGTTCTATTTATCTTTAGGTGAAAATATAAAGAAGTGTTGCTGCTGTTATTTTGTCTGTTCCTTTTGTTACTGCTGTACTGTAAATTTGTATGTGGATCATGAATGTGAATCACAAGATTTTAGAAGTATCGTTTTGGACCTTCTATGAATTATTTGTAAAGGCAAGCAACTAACTGACATAAAATGTGATGGATATATCATAAATGTAACTAGGTCTCAAATACACAAGGTTTACATAATATTCTTAGTTTCTTTTATTGATTATGATTTTCCAGGCATACATATGTGATTATCTATAATTACTACCATCATAAGTATGCAACTATATATTTTCAGTTTTTTCACCTAGCTTATCTTAATTGCAGCCCTTTCTTAGCAGAGTGCCTGAAGGAATTTTATTCAACATATGATGATAAACTCTTGCAGTGGAATGGTGCTGAACTTATGACACGAGTAATCAGAAATATTTCTGGCGAAGCAGATCAAAACAGTGGGCATCTTGACATAAAGTTTGAACCCTCCATTGCATTTTACCCTATAAGTTCTACAGATATTACAAGGTATGCAGAACTCCCTTTTTATAAAAAATTACTATTTGAAAGTGATATTCAATATTAAGTTTTACAATTGTTTGTTGGTATATCAAATTTCCGTCTCAACCAGCAAGGTGAACCTTTCAGACTGGACTGTTATGTTTGCACCATAGGCTCTAGGAATTTGAGATAAGGTCATCTTTGTACATCAGATCTAAACTTGTTTAAGTTACTCATGCCAAAAGATAGATTGGGTATGTACGCGTGTGGACAGGCATAGTGATTTTAAGAAGAAAATAACACTGTAAAACAGACTCAGAGAGGGGAGGTGAATGCTCCTGAGCGTCTTCTTATGCTTTACAGTGTGCCTTCATGAGCTTGTCATTGTTCCAGCGGTGCATGGGCCTGTTGCACTTTGTTACCATGTCATCACATGTTAACCACACTGAGAAGAGATGCCCATACCAAACCTGTTTCTTTCCCCTTCAATCATTTCCAAACTCTGCCATGCCTTCAAGCACCTTTATGGCGGCCACCTATGACTGGGTTACAGTGCTTCTCTCAGTTCCTTGCAGAAGCTTTGCTTTGACTCTTGTTTCAGTTGTGAGTTAATGTTACCTGGAGCTATCTGTGCTCACCTGCATTACCCTGGTCCTTCAACCAAATTGCTCAATGATTGAATTCAAGATCCAAACTAGATTTAACCAGAATCAAACTGAACTTGATCAATAATTGTTCAAGCTCGACAGCTCAATTTGATCAACTGCAACTTGATTCCCTGGTGGAGTCAACACAGGCATCCTTACAGCAAAGCTGCCGGTGCATCAGCTTCGTGGAATCTGTTTGTAAAGCTACAGATCTTTGTGGTTTGTGGAGGTCACAAGGAGCTTTTGTTCATGTGTGAAGCTCCCCCTCCCTATGACAGCCATAGTAACTGCATTTCATACCACCATGAAGAGCTTTCCACCACCATGCGTTCCCCTTGCCCCCTTTACCGCAGGAGAAAACCACCCTGAAGTGCTGCAGCATCATCTCCGTGATCATGCTTTTTCTTGTTGATGGTTCAGAGTTGGTGTGCATTTCTTCATTAAATGGTGGCATCGTTGAAGATGGCATTCTGCTTGACCCTCATGCTCGCACATGTAGGTTTTTGCTGCTGTACGCCTGTACTTGACAGTGTTGATGGAATGGAGTTCAGTAGCCTGCTTTCCGCGTTAGTAGGTGACTTAGGCAATACATAATTGAAAATGCACAATTGGTTTGTTTTGGACCCCAATCAGTTAATTCAGTGCCAAGTATGAGCATTTCTCAAGTTCTTGGACATTTAACATGTTTGTACAATTGTACTTCTCTCCCAGTCAGAAAATTGCATTTTAGTATAGAGGCTTGCTTACCCGTGATCTTGAACTCTATTCACTTGCCAAATTCAATCTATAAACTAGATGCATGCCAATCCTCCTAAAAGTCCACCTTTTACATTTATTTATTTATTGTTAAAGTAATGGTTGACTCTTCAGATGTGTGGCTGCATACTTATGGTGACGTTGATGTACTGCAGGTACTTTTCAGAAGCAGATAACACGGTTGAAAGAGCACAACACGATGCTCTGTTTTCCAGGATTGTAAATGACTCTACTACTTTCCACCTATGGAACAGCATTACTTCTTCGCTGGTTCCTGAATCCAAGAGTCTTGTTGAGAGAATCCTTAACCGTTACTGCCTCCATTGCCTTGATATTTTATAGTTTGTAGCAGCCTCAAGTTCTCACATAGAGCCTCGTTTTGGTTAGGATACATATACAGAAGAAATTCGTGAGTTTAATGGGCACCGATAATGGCTAGCAGAAGAGTATATTGCTGAATTCTGCCCAAAGAGTAGGTGTGTGTGTGTGTGGGGGGGGGGGGGGGGGGGGGGGGGGGGGGGGGGGGGCAAATGGTGGCTTTGTAGATATATATTCTTTTCAACTACAGGCATGTACAATTATGATGACCTGACTAGCCGTTTTGTCACTGTTGACAGCATATGTGCTTACTGGAAACTCTGGATGCAAAAACTATAGGCATTTGAAATGGAGATGATTAGTTGATTCCCCACCTTTTCGCCGTTTGTAATTATCATTAGTGAGCAAGCATTCTTATTTGCAATTTGAGCAATTCTTTCTAATCTTTTACGAGCAAGCATCTATTAAATGTTTTGGATGACAAGGTATGATGCTTCAGCTGTGGCCTGTGCCTGACCTGAATATCTCCCTGAACTTTCTACTGTAGTGAGCGTGAGACTAGTGCATCTGCAAATTAAGCAGGAACGAACAATCGCTCCGCCTGCAACCTCTGCATACATTGCTTGTACCCACGACGGAGAGGATGGCCGCTGGATGTGAAGGTTGCTAGGTGTTGTAGAATCAAATGTTATAATATATAATAATATTTCGAAGATCTGAACTAGCGTAAAATTATTTAAACTCTGTATGGATATTGTAAAATATACGTCTTACTGGAGAGGACTGAAGCTCCTGATTTCGGTCTTAGTTTTGATTTTAGTCGAGTGGTTTCAGAGCCTTTGGGTATGTCTAGTGAATATGGTTTGGAGGTGGCTTCAAAGCTGCTAAATGGGGGCTTTGATCTAGTGAAGGGGCTTCGAAACCTAATGAATGAGGCCTTTGAGCCTAGTGAAGGGGATCTTCGAGCCTGATGAAGAGACTTCGAACCTGGTGAAAGTATTCTCTAAACCTAGTGAAGGGGGCTCTAAACCTAGTGAAGGGGGCTTCAAACCAAGTGACGGGGACTTCGAATCTAGTGAAGGGGAACCTCTGCCTATTGAAAGAGGGCTCCTAATCTCTGAATGGCTTAAAACCTGATGAAGGGGGCCTTCAAAGCTGGTGAAGGGGATTTAAACCTGATGAAGGGAGGCTCTAAATCTGTTGAAGAAGGCATCCGAACCTAGTGAAGGGTCTTCGAGCCTAGTGAGGTGGCCTTTGAACCTAGTAAGGGACTCTGAACCGGGCGAAAGGGACTTCGAACCTAGGTAACAGGGCCTTCGAATCTAGTGAAGAGTGGTTTTTGAACCTAGTGAAGGGAGCCTCCAAATTTGGTGAAGGGCCTTTGAACCTGGTAAAGTGGGGTTCAGAACCTGATGTAGGGGGCCTCGAACCTAGTGAAGGAGTGCTCCTAACCTGATGAAGGGGGTTCCGAACCTGGTTGAAAGGGCCTCTGAGCCCGATGAAGGGACCTCCGAGCCTGATGAAGAGGGCCTCCGAACCTGGTAAAGGGGCTCCAAACCTAGTGAAGGTGACATTGAAACTAGTGAAGGGGACCTCCGAACCTAGATGTCTTTGGATCAACTCTTGGTCAATCCTAAGTATAAGATGAGTTATTTCCCTCAACACTAGAGATGAGAAATATACTTAGTTAGGGAGAAGAATATTGGAAAGATAGATATATTAACTCTTTCTTCATTTATTGATTAATTCCTAATCGATAAACTCTATTTATAGAGCTTATAAGACTATCTCTTTAACTAACTCTAATCTAATCTAATATGTTATTTTAAGAAATAACTAGTCTAATCTTTAGTCCATAATTGCTATAGTACACATGGGTACTGCTCATGCTATAATAATCGCCGGTAGGAATGAAAACAGAGTGGAAATGGATGGAAATAAGCAATATTATATAATTTTTCATATTTTTTAATAGAAATGGAAATAAATACGACTACTCAAAAATGAATATAGAAGTGGATTATACCGGAAATAAATACATGTTGAGTAGGAGCAGACACGAATATGAAACTGATTATTTATTGATATAAAAACATGTTGCTATATGAAAAAGTATGATAAACCAATAAAAAGATTCAATTTGCATGCATATTGATAATTATAAACATATATATAAAGTAAAAATAGAATTTATTGAAATTTTTAGTTCTAATGAACACATATGTTCGTTTTTAGCAATCAATTATCTATTAATTTAATTTAAATGGTTTAATAATTAACAAATAGATGATTGGTCAAAGTTTTATATAAAGTGAAAACAGAAAAAAAAAATATAATAAAATAGTAAAATAGAACTTTATGTTTTTATTACACGAAATATTCCATTTCTATTGGAAATCACTTTTCCGTTTTCGTCTCATTTTCGAATAAAAAATAGTTTCTGTTCTAATATATTCTGGTTTCCATTTCCTTATAACTCTCCCTATTTCCGTTTTTTTCAAAACAAATTAACACTTTTTGCTTTGTTTTCATTCATACACGTGGCCCATGGTTATTGTTCATGCTATAGTACTCACACACGGTATTGTTCACATGCTTAGGCCTAGTAGCCCTAACTCAGCCCACTACATATTACGTTCTCTCTCTCCTTTTAAGCAACGTGTTTTCAAGCTGCATGGCGACCTCAACTGGCCTAACTTATATCTGACATAAATAATACTCATGTCTTTTACATCTCAATTTAATAAATTATTGAAAACTAAAATAAATAAAATTATTATGGATGGTCAAGCTCTCTTCTACCTTGATATAAATCTTCTTAGCACCCTAGCCATCAAACACTTGATAAATATCTCCTTGGTAGTTAGGTAGATAGATGGCGCACCGTAACACAAAGAAATTGAAAACTACATATTTTAAGATCACTGAAACCAATGAGTGACTCTGATATCAATGGATTAGACATTACCTATGACACTGCACATATTGTAAGGCTATTCACAATAGAGGTTTCATGGGGTGTTTCATGGTATTAATTACCAAGCCACATTAAATTTTTTGCTGACATGGCATTCAATTAATGAGGAAAGAGAAGGAAGTAGTGTCATCACCATGACATGATGCTAATCCATTTCCAAGACGAATGAAACGAAATGAAACACCTATTGAGAACCAAATCGTTTCATCAGAAAGTGAGTATTTCATGAGAGCTAGTTGCATTTAATTACACTGGTTAGCCTAAAAATAGTGAAATAAAACTATCCACTAAGAGAGA
This sequence comes from Zizania palustris, assembly GCA_019279435.1. NCBI lineage: Eukaryota > Viridiplantae > Streptophyta > Magnoliopsida > Poales > Poaceae > Zizania > Zizania palustris. Next base: position 16,439,815 of record JAAALK010000282.1, read on the forward strand.
TATTTTATTCAGTTGTAAAGTTAATGTGGCATTCTAAAAAACAGTATTATGAAACCAACCACTATGAATAGCCTAAGAGTGCGTTTGGTTCTGCTGTGAGCTGTGAAAAAGCTGCCGTGAGTTGTCTGCTGTGAAAAAGCTGTTGTGAGCTGCCTGCTGTGAAAAAGCTAAAAGTCGTTTGGTTGAAGCTGCTGTGAAAAAACTGCTGTGAGCTGACTGTTTTTTATAACTTACGTAATTTTCATCATTATAATATTCTATACATATATATAAATAGGAAACACTCAACATTGATGCACTGAATAACTAAAAAATATATTAGATAAATAAAAAGTGCATAGTTTATTTTATAAAGTAACCAAAAAACGCATATTATCTTATGAAATTGTGCAAAGCAATACAAACCATAATAATGTTAAATCAATTAAGACACCTTGAATTCATACTTTTTAATCTGAACTAAAAATCAGAAAAGCAAAGCAGAAAAACAGGGTCTAGGCTGCTTCCAAATTTGTACTAGAAAAAAACTGTTTTTTCACAGCAGAAGCAGTTTTGGTAAACCCGTTTGGTTCAGCTTCTGCTTTTTCACAGCAGAAGCAGATTTGAAAAGCAGAACCAAACGCACCCTAAACCTAATAATGCTTAGAAATAACATTACAAGCCGTTCGCTTTTTTAATGATATTAACTCGCACGTATAAAAAAAAGGATGTATACACTGGGCTTCTATCTCGCCAGAGGCAGTAAAGTGGCGTTCTTATGGTCGACAGCATTCCAATATCTACTGAAAATTGACTGAAATTAGCAGGAAATTGGCGCAGCGCTTAGCATTCAAAACAACTGGTACGATCCTCGCTGTACATAATTACAGAGCTCAGCAAACCTCCAAAATTCAGGTCACGTACTCAATCAGAAGGGTCCACAAAACTTGGCTTCATCCACTCCAGGCGATGAGAACCAACTTATTTACGTAGCACTTCCTTCGGGGTTGAACATATGCACGAGCAATCTGTTTCATTCATACCTCTTTCAACTATGCGTTTATTGCGGTTAATCAACAGCTTGATCAATGGTGCTTTTGAAGAAACTTCGCGCCATATCTCATTCACAGGTCCGTTCGGATCTTCATACTCAAAGTAATGTTTTACCTGAAACAAAATTTCAGATTTCACCAGTTAGCAGCCAAATGTGTTCAAATATCATATGTAGAACATGCCTCTAAACTATAGGAATATTTGATGATTTGCCATCGCTAAAAAAAGATTTTGATTATTTGTTACTTTGACTAATCATCATAGACTTAGATAGTCTAACATGTCATCCACACAAGTGGTAAATAATCAAATAACACAAACTTTTTAGTAGCAAATCTTAAATCTCTTCTAATCCTAGCAAGTTGAGGTAGACTAGAGTTGAAACCTAAACTTATGTTTCATCTCCATTTGAGTGACTAGGTTCTACATTTACACTAAAAATATTTACTGTTTAGCAATAAAAACCCCTATTTGGAAACCAAACACTAGTACTAGTTGGAAGTTGAAGAAAATTAATTTAAGAGTTGCATTTTGGGGGGCAAAATGGCTCTTATAAGATAAACAGAAAATAAATCATAGGGATAAAGTAGCCAAAATTGCCAGACAACTCCAAACCACCAGGCAATTGAGATCTTGCCAATAGTTCATATTAGATGCTAAGGAAAAAGTATCGGTGACCTTCCTGGCAAAATGCACCCAGCAAGCAGATAATCCTGATCATTATGCACGCATAATCAACCATAAGTGCAAAGATACTAAATTATGTATCTCTTGCTGGCAAAAAGCCCAAGCAGCTAATCCTGAGCTAAATATGCACATGGTGGCTTCAACTATGAGTGCAATGATGCTAACCTTTTTATTTCTCTCTGGTACTCCAGAATCCTCTCTGAACTGATTCCTCGAAGCATGGAAATTAAGAATCCAGGCTGTACAGCTTTGCTTGTCTCAACAAATATTGATATGTTACTGTAATCTATAACATCTTCAAATGGTAATTCAACATAATCACTGACTATAACAGGAACACATAAACTGACAAGTGCATCAAACAATCTGCATGCCGAGGGAGTATCTCCAGCAGGATGGAGGCAAAATTTGGATGAATGCATTCCTCGTGTAGCCATTCGCCTACTCTCCCTTGATTGAGCTCCATGTTTTATGATTACATCTGCCTCGTTTGAAGAACTTGAAACAGTGTATCACGCACCTTCCCACCCTAAATTATTGAAAATATCAACCTCAGCATAATAACATGTTAATTCATACCCAAAGCGCAAATGAAGAAAAGAGAGTGACAAACTGACAGTAAACATTGTAGGCATTGACATGAGTAATAATACATCAAGAAGAAAGAGAAGGATGAATATCATCTGAAGCATGATTTTGTATTACCATGCTTGCTTTTTTCCAATGGTTGCAGATTCTGATGATACTGTTCTTATCTTATCTTCTGTCCATAAACAAGATTGATTGCGTGCACTCTAAACAGCAACTATGTTATGAGTTAGTACAGATCAGTCAATGGAGGTATTCTGCCTGGAGGCAGGAACCACATCAACCAGGATGTCATGTACCGCAAGTCAGGCACAAGGGAGGTAGATAGATATTCTGATCTTCTTTGCCTCTATTAGCATTGTTAGAGAGAACACTCGCATTGGTAGGGATGACACTCAAGAGTTGGGGCAATTTTCTTCTCATTCAACTCACTCAAATGCCATGCCAACCCAAATGGTTGGGGATACATATTTATAGGCTAGCCATGTAGCCCAAGATGCTAGTCTAAGATGCTAAAGCAAAGATGCTAGTCTAAGATGCTAAAGCAAAAGATACTTAGTCTAGTCTAAGATGCTAAAGCAATATGCTAGTCTAAGATGCTAAAGCAAAAGATGCTAAAGGTGCTAAGACTACAAACTTGTCCACACATGGACATCACACATGTCATGCCAAAACACACACACATAGACTTAACCTCTCAATCTCCCCCTAAGTCTTGTGTGGCGCCTTCTGGGAAATCTGAACCATCCCAATCCTGGCGCGAAGCTCCTGGAACTTGATCCGCCCAAGCGACTTGGTGAGGAAGTCGGCGAGCTGGTCTTGGGTGTTGATGTAGCTTGCCTTCACACTCCCCTCATCCAAACAACTCCGGATGAAGTGGTACTTCACCCGGATGTGCTTGCTGCGCTCGTGGAAAACAAGGTTCTTTGCCAAAGCCAAAGCGGACTTGCTGTCCACCCTGAGCTCCACTGCTTCGGCATCTCTGCCAAGAAGATCACCAAGCAGCCGAGCCAGCCAGAGAGCTTGAGTTGATGCAGAAGTGGCTGCGATGCACTCTGCCTCGCAACTGGACATGGCCACCACCTGCTGCTTGACCGACTGCCAACTGATCAGACACTTGCCGAGGAAGAACAACGTCCCGCTTGTGCTCTTGCTTGTGTCGATGTCGCCGGCGTGGTCGCTGTCACTGTACCCGATGAAATGCGCCGCACCGGGGCACCTCGGGTAGTACAAGCCGTAGTCAAAGGTCCCCGCGACATAGCGTAGGATCCTCTTCACGGCCTGTTGATGCTCCGTCGTCGGTCGCTGCATGAACCGACTGACGTAGCCAACTGCGAACGCCAAGTCCGGTCGCGTGATGGGTGGCGCCGGTGTCGAGGAACCACCCGTCAATCTTGTCATCATTGGACCCATTGCCGAGGAAGACGTGTGCGCGCGGTTCGTCGACGTGGGGGGGAGTGCAGCTCAATGTTCCCATGTATAAGGAACAGAGCTGGCTCCTCTTGCGCTTGCGCGACATGTGCTTGACCGCCGCGCTTCGCCTGCCAGCAGTCCCTAGCCCAATGGCCGATCTTGCCACAGTTGTGACAAGTGTCATCACGGGTGGCCTTGCGGCCACCGTTGGCGCCGCCAGTAGCGCCTCCACGCGCCTGGGGTGCCTTGCGCCCCCTGCGTGGCTGGCGCTTGTGGCCATTTGACGAACTTGATGCCTCCTCCTTCTTCTGCTCTCGCTGGCGCGCGAGCCACTGCTCCTCGGTGAAGAGAAGCTTGCCACCAGTGGTGGCCGGCTCTGAAGATGGCTGGGGCTCGTCGATGTCGACGACCTTGAGGCGACCTATCGCTTCTCCGATCGACATCCTGGAGAGGTCCATCAAGGACTCGATCGAACGAGCCATTTGCTTGTATTTCCCGGGAACGCAGCTAAAGAGCTATTCAACAGCTCTTTCCTCGTTGATGAGGTCTTCGCCATGCTGCACCAACTTCTGCAGTAGAGAGTTGAGACGGAGAGCAAAATCATCAACATCCTCACCTGGTTTGAAAGCCAGGTTCTCCCACTCCTTGCGTAGTGCCTGCAGCGTAGCCTTGCGGGCGCGATCGCTGCCGATACATACTGCAGCGATAGTATCTCAAGCCTCCTTGGCAGTCTGCTTGCAAGCAATCAAACACTGCATCTCCGGTGGAATTGCAGCAACGAGGGTCTCCAGCGCCCGTCGATCATCATCGTAGTCGACGTCGTCGTATGTGACCGCCTCCCACATGTGCCGCACTTGGAGCTTCACCCTCATAATCATGGACCACTGGGTGTAGTTGGTCTTGGTGAGGGTGGGCCATCCACCACCAGCACCAGCGTCCTTGATGATGGTCTGGAAGCCGCGAAGACCATGGCGCCGGTCCGGGGAAGGAGAGCCACGCCGCCTGTGAGGGTCGCGTTCGCCATGAGCACGACCGTCGCGTGCGCATCCTCCCGGAGTGTTGTCGGCGCGTCTGGGCCCGTTTGGGCTGCCGCCGCGAGCACGGGGCTGCGCTGCTGCCCACTGCGCCACCCGCTCATCCTTCGCCCTCCTTGGTAACTCGGCCTCCAAGTCGAGGCTACCTCCCTCGGAGGCACTGCCACTGTTGCTACTGTGGCGCAAAGCTTCGAGCTCTGCCGCCGCAACACGTGCTGCAGCCACAGCCGCCGCCGCTTCCTCTTCCGCTCTCGCTGCTGCCAGTTCTGCCGCCGCCAACCTCACCTTCCGAGCCGTCGCTGCCACAACCTCTGCTGCCACCCGGTCGCGCTCCTCCGCCGCGGCGACTTCGGCCTCCTGCCGACGTCGTGCGCTCGAGGTGACCGAGCGAAGAGAGTCTCCTGTGGACATTGCGAGGTGGTAGAGTGGAAGGGTCGTGGGGGTTGCTGCTGCCCTGGGAGGAAGCCGCTACAATCGAGCTGCTGCTCGGAGTGTGGGTGGAGCTCGCCGAGTCGTTGGTCTCCGGTGGACCGGCAAGGGAGGAAGATGAACAAGGAGAAGGGCGTCTCCGTTGGAGAGAGTCGCGGAGGGGATTGGAAAGGTCACAGAACCATACAGCTCTAATACCAATTGTTAGAGAGAACACTCGCATTGGTAGGGATGACACTCAAGAGTTGGGGCAATTTTCTTCTTATTCAACTCACTCAAATGTCATGCCAACCCAAATGGTTGGGGATACATATTTATAGGCTAGTCATGTAGCCCAAGATGCTAGTCTAAGATGCTAAAGCAAAGATGCTAGTCTAAGATGCTAAAGCAAAAGATGCTTAGTCTAGTCTAAGATGCTAAAGCAAATATGCTAGTCTAAGATGCTAAAACAAAAGATGCTAAATGTGCTAAGACTACAAACTTGTCCACACATGGACATCACACATATCATACCAAACAACATGTCATGCCAAAACACACACACATAGACTTAACCTCTCAAGCATAACCAATACAAATATATAGGCCCCTGATATATGTGTGTAACAGGGCCCAACTAGGAGCAACCAACTAGGACTCTTATCTCTAATAAATGTTAGGTACAATCAGCAAATCTAAACTGATTAACAGGACTCTGAACTCCTGGGCACACAAAACTGGGATTCTTATCTGCTCTCCTGGACTTAGAACATAACAAACTATCTATGAACAGAGGTATAGAAATAATTATACACTTAACAATGAGGTGCATGTATAAACTACAGTAATCGATGGTGTGCGTCAAGCCTTCAAACTTTAATGTTTTACTGGTGCATAAGAAAGAAAATTGCAGGGACAAAGTAGAGGAAAATTGGAACAGAAGAGTTCACGTTGGGAGAGTTGATCTCTCCAAAACAGAACGCAAATAGGAAATAATCAATCAAATAAAAAAGTGCACGAAAAGCTAGAACTTTCTAAAATATTACAAATCGCAAAACTACATACAGAAGCTGATCATGGGAACACACTTGAATTATGGAAGAAGGATTATTGACATCAACAAATATGCCCAGTGCATGTGTAGAAAACTTCAGCCATAGATGGTGTTAATCACTCATGCCTTAAAACTTTAATGCTTAGCATGTGCAGAAGGGAGAAAATTATTAGGACAAGATTGAGGAAAATAGGAATAAAAGAGTTTATGTTGGACGATTTGATTTCTCCAAAACAGAAAATATTGCTGGAAAATAATCAGTCAGGAAAGAAAGTGCACTGAGGTTATAACTTTGTAAAAAGTTACGATTTGCAAATCTGTGGAAGTCAATCATGGCATCACAATTGAATTCTGAAAAAAATGTTGACCAATCTGCAGATATGTTCAGCACATGTGTAGAAAACTTCAGCCGTTGATGGCATGAGTCATGCCTTCAAACTTCAATGTTTTGCATGTGTAGAAGAAGAAATAAACATACGAGGATAAGATAGAGGAAAATAAGAATAAAAAGTTCATGTTGGGAGAGTTGATCTCTCCAAAACTGAACACAAATGGAAAATAATCAATCAGCTAAGAAAATATGTGGAAGAAATGAAGGATGGAATTTTCTAAAAGATTATGTAAGGTTTACAACTGTGGAAGCCTATTATGGAATCCTACTCGAATGAACAAATATGTCCAGCATCGAAGTTCACTAGAGAAGTTGGCATGTGAAAACAGGAAATCAAACAAACATGTTTTGGACTTTTAATAATCATGAGACATCAATGCATGCGGTTGCATAAAATACATAGTTATCTTTTGCTATTCACTTATTCAGAATATGCATAAAGAAAACTCACATCTAAACAAGCCGAATCTAAGGGGAAAATACATTTATTTTCTACTTCAATTGCACAGTAATCTTCACTTTTCTGATGACATAAAAATCCTCAGACAGAATCTCCATCTTAAGAAATCATGTACCACCAACAAACTCCAATGTTAATGTCATATAGGATATGGGAAAAAATAGTTTCTATTCCGTAGCATACAAGTCCCCTTCTGAAAAATGCAGCTTCTATATGAATGGAACAGTGGAAAAATGTTCAAGACATCACATTTCTTTCAAGATTTAGGAATTTCACCTCCTTTCGGTACCGGTTGCCCATGAAGAACAGCAGGGAAGTCCGGCTGTCGACCCCTACGTCACCTTGGAAGGAGTTGATGCGGTGCGAGTAGGGCAGGATGACATCCTTGACGAGAGATGCCTGCTCACCACGCAACCGCCGAAGTCGGAGACGAGGAGTACCGCATTGCTGATCCGATCAACCACCTTGTAGAGCGCGTTCGGATCCTGGCAGATGAACACGTGGTCCCTCCCACGGTGCCGCCGCCAGTACGGCCGCCGCTCCAGCCACTCCAGCAGCTCCTCCTGCGTGGACTCGTCGCTGTACACGGGCTCCGCGGCGACGGACGCATCGGCGGCCGTTGTTGGAGGGCGGATGGGGTTGACGACGAGGCTGAGGGAGGAGAAGAACGGCACGTAGAAGAGGTCGGCTTCGGCCGGGTCGTCCACGCGGGCCACGGGACGATCGCGCGGCCCTCGGCGCCTGAGGTCCTTGAAGAGCCACCACTCCGCCGAGTGCTGGTGCCCCGGGTAACCGCAGCTCCTCTTCGGGCACAACCGAGGCCGCGCCCGCCGACCCCGCGCGGGCACGAGCAGCCATGTAGCTGCGGACGACGCCGTAGGTGAACTTGGCAGGCAGGTCGTACATATAGATCTTGACAGGAGCGGGAATAGAGGACTGAGGAGTTGAAACGGTGGTGGCGGCGAGGGAGCTGGAGAGATGGGAAGCGGACGGCGACGAGGGGGAGATCAGAAGGAATAGAAGAGCGAGCGAGAGCGCGAGTAGGAGGAGGAGCAAAGGGGAGGGTCGGCGCGACGGCATGGCGCGGACGGCGAGGGCGAGGAGGGATCTAGGGAGGAGGAGGACAAGGAGGCGGGGAGGCGGCGGCGGCGAAGACGGCGGCGGCGGCACGAGGATAGGGGACGGTCGCGTCTTGCGAGGCGGCCTGCCGCGCTCCCACATGTGGCCGGCCGCGGGCGGGGAAGACGGCGGCGGATGGCGGGGGGAGTGGACACGAGGACGACGGCGATTTGGGCGGAAGTGACGTCGTGGTCTCCGACTCCGAGTCTCCGGCTCGCTGGGCTACCAGGTCTGTGGGCCCACTTGTCGGTGACTCTGTGCGTCTTAGCAACATGTCCCTTGACTTGTTCAAATGTATCATCATTAATCCGACGCTGGAGATGAAATTGTGAATGTTCGTCAATTACTCCAAATTTTGTGTTTGAATGGTGTCGGCGATTGGGGAACCGACCCTCCATAAGCAATACAAATATTTTTATGTATGTGTCCATGCATGTTGCATTTCCTAGCTTTGTTTATCAATTTAATAAGAGATAGAGATAGAATCGATTAAATTATGAGAATTGCTCATTTCGTCGCCGCGTCACTGAATGCCATGAAATTGAAATTGGAGTTGTTTATAATTTTTCTACGGAGTTTGTTGATTTATTTGTTTTTTTTATTTTCTCATTTATACTTGTTTTTATTTTTTATATATTTGAGCCACCGCTGCCGAGAAAGCCACTTCGGTTTTATGTATTTTCTTAGTCGTTCGCTCGATTATTTGCAAAAGATGGATTTCTAAGTTGGAACCTACAGAGAGTAGTACACTGAGGGAATTAGGAAAGTGGAAACACCAGCATGCATGTATACAGAAAGGGAAAGAGAAAGGTAGTGTCCTAAAATTTTTTAAAAATAGACATTGTTTTAAATCCACTGAATAATATTTAATCAGTTGATAAATAGTATTTTAATAAATTAAATAAAGTGAAATACAATTAAATATAAATTGAAATACTTATTAAGTTTTTACTGCTGGTATCCACCGTTAACTATTATCAATCAATTAATCACAACCCCCACCCAAATAAAAAAATCTGTGTTGACTTCGTTGAACTTGACCATCCTTGCATCTAGCCATCGGTAAAAAAAAATCTCTTTTTTAATTGCACAGCGACCGGTTGAACTACATACCCCTTGAACGCGTCGTCAGAGCGACGGCGTCCATCGATCGTCGCAGACACGTGACGTGAGTGCAACGGCTGACCAGGCGGAGCCACTTTGTGAAGCGATGTATTCACCTCGGTTTTTTTAGATCCGTCACTGTCCTAACGCTACCCGAGACATCTGGTGTCACCAGCTGGGAGATCGATCGATCGATGCAATTTGATTCGTTCGAAATCTGCAAATTTCGAGCTTTTTAAAACTGGCTCGAGTAGAAAAACAAAAACAGATAGTTAGGTTTCGCGATTTTCGTTCGAATTTCCGGCCCAGTGCAGTATGGCGCGCAGCGCATGCAGATGCACATGAGCACATCGATCGGCCCCGTCTTTAGGTTCTGAGGAACTGGTCTCGTTCGTTCGGTTCTGTGACTTCTGTCTACGCAATCTCGCATTTTTTCCGCAGCATGAACGCGCTTACGGGCGCGCTACGTACTTTTGAAGCCAAAGCCTGTTCTAGTTGCTGCAGTGATCGAGTATAATACTACGTACTTTTGAAGCCAAAGCCTGTGTCTAGTTGCTGCACTGATCGAGTATAATACTACGTACATATATACGAATTAAGCTATATATGTAGTATGAATTCTACAGTGTCGTCGTTCTGACTTATTAGCTAGCTTCTGTCCCCTTCCTTTCGTCGCACTGCGTTCTGGGTTACGTTGAATCAGCAGCGTAGTCTAATTAGCATTCTTCTTTCATGTTTGAAAACAAATTGTAGAAGAGACTAGCTCTGACAGAAAAGCATATCCATGCATGCATGCCGGCCGCTATATATAGTGGCAGAGAGGCTGCACCATGATATCCCGACACCACAGCAGCAACCATCACAATTTGATCTCGTTCGTTCGAGCTGTTTTTTGCATCATTCGATTGATTTCGCCTGAGCCGTCTCAATCGATCGATTGCTGGCTATACTATTAGCTAGGTTTAAGTGACGGGCGTGTACGTGTCGAACTACGTACGTACGCACGTATTCTTCGCAAATCCAGGAGGCATTTGTTGATCGAGTGATCAACTTCCGGCCATGTCGTCGTCCGGGATGTCGCGTAGCCGCCGGTGCGCCATCGCGTCGAGGCTGAACGCGTCGGCGGAGGCGGCGGGGGAGCCAGCAGCGGCAGGGGGAGGCCGAAGAAGCAGGCGGCTGCGGCTGCGGCTGCGGCGGCGGCGGCGGCGTCCGGCCCACGGTGGGTAGAGTACGACGAGGAGCCGCAGGCGGGGGAGCCACGGTACGACGTTTTCATCAACCACCGCGGCCTAGACACGAAGCGGACGGTGGCCCGGCTGCTGTACGACCGCCTCGTCGGCGCCGACGGCGGCAGCGGCATCAGGGCCTTCCTGGACAACATGTCCATGCGGCCGGGGGACCGCCTCGATGATCGGATCGGCGCCGCCATCCGCGACTGCACCGTCGCCGTCGCCATCTTCTCGCCGCACTACTGCGACTCCGAGTACTGCCTCCGCGAGCTCGCCATGCTGGTCGAGTCCCGGAAGACCATCATCCCCATCTTCTTCGACATCAAGCCCTCCGACCTCGTCCTGCCGCAGGCCGTCGTCCAGTCCACCGCCCACCATCCCCGCGACATTGAGCGCTTCAAGTTCGCGCTCCGCGAGGCCAAGAACACCGTCGGGCTCACCTACGACTCCGCCACCGGGTACATACTCCACGCCATTACCATCTTGTATATCAGCTAGCTGCTTCCATCTCATGCAGAGCATGCAACTGATCACTGTATCCGCAATAATGGCGAACTCTCTACCTCTGCAGGGATTTGGCGGAACTGGTATCATTAGCAGCTGGTGCAGTTCTAGATCAGATCGAAAAGCTAGAGATTACTCAAGGGAGACCCGCGATGATCATGTCAAGGCTGTAAATTAATTTGAATGGTTCATCAACAACTATAGAGCTCCTACTATTCAGAAGAGGCGACTACGTACGTACTCCGAAGCTAAGGAAAAACCCTAACGTGCAGGCAAATTAACAAAATAATTAACACGGCGTGAGGATTCATTCATTTTTTGTTTAGTTAATTGTATATCTTCGTGTAAATTAATCAGGATCGAGATTAATTACCGTGTAGAAATAAGTAGTGAACTCGACTGACCATTATTCAGTCCATCATGCATATGCAATTATGGATGCATGACAATTCAATTTGGCAAATAATAATAATAATGACGAGCATATGTAAATGTTTGTACATTTTATGAGAATAAAAATACAGAGGAGCTAGGTTTTAGCAGCCTGCCACTGTTGAATGGCAGTAATGAATTTGAACATCTCTCTCGCCTATATCTTATTTATGTCTTGGCTGTTTTTTCCCACGGGTATTTATTTAAGCATACGTGCATATATATATGGTCGTTTGAATTGAAGGAGTAGTAGCTTTCACATTTTAATTTCTTCCGTTTGAATAATACTTTGATCAAGTTCTAGCTACCAGCCTCTACATACCCTGCAGCTCATGCATTGATCGGTTCATCGTGTGTGTGAGTACGAACTAACGTACGTATGTAGTCAGCATCTAGCGGAGCCAGCACTCTCTCTCTCTCTAGTGTGTGTGTACGTGTGTGATGTGTCTGTGTTTGCCTGTGTTAATATAAACTGCAGGAAAAACCACCGTAAAAAATCTGACGTGAGTTAACGGGAACTCTTCATTCAATAGATCTTCAGACGACGTGAATATATGATGTTGTTAACTCCGTCAGACCGTCACTACTGTAGTAATAATGTACTCCAATTTTCTAGTCTGAGGAGATAGTCACGTTTGTTTCAACTTTAGATTATAATAATTTAGATTTTTTTTATAAACCGAAACAAATAGAGTAATTTATTCTGTCTAGTAAACTGGTGGAACTCATCTTTTTTATAAGTTATATTTTTATAATCCAAAGCTGAAACAAACATGCCTTAAGTGGAGGCCCTCCCCGGATGACAACCACGTGGAGGCGGAGAAAAGTCTGACGTGCGAGATGAACCGAGGCAGCGAGTGACGAGTTCGATAGAGCAGTGTGGTGGCACGAGGTTCGGCGGTGGCGGTGTTAACTCGACTATGGATCCGGTGAAGCAGCACAGCGACGGGAGGCCTTGGAGGCTTCAGATCTATGAAGCCCGATGTCACCCCCTGTGCTCCGGCCTTCTTCTGCCTACTCTCCAGCGGTGGGTCCGATGACTCTAGCATGAGGTTTGGTGACTCGGGCAGTGGAGCCGCCAGCCACATCGGTCCGACGACATGAGCTTCGGAGACATGGGCGACGCAAGCGATGTGAGCCTCGGGCTTCAGCGACACAGTGCATCCAGCGAGGCCGTGGGGCTCCGACGGCCACTGCCCTCTTCTCTATATTCGGACTTCCTTGCCATCAAGGGCCGCCGCCGCCACACCTAGGCTCGCCATCAAGGGACATTGTCGCCACATAAGGCTCGCCACCGAGGGTTGTCATCACCATCTATGTCATCAGATTTTTTCCTATAGTATGTGGCAGACATTTGGGGGAGGGTCTCACGGAGCAGTCTTTCGGTCCCTCCCCCCATAGAATTGTTTTCCATGTAGCATGGTTTTTTTGGCATTTAATAGGATGCCATATAAAAAATATGATATGACAAGTAAAAGAATGAAGAGAGATAATAAAAATAAAAATCATGACTAAACTAAGACATCATAGTATCACAATATCCGAAACAAAAATGAAAGGGGATTAGTTTGGAGGTAGAGAGATTAGCTTGCAGGACACGTTTTACTGTATTAATAACGGTGTTAATTGGCTGTAAGAATACACGTACACTTCTCTCCCCTTTTGCAAGACAATTACATCTTTCTCATGCATGACGTCCACGGATCATCTTACAATATTTAGGTTGCATTCCAATATATTTCCATTATTTGACTTGTCTGCTACTTGGAGGACACGTTTTACCGAATTAACGGTGTTAATTAGCTGTAAGAGTGCACATTTCATCTACCATTTTCAAGATAATTAGAACTTTCTCATGATAATGCCCACGGATCATCTTTCAAGATTCATGTTGATTCCAATATATTCCATGTACTTTCACCAAAAGAGGGTAAGGTAATAAGAACATGAAGACGATATCACCTGTACTTCAACGATGATTTTAGTACATAAATTCTAACCCTAAACCTTAAATTTATACGAAATAGTAGAGAATGGAAAAGAGTAAAAGTAGACGCAACAAAAAAGAATTACTACCCCTCTTTTTTATCTTCACGCACCATTATATTATTGCACATGGTTCCATGATCACAACTACGAAAATCATTCTTATAAACGATATTTTTTAAGTATGTTTAGGGGGCGTGAGGGATAAAAATAATTTGTGCCTACTTAACAATTTTAGCGACAGGGTTTTGGGCTATTTGGCTTCTAAGAAATGATCATGTCCTCAGTAATAAGTTATCTACTGATGTGATATCTTTGATTTACAAAATGATCTCCTTTATATTCTAGTGAAGAGTTTAGCTCAGGGCGACTAAAAGATAATTACGTGTCAAGGTGCAACACTCATGGATGAATCGAGCCAAACCGTTCTGATGTTTAGAGAAAAACAAATATAATGCTCGACATTTTAAAACCATCCATACTTTCTATTTGGACCGATCGAGGAATCAAGACCACAGAGCTTTGAATTTCACTGGAATTCCTGCTGCCCTGATTCTAAGTTTAGTTGTTGTTAATTTCATTCCCATTACATTCAAAGCTATGGTCACCCTCAGGGTGCTTTAATTTTTAGAAACATGCAGAGACGGTTGAATTCCCTTTGTTGGAAATTGGAATAGTCCATGTATGCATGCCCTAGCTGCTGGTTGCATTGACACTGTTGTGATATTCAGTTGGCGGTCAAAGATTGGTCTGTCTAATTAACTAGGACATGCACATACCAAGATATTACAATCATTAAAACCAGCTCCCCTTTACTCTCCCCTCCTTGAGCCACGTCATGATTTTGCGAAAAACTCCTTCAATTCTTCAGAAATTCATTGCGGGACTGGCGTTTTGGCCGGCGTGGCCTCTCCTGTGAGCCGCCACGTCGCCCCAGGCGGGGCTGCCTTTTTGCGAAAAACGCCCTCCAGTTCGTCGTTATTTGCGCAAAGGCTCGGGCCCTATCTCCTGCTGAGTCGCGTTTTTTACAGATGAACCTCTGTTTTCTGAGATTTTTTACCCAAAGGAGAGAAAATTCGTAAATAGGATTGTGCTCTGAAATTACAAAACACGGGGAGGTTTTTGCAAAAGTGCCAAGCCGTTGGGGGCTCCTATCTCCCGCGTGGCCGATCCCCCATTCGCCCATCCCTAGCATCTCTAGACTGCACATCGCATCCCCGACCTACCCTGTAGCCCTAGCCCACCACCGCCTCCCTCACTTGGCTGTTCGCCACCTCCTCTCGCCGACGTCACCGCTCTTGGTTGCCGGTAGATTTGTGCAGAGGTTCAGGAAGTCCTACAAGGACGCCGATGAGCACGCGTACCGCTATCCATGTTCAAGGTGAAGTTGCGCCACGTGCGTCGGCACCAGCTACTGGACCCCTCCGCCGAACATGGTGTCACCAAGTTCTCCGACCTAATCTCCGTCGAGTATATGAAAGATATCAAATAATTGAATGGTTGTCCATGCATTCATGATACGAAATTATAACATTAAAAAACACAATGTAAATTGAGATAAATAGGGTTTTCAAGGTAAAACTGGAGAATTCCGGTTTACTATGAGGAGAAGTAGCGTTGATTTTAGAGTCACCCATTGCTTAACTTCTTTTCAAGTAGTATAACTTCTTTTAAATATGGGTGTAGATTCATTAATATATAGATAAATTTAGAAAATTATAAAATGACTTATATTTTAAAACGGAGATAATATATATTTAGAAAAAAATTCCTGTTTAATTAATCTGTGCAACATATATTTATTTCGTGTTTTTTATTTGTTCGGGTTCACCTGTAAACTTTCTATTCTTTCATAGATTAGTACATTATAGTTGCAGAGATTTGCCAAACTGTACGGTATTTGTTCAGAGGCCGTATCCTTTTTATAAAATGTTATGACCAAATTTTAATTTTAGGGCTAATTAAATTTTTGAACTATATTTTTCATCTTTTTTCCAGCCTCGACTCCAAAACCATTACAAATATAAATATAATTTGTTTGCATTGCTTCGTTGTAGTAAAAATAGGAGGCGACTTTTTTTTTGAAACATAAGAAACGAACAAATCATTAAAAAATCAACTTAGACAATTTTTAAGAAGCCACGCTCCCGAAGCGAATTAAACCAAGCTTATTCCCGCTCCGGTATCGGCTGTTAATAGCCGGTATGCATCCGTACGTATTAAGTGACACACTATTTTAGTGTCAATACCAATCAATACCAACCATTTCGGTCAACCGGTATCGGTACATATCGGTCATTTCGGTCAAAATTGCATTTTGATTTTTTTAATATGTGTTACATATTATATATATTATATTGGTATTTAAGCTATGCACTATATTTAATATCAATATATTAAAATATATCATATTTAATTATATTAACATATATTTTAAATATATTTTATTAGATCCTGAAACAGTACACCGGTATCCGCTGGTACCAAAATATTTTGTTCCAAGAGTCAAACCGAAATAATCACCGAAATGGAATTAACAAGCTTGAATTGTCACTGAAATGGAATTAATAAGCTTAAATGAAACACGCTTTAGTTAACCGTACTCGAACAACGTAACAAAACCGAATTTACCTTTAAAAATCAGCACAAAAACTGCAAATAAGTTCCATTCGAAAGGAGCGTAATATATACACCAGCGATGCACGCTCTGTCGCGCCCAAGAAATTTCAATCTTCCGACGAAGCGAGACGTACGGACGCTCCACGAGACGACGATCCCTTTGCACCTGCATGCGCAGCGCAGCATGGAGCGATTCCTCGTACGATCAGCCGAGTCGTCGGCCCCGGCCCCGGCGACCGGTTCGCCCAGGACCAGATTCGACGCCGCCTCGTCGCCGGCGGCGGCAACACGACGTCGTCGTCGTCGTCGTCGTCACCGCCGCCGTCGGCCCCCCACCATATCGTACGTGCCCCGTACGTGCCCGCACGTGCTGGCGATCGAGCCCCACTGCTGTTACGCGCGCGCGTGTAGCTCGTGCGTTGATACGCTGCCTTGACGGCTTCCCAGCTCCTGTCCCCGTGCGCGCGCGTGTCGCGGTCAGCACCTATATACGTGGCACGACTCGATCGCGCTAGCTCTGCCAACCGCAAAGCTCACATGTTTGTACTCTAAAATTTATCGCTGGTTCCAAGGTTTGTTTACTACAATAAATAGTTTAAATTTTTGTTTATGTTCTAAAATAAAACTATATTATTTAACTAAATGTCTTCGGATGTTTTAATATCTCTAAATCTAATATTTATGAGAGTTATAATGGACCAGCTTAAAAAATTATAGATCTAGAATTGTGTAAAATATGACCTTCGATGTTGTTTATCTCTAATATACAAATATACAATGTTTTAACTAAAATCTGATCGATATCTTAATATTTGGAACTTGCGAGATGCAGCTTATGTGGTGTGTGCCTCAAACTGTCAGTAACTACGGTGGCCGCTGCTTTGATCTTCCGCATGAAGAGGCGCCAAAAAGGATTTGAACTTTTCAACGATCAAATGGACAAAGTTTTTTTAGTGTGCTTGCTGAACACTGAAGAAAACCACTGTGGTTGGCTGGATCAGGATCGGAAGTCACTCGATCAGTCTGGTTTAATAAGAAACAGTAACAACAATGTGGAAACAGTAACGATGTGTTTGGTTGGCAGGATATCGATGGATTGATGATGGAACTTGACTACCAATTTATTTTGTTTGATTTGAAGGTGAGTCTTGAATTGGTGACGACCAACTTGAAAATATTCATTGCATGTGCCGGATAGATTGAGCTGGGCAAATGGACAGGATGAGGTGAGCAAGTAGCTAGCAGCCATGTTTATTTATTAGCATGTATTTTCATCAATATTTCATCCGAAAGGGTGATCTCAATACTCCATCCATCCTACTTCCTTCGACCAAACGTAAACTTGCCTCACCACATATTATCACTTATCCCTCTAATAAAAGTTTGCGCACGTAATCACTACAAACATGTATGGCCATAAATAGTCTACCTTGATTTATTTGAATTCCATCAACTAATAATTAGTAACTATGAATTAGTTTTTTTATCCATCCAGTAGTGCGGCTAATGATCAGCCCATTAGTCTACAAAAGTGAACTAATTTGACATGATATAACCCATTGAACTATTTTGCTTCTATACTATCGTAGCACGATTATTATATCAGTAACAAACCGATTTTAGCCATATATTAATCCAGAGTATCCAAACTTTAATTTTTAACTAACTAACTCTACTTAGCCTAAAAAGACTTGACCTTTACTCATGGCTGATGATCAGGCCTTGACA
The DNA here is from genome assembly GCA_019279435.1 of Zizania palustris. Classification (NCBI taxonomy): domain Eukaryota; kingdom Viridiplantae; phylum Streptophyta; class Magnoliopsida; order Poales; family Poaceae; genus Zizania; species Zizania palustris. Next base: position 16,457,603 of record JAAALK010000282.1, read on the forward strand.
ATAGTCACAGCTAGGGTGCGTTTGTCTCATTCCAGTTGTAAGATTGTAACTGTTAATGGCTAGTTGATACATGAACCGGCAATGAGCACGACATTAGGATTTGTAACCGTTCTACCTAACAGGGACAATCTGAGTGCGTACATGGTATAGTCCATAGGTGAGCTGGCCCAATTATGACAGTCTCAATGCTTCAACTATAATAGTTTTGTAGCATTAAATAGTATTTTAATAGACCTTTTAATAGATCTAGTGTAAGTCTACACTAAGGGTGTATTTGGCTAAGCTGTAAATTCTGAAAAAGCTGCTATGAGCCGTGGAAAAATTGCCGTAAGCTGTGAGCTGCAAAAAAACTGATAAATTGTTTGGTTGGAATAGATGTAGATTTATATTTTTGGTAGTTCATGATGTTTAGTTACATTATTAATGTGTAATTTTACATGTAAATCATTCTAATCATGAAATTTTGTAATGTTTATATTAAAAGTATATATTTTTAAATTATACTAAAATGATATGTTTTATTAAAATTTTACTTTTTCAAATTTTACATGAACTGATATGTTTTAATAGTATGATAGGTAATATTCTTTCAAAGTTGAACTGAGAAGCTGTAAAATCTGGGTTATACCAGGTATCAAATTTGAACTACGAGAATCTGCAGATTTTGGAAAAACTAGGTGACAAAAAGAGCTGTTGGTAATATTTCAGCTTTCGAGCTAGAAAGCTGGTTCAAAAATCTGAACCAAACAAACCCTAAAATTAGCGACACTGGACCGGTGTTACGTGTTTATTCTGATGCTAAGAAAAACCTCTAGCGTGACGCACAAAATAGAGACGTACATGAGTAAAGAACAGAGAGTTGTTACATCACGAGAAAACAAATTTAAAATCTTGAAGCTAGCTAGTTCATCTCTATTCGACGTCCAACTTTATCCTAACTATCCTTATCTTCAACGTGATATCCAAAACATTATGTGATATGGGAGATATTAAATTAGTAAGGTGTATAATAATATTTTTTGTCTCATAATATAGCAATTTAGAATCGAATGTAACAATCCTAAGATATTGTATCACATGATGGAAGGAATAGCTATATCTTGAAATGGCTTGGAGACAAGACCTTGATATAGGCCCTGTATGGAACTCTAGCAGGGCTAGAGGTTAGAGTTAGATTGTAACCCTAAATTAACTATAAACTAACTCTAGCCCTTGAGGTGTATGGATGCAAGGGTTAGAGGTTAAAGTTAGTTACTTTTTCAATCATTTGACTACTTTTCAGCTTGATTTAATGTGGCTAGACTAGTCCCGCTGTGTGGCTGTGTGGTTGTGTGGGGATCGCCGTATGGATGGAAATCCCTTTTTTGGATGGGCCTCACACTGGACCCTAAGAATTGGCGACACTGGACCAGGTGTTACAGTGTTTATTCTGATGCTAGGAAAAACCCCTAGCGTGACGCACAAGATAGACACGTACATGAGTAAAGAACAGAGAGTTGTTACATCACGAGAAAACAAATTTAAAATCTTGAAGCTAGCTAGTTCATCTCTATTCGACGTCCGACTTTATCCCGACTATCCTTATCTATTATATAATACATGCGATATTAAATTAGTAAGGTGTTCAGATATTTTTATGTCCCATAATATAATAATTTAGAATCGAATGTAACATTTCGTAGCAGAACAAATCTAAACAGTGTTTCTTTTCATATTCGTTGTAGTATGAAATATCTCATCCCGTCTCAAGATATTGTAGTATAGGATGGAAAGAATATGTATATCTTGAATTGAAATGGCTTGGAATGTTATAAAACACCTTGATCTATCATCTATAGCACTAGGACTGCTCTTGGAGACAAGACCTTGATATACAGCATCGACAAAGCTAGCTCCCGTTTCTCCAACAATTAATTTTCATGTGGCGTGCTACTTGTACACCGAATCAAACGAAGGTAAGAGATCTACCGATCTCTCATCTCTGGAACAATAAAATATCTGACAAGCTTGGAAACCGAAATTCCCTGCTCAACGGGTAATAACTACTGAAGAATCCTCAACATTTCTGGAAGATGAGAGGATCCTGAACTTTCTCCGGAGCTTCAGCTCGCTGTCTATCCTTCCCAGGTAGCAACAGAAACCGCACGGACTTCATCAATGCAGAGTTGCAGGCAGTGCTATCTAATCTCCGTCACATCGCTGCGAGCTTACGGGAGACAACTCGCCAAGCAGCCAGCAGCTTTCAAGGGGGGATTTGACCGGTTAATAACCCGTTTCGTCATCATGAAAAGCAAGTCAGCGTTGACCATCTCTTGGTCGGGTCCGGCTCGATCAAGGATTTGACAGGATCAAAGGTCAACGGAATTTAGGGATCGGACGTCGCGGCAGCAGTTGCAGAATGGCAGTCCCAGACGGAAAGCCAAGTCATAAACCTGCGTGCACCATACAGGGATTTTTTTTTTACTTTTTTTTTCACGCTACATGACCAGCCGATTTATTCTAGTTCTTCGCGCCCTAGTTGCAACGGGCATTAAGCATTTCGACATGGGCAGCCAGTCAACTACAGGTCATCGATATTTCGGGTTTTAATGGAGTTTTGACATGGGCAAGTCAACGACGACCGTTCTTGCATCTAGAATTGGTCGCCCTATCCAAAAAAATCATGGACAAAACAAACGACGTTAAATGCTCCCGTGACAATAAATCAGCCCCCTTGGTTCGTTGCTTTGAATGACCAGGGACGAATTCAAAAGATCGATCGGGCTGTAGAAAGGTCACCACCTTAATCATTTTGTATATAGAACTCGATGAACTTGCTCTGAAACAGGAGGATGAGAACAAACGTCGTCCTGCTCCTGCATGAAGAACACATTGAACATGATTTCATCGGTTCTCGGTTCGTGCGTGTTCTTCGATCTTGATTCATGTGTTATCTAGAACCCTAATCCAGAACCAGAATTTTGCACCGGAGATCTACCAAACATTCAAACCGTCCGTGTTGTGTGGGGTATATTTCGCTGCGATGGAACATTCTATCGGTGTAAGCAACAAGTCTACAGATTTTGTCATTCAAAAGGAAGAGAAAAAGTGGATGGTCAGATTACTAGCTAATAAACTAGTACATTCTATCCTGAATGAAAAACACATTTTAATTATTGGCTGTGTATCATAAGTGAGATCATCTGAGTGTATGATAGTTGGTTAAAGTGGCAAATAATCAAAGCCCATTTTTAAGAGTGGTCAATCATCAATATTACTTAAAAAATTATGAAATAACTTTAAAACGTATAAATAATATCGATAAATATTTTTTTCGGATAATCCAGTGATAATTCGTCGAAAAATAGTTAGAAATAATGTGATATGCATGAGGCCTACGGCCCACAGCCCACGGCCCACGGCCCACTTTGTTCGTTACAAACCAGAACCCACCAACTAAGCATGTGCAGGTTGGGGCCCCAAACGGAGCGAGAAAGCCCTGCCCCGCGGCCCGCGCGGCGGGCAGTCCGCTCCGCTCTTGGCGCGCGCGCGCTCGTTGAGTCGTTGGCAAGCGGCCGGCGCGCGGCGGGTGACGAGCCGACACGCGGTGGGAGCGGCGGCCGGCATACGTGTCCAGCGGCGGGCGACGGGCCCGGGGCTTTCCCCGCGTTCGGTACAACGGAGCCGTATTTCACGGGACCAATGCCTTCGGCGCCTCGCGCATCGCTCGCTCGCTCGCTCGCTCGCGCGCCCGCTGGCCGGCGCCGAAGCTCGCCTAGCTTCCTCCTCGCGCTCGTCAGCTCGCTCCCCACCCCGGCCGCGCTCGCTAGCTTCATGCACTCGATCTCTCGGTCGAAACCGCCCAAAATTCCCAGCGCAGATCGCTCGCCTGCCTGCCTGCCCGCTCTAACTGACACCACAACAAACCAAGGCTAGCTACTGCTGTATATACGTTCTGGTGGATCCAGCTAAGATAGCTGCTAGCCAGTGTGTTGGCGGAGCGTTTAGTCGGTTATCGAGGTGAACCATGGATGAGAGCCCGGACTCGCCGTCCGGCTCGGCGCCACCGCAACGGGGGCGACAGCAGCAGCAGCAGCAGCAGCAGCAGACAGGATCAGCGCCGGAGCTCCCGCCCGGGTTCCGGTTCCACCCGACTGACGAGGAGCTGGTCGTCCACTACCTCAAGAGGAAGGCCGCCTCCGCGCCACTCCCCGTCACCATCATCGCCGAGGTGGACCTCTACAAGTTCGATCCCTGGGAGCTCCCTGGTACACTTCTACTTTACACTAGGAATCGATCAATTAGTTACTTCTACTTTACACTCTTAATAATCATGCACAGTTTTATTAATTACATATATATGTTGAGCATGATGGTGTGGCTTTAGCTGCATGCATGGATGCATGTATACTCTGCGATTCATGCGGTATGTTTGTATCAGAGAAGGCGAGCTTCGGGGAGCAGGAGTGGTACTTCTTTAGCCCAAGGGACCGCAAGTACCCAAACGGGACGAGGCCGAACCGGGCGGCGACGTCCGGGTACTGGAAGGCCACCGGCACCGACAAGCCGATCATGGCGTCGGGGAGCATCCGCGAGAAAGTCGGTGTGAAGAAGGCGCTCGTGTTCTACCGGGGGAAGCCGCCCAAAGGCATCAAGACTAATTGGATCATGCACGAGTATCGCCTCACGGATACGTGCAGCTCCGCCGCAGTTACTGCCACCAGGCGGCCGCCGCCACCTGTCACCGGCGGAAGAAGTAGGGGTGTCACCTCTCTCAGGGTACGCATGTGTCATTCTTGCTATGAGCTAGGACTGATTGATCTGATCTGTCGTAGGCTGTGTGGATGATCAAGTTAATTAGTGTCTCATCAGCTGGACGATTGGGTACTGTGCCGCATATACAAGAAGATGAACAAGGCTGGAGCGGGACAGAGGAGCAAGGAGGGTGAAGACTCCGTGGAGGACGCGGTGACCGTGTACGCGCCGCCGCAGCATGCCACAGCGGCTGGCATGGCCAGAGGCAGCGGCACAGGAACGGTGCACGGGCACGACGACGACTACACTTCACTGGTCCATCAAGACAGCCACGAGGACAACTTCCTGAGGAACGGCCAGCTGCTCACTGCCGGGGACGCCGCCGCCGCCGCGGCCTGCAGCCTCTCGACCCTGTGCGACACCAAGCAGCTTCTCGCTCCGTCTCCAGCTCCATTCAACTGGTTCGAAGCATTCCTTCCACCACGGGCCAAGGAATTCCCTGGTGGGCTTAACAGAAGTAGAGACTTCATCGTCGGCGATATGTCGTCACTGTCATCGACGGCGCCAGACAGGAACCAGCTGCTGGCTGACGCCGGCGGCTCCAATGGCGCAAACGCCATGACCGCGTTTATCAATCCGCTCGCCGTGCAGGGTGCAACCTACCAGCAACACCATGCCATCATGGATGCCTCCTCGCTGCCGTCGGAATCCACGCCAGCTGCCACTTCCGCCGCCGCCTGCAACTTCCAGCATCCCTACCAGCTCTCCAGGGTGAATTGGGATCCCTGAAATAAAGGTGATGCATATGTATATGTGCACACGCAGATATACATCCATCATCCATGGTTAGTATGATTTGTAAGTTCTGTTGACTAAAACGTCTATGTTTGGATCGAGTGACTAAAATATAGGCTAAAATCTTTAATGGTGTGGATAATGACTCAAATACCCCTTATTTATTGCTCATTATTTTTCATGCATGCATGCATGATGGAGGTAGGTGTAGGAAATGAAGCATTTTAACCCCTCTTAGCTCCTCCTTGGAGACTAATGAGACTAAAAAATCTTAGCTCCTTTTAACTCTTGGTGTTTGGATCTTTTTAGTCACTTTGTATTAGCCTTTTGGATCCAAACACCTCCTAAGTATGATCCATCTATTATATATAAAATATAACATATATAAGTTTTTTACACATTTTTTATTGATTATTAGTCATGTTCATTATATATCATCAACAATTATTAATATAACAATATATAATATTATTTACAAATATTAATGTAAGCCGAGTAATGTGATACGTGTAACACTAAACTTAAATATTATTAGCTTAATAATTAATTAAAAGTTATAAATGTTAGAGTGTCTAAAAACATGTAGTATATTTCATATCTTGGAACATAGGCAGTACGTAATAATTTGCTAGCGTGTCATTCACGTTCAGTGAGCACTGATATAGTAGATGCAAAGATGAACACAACACTAGCTTAGCTAATGCACATGCATGACCAACATATGGCCGAAATGCAACTAGGGCATGCAGCAGGTACCTGCACGAACAAGCTAGCTCTGCAAACGATCTCAGAAGCAGCAACCGCGTGCATACGGAGTTGGTTTCAAGCGTACGTGCGTGGGCGTCTGCACCAAATATAGCGCATGCAGAACGTACATATGTAGTGTTGCTAACGCGTAGATATAATATATATATATATATATATATATATATGTGTGTGCGCGCGCGCGCGCGCCACGCGAGTGTTTCCTTTTTCAAGCGCGGCTAACTGCGCCATCACTGTCGCTTCCCAGTTTTACCGCTATAAAAAAATACGGTTTAGAAAAAACGATATATATATATATGTATATATATATATATATTAAACCAAACCAAACCGTGTGTGTAAAAAACTAAAAATTGAATCATTTCTATAAGTTTTACGATAATCAAGATGGTGTGCACGGTACACCACCATCTAATGCATAAAAAGATGACTACTCGTGTAAACTTCTAATCATAATTATTATTAATTCCTACTTTACCTATCACATGTTGACACTATACATCGCACACTTTTACTTATAGTTATATCATACGTGAGCAAATCTAATGTATCTATCTTCATCAAACGATATGTCGGTAATTATGCGATGATTCCTTAGCAAATTTTTTGTCGGGAATGTATATTTATCCTACAAAAAATATGTCGGTATTAATCTATTCAACAAATAAATTATTTTGCTAACTGTCGGAAAAAAATTTACCGACACTTTGCATGCACCATAGAAGGGTTTTGCCGACTGTAGTTATGGTTGACAAAAGTATACGATGGTGTAGTGTGATTGAGTTTTTAAAAAGTTAAGTATTTTTGACTTTAATTAGTTTTATAAAAAATAGTGCTGACAATTATAATATTAAATTAACTATTTAATATGTTTTAATAGTGCATTCATTTTATATTATAAATGTTAAATATCTGTAATTTAAACCTGAGGAAAGTTAAAGGGAATTGATTTTACTTACAATATAACTTTTAGCTAACACACCATCGTTAGATGGGCAGTTCGTTATATCATCAAACACAAGTAGAAATATCTCCTACACGTTTCGAATCACGGAAGGCTAAAACAAACAGCTATTAAAAAACTAATTTATCGTGTGTAAAAATATTTGTTTGGACAGCGATCGGTGCGTGCTCGCGCCGTTAGCGAAAGGTATAGATGTGATGCTATCTCGCTCGCGCCAACGGCGGCCGGCGCGACGCCTTTCGGACCTGTCGCCTCGCTGGTTTCCCCTGTTTCGGATCGATGCATGGTCTCGGTGACGGCGCGGCGCACCGATCGATCCATTGACGCCGACGGGACGCAGCAAGCTAATCAAATCGCCCGTAACATCTTGTTACTACTACTAGAGTCTAGGCTGATCGATCTTATCTCCCTCTCCGGCCTAATCCCGTCGTTCTTTTTACGCGGCCCCGGCCCCGGCCGCGCGCACCGCCGGTGGCTCCGTGGCTCCGCGGCCCGTCGCATCTCTCGTACGACCGACCGCGCTGGGCTTACGCGTCGTCCCGCGGTTCGCCGCGTGGTTTTCACCTCTCGCACGCGCGGCTTTTGATGGTCTGGTAGGTGTCGCTCGCGGCGTGATTGCGGTAAATGCGCGCACACCGGCGTGGGAGATATGAGCCGGAAAGGTTCGTTTATCTGTGGACTTGGAATGCAATACAAAAAAAAAGATATTTATTTATTCTTTCAGTTGTTTATGCATATTCATACATAATTCTTTATGAACTAATGTCCAATTCTTTTCATTTATTAATTGCTATAACGATTGTTTTATTCAAAGATTAAGTTATTACTGAACAAGGAAAAAATACCAGGTCCTGTTTGGATGAGCTTCTGGCTGGCTAGATACTTCTAGTATCTATAAGATCCATCAAACGGAATCTCGGGTAGCTCAATTTTCAAAATCTGCAGAAACAGCTAGTCTCTCCAAGCCTAGTAGTTGATAAGCTGGCCAACTTCAGCTTCTCCAGATTCTGCAGATTTTTATTTACCCACTATGTCACTAAATAAAACTCACCCACCCAATAGCTAGCTACTCCAACCAGTCAGCTAGATACTCAGACTAGCTGATTCTGAGAATCTGCAGCTCCCCTAAATAGGGCCTTAGATTAAGTGGCATTTGGTTTAGAAATCTGATATAACGGAGTGACTCCGTTTCAGAATTTGATAATGAAATGATTTTGCTCCACATTTGAAATTAAAAATGGAGTCATTTTATTTTTTATTTGGTTCTGGGATTTGATAGAACATAACGGTTCTATTTTTTGTTTGGTTCAAGAGCGACAGAGAAAATGAGAAGAAAAACGGATAGCGAAGAGGCGAGCTGTTCGGTTCGGTGGATTTTTTGAAAATGTATGATTATGGATCTATGACGAATATTTATTTTCGAGAACCACTCCGTTTTATATAATTCAAGCCAAACACAAATACAAACGCTACCTCAGCGGTATACTGTACGTGGTATTAAGCTGTCGTTAAACGGCAATTGCTCGTGCCATATAAGCATAAAACTATATTAATCTAAACATAAAACTACGTGCATGCCGAGTAATCATAGGTAACCTGCCAAATTTGTCGTTCGTCATGCTCCAAACAGAGGCCTGACCGAAAACGAAAAGAATCCGCGGTTCGCCGATCGATGCCGCGGCTCGACCGAGCGGAGACCCAGAACTAAACGCGGCTCTCGTCGGCGAGCGCGCGGCGGCGACGACGTCGTCGACGGCGACGCCTTTCGGCCTTGTCGACCCCGGCCCTGGTTCGCCGGTTCAGGATTCGACGGCGCACGACGCGCCTACGCGAGCGATCTGGACGGGCGGGCTGAGCGACCGATCAGTCGATCACCGAATCGTCTTTGAGACTTTGACGCCGACGTACATGATCTTATCTCCAGTCCCCGTGAATGGACCGCGCGCGTAATCTTGGAGATGCGCTTGCTTTGTACCTCTGGTCTAAAACCCGTTCTTTACATGGATATCATGTTAAAGGATTTGGTTTTTTCTTGATAAGTTCTTGACTGACCAATCGAATGAGACATCATAGATAGGATCTACACCTCCTTTCGATAGTGCGATCTGTATCTATATTCTTCTTAAACCTAATTTCTCATTAGAATAACTATTCTACACGGACTATGTACAAGAGCTATTCTAATAAAAAATCTACTACTGAGAAAAAATAATACTTAATTATTATTCTACCGAGAAAATCTATTGCTGAAAGTGAACGATATAGAATAGCTATTCTACACACGTGCCGTATAATAACGCTCCCTGGTAGCGTCCAATCGCATCAGGGTCTGAAATTATTACACGGTGGTAAATCATAATCAGTCCGCCATTCATTGCAAAATTTTCCGTGTAATTTTTCAATTCATTTAAAAAATAAAATTGAATTTGACATACAACCTAACTTTTATTTTTTATAAATAATATAAATAAAAGTCTTTAATGTTTACTATATACCATCATAATCCAGAACATTTAGAAAAAATATTTTTTAAATACGAGGGCGATAATAGATGTATGGTCCGTCCGCCGGTCTACCGAAAACCCAAAAGCGAGGCCTAAATAGCTAATCTTTTTTCGAAAGCAGCTAATTAAGCACCTGGTAATAGGCTGATCAGATCGATTAGTAGGCCACTTTTGTGTCAACTGCGGCTACTGTTCGCCGTGAATCGATCAATCTAACGTTTAGAGTCCGTTTGGTTCGATGGATATCTTTGAACGAGATATGATCATCCTATCTAATCAGTTGTTTTGTTGGAGGACGAATGTGGATGAAATGATCACCGAGATGAATATTCTTTCAATATGATGGATGGAGGATTCGGAAAAATTTTCTGGATGAACTCATCCAATATTAGATGAAATGACGTATTTTTCGTTTATAAATATTCAAATGATTTTTACTCCCAAATCATTTATCCAATTTATGATCTAATTACATCATTGTATTGATTACAATTTAATCTATAAAACAAGATCTCATATGATTATATTTTTGTTAAAAAATATATTTAATAAGTGGGTTCCACAAAATTTTAGTTTATCTCATCAAGTTATATGCACCGATCCAAACAAAAAATTGCCTCATCTCATCGATCCAACCAAACACCTCACATGTATCATCTCATCCCTAAATACATAGATATAATCATCATATCTATCCTCGTCCGCAAACCAAACGACCCTTACTCTCCCAGCATCGCCATGCATGATCACCTAGAGCTTGCTTGCTCTCTCCTCGAGCCCCAAGGTGATCATCCCATTGCCGTTGCTGAGTGAATCTGGGAGTTTTAAGGCAACGATTTGTCTGGACTTAGCCGCTCTGTTTTGAAGGATGCAGTCATGCAGGTGAGGTCGGTCGCATAGTTGCATCCTAGCTCTCCATGCCTGCCTAGAAGCTTCACTGATCCACCATGAAATCGCAAATCTTCATGTTTGGACAGTTTGGTATGGGCACTGAGCCACTGGTGCATGAGATGGGTCTGAACTCGATCCGAAGAGGATTCAGTGTTCGGTATAATTGGCTATAAGTCAATCAAGTAAAACTAATAGTTAGTTTACTAATAAATAGTTATCTAGCTAATAGTTAGTTTGCTAAAAATTAGTCTATACGAGTGTTTGGATATTTTTGACTTATAGATAATTAAAATCAATTTTGTCCCTACTACACTAATCGTGCTACAATGATTTAAGGGACAAAACAGTCGAAGAGCCTCTATTAGCTCAAACTAATTAACTTTAATCATTAGTCAACTAAAGAAATAATAGTTAGTTCATTGATTAGTTGCACTGTTTAGATGAATTGAAACTAGTTTTTAGTTGATAACTGCTGGTCTATTGGATTCAAACGGGACAAAGATATCTTTTGTTGTCAGATTGCTCGATTGAAATTCATCTTTGTTTTGCTGCTATTGACATGCTCAAACAGTACGTGTACAACTTAGTTTGCTAGTGTTTGTTGTCTAATTAAGCAGCGTTGATACCCTCTGAATTCAGAAAGAAGGAAAGAAGCGTCGATACTTTGATGGTCATGGGCTTGGAATTCAGTTCGTTCAGACACGGCGGGTCGGAGAGCTCGTGTGGGGCTCCTGTGGTTGCCATTTGCCACTTCAATTCACGCTGGGAACTCTGCAACAGCGACACGAAAAATCAAGATAAACATGACGTTGACAGATGGGCCCAAACAGTTTTCTCCTTTGCTTATTCACCACTGGCATGGCTGACGTGATGCCGTGTTAGTAGTATAAAGCATACACACACGCGCGACTTGCAATATGGCAGTTCACATCGATCTACTCCTTGTTATCATCCACTTGATTACTCAAGTTGCTTATAATCACAGTGACGACGACGCCGGAGGCAGAAATCCAAGCTCCCAACCCAAAACAATGCGAAATGAGATCCCGTAGTCGGCAAAATCGACCGCAGGGGAAGTCGCCATTCAATCTTGATCAAATAAAGCATGAAGGGACCCTTCTTTGTAGTGGTGGGCTCGACGTACAGATGTTTTGAGGAGAGAGATAAAAAACTTCGTCCAATTGAGATCGGATGACTCCAGAACGTGACTGCCATATGCAATCGGGAATTTTTTAAATTATTATTTAAAAAAATAAAATTTGTATGTCGGATTCAAAAAATTATAAAAATAGTATCCGGTCGACCGACCAAATGCCGACCGAATACTATTTTTGCAATTTTTTGAATCCGACATACAAATTTAATTTTTTTTAAAAAAATATTTTTTAAAAAAAATTTACGGTCGGCGTCTAGAATGTAGAGGAGCCGTTCCCGAACAATGCACGGTGATTCGGTGGACGGCTCGCTGCCGGTGGCTTGTTGTCGTGATGTCGTCGTCGGTCTCGCGTGAGGCGATCGAGCGAGCTAGCTCGGCTGGGGTTGCACGCGGAGCCGCGCCTGCCGGTGGCGGCTAGGCTAGCCCCACGCGCCCATCAGCTACAGCGAAAAATCGGCAAATGGTACGTAGTACATACCCGATGTGCACCCCCGCTTGCGATTCACGTCAGAGTCTTGGCCCGCTAGCTAGCTAGTTGCACTAATAAGCGGCTAAAAGTTGGTTTCCCATGTGATTTGTGAATGTCTCACCACGCCATGCATATTGGCATGGTCCATGGATCGATGGACGAACGGAAAGGCCAGAATAAATCTGAGCCCTCCATTTCTTCATCCAACGAGCTCGGAGCAATCTCTAGGGAAGTATACATTGTTGTGGCAGGCTCTCCGCTCATCAGTGGCGGGGCGGTTGGAGCTGGAGTCGCCGGTCGGGGACTTTTGGATCCAGTTATATACGTCTGTTTCAACAAAGTGGATGCTTGTCTGTCGTGGGCACATTGATCAATCGATGTTCTCACCTCCGATCCGGACCACTGGTTTTGCAATATCATAATGGTTTCTCTTGGTACTTTTCTTCCCCAGTTGAAATGTTTTTACTTGGTTGGTTTTACGTTTCCTGTCCCGTGAAAGTATCGTTTTGTTAGCAGAAAAGATCTGTGCATGTGTTATTATCTTCTCAAAATCTCAAGCCCTCCGGTAGCCATATTTCAGTTTTTTTAATAGATAAGGAGATATTGAAATTTTGAGTATATCTTATGTGCCAAAAAGGTTTTGTTTTTACTCTAATCGTTATCAAACATTTTAGGTACGGTGTGTTAGTGTGTCATGCCTTTCATATCATCATTCTCGATCCACGTCCAAACGTTAGACGCATCCGACGCCCCTTACGAGCAGAGAGATTTCTCAATCTTAAAGATCGGTCTGAAAAAAGATAGCCACCCTCCTTTATAAGAGGCTCATAGCCCTCGTCCGTGGTCGAGGTGGGACTAAAGGTGACTAACTGGCAACGCTCATGGCCTAGGATCTAACATTCCATCTGTTAGTAATTAGCTCTCGGGGAGGAGAGGGGGACCGAGTCCCTCTCCTCCCTAGAACTCGGACTCAGCCAAAACAGACCCCCTGGTCTTTAGGCACCCTGATCGGGGGTGCCCCAACCGATTGGTTGAAGGGCCCCTGGCGCACAGCACTATATAAGAAGGGGGAGGACAGTGCACATAAAGTGGGATGTTCATGTGCAAAGCCCCCCAAAATGCTACACCGATCTACGTATGTGCTGGAGCGTCGGGAAGCCTCCCTTCACCGCCGCTCGCCGGACTACAACACCATGGCCATGGCGGCGTCTCCTCATCTCAGAGCACATTGAAAGGTACACACCCAAGTCTGTCCCTGCTAGTTCTATCCCTAGACGATCCTAAGGCCCCTTAGATTTGTCCATCACCATCCTCCTAGGAAGCCCCCTAGATAGGCACGGGGGCTGCTAACTCTGATACCAATTGTTAGTGTCTCATATCTTTTAACTCACCACCCTCGGTCCACGTCCGAACGTTAGGCACATCCGACGTCCCTTAATTACTTACAAATGGATAATCTTCTCTATCTCAAAATATCGATCTGAGAAAGAACGACTACCGTTCCTTATAAGGAACTCGTAACTCCAATCTACGGGCGAAGCGGGATTAAAAGTGGCAGTCAACGCTCGTGGCCCAGGTTGATTTTGACACGAGGCAGCGTTGGCTTCCGGATTAGTTCGGCAATTGTCAGAGCTTAATTACCGCTGGTACGCACGCACCACAACCAGCTGTCGAAAATCCTAGCAAAATGCTTTTGCTTTACTACGAACATAAACAAATATTATAATATTACCTAAAATAAATCAAATATATTTTTATATAATATATGCTATTTACTTTTAATTATAAACGTGTCAATTTATTTTTATTGGTTTGTTATATAATATTAATCATTATAAAGGAATAAGGTAAAAAAACTATAATGAAAGTAGGTGAGCTGACAATTACTCGATTCTTTTAAAATGAGTACCGATTATCAGCAACCAAGAAAAACGGTTGACCGCCATGCTCAGAGACCATTGTTGGATTTGCCGCTAACACTAATAATTCTATTGTATAATGTATAGAGAATATAACGTTGATACACATATAGATGATAAATTTATTCATGGTATACTATACTGTCTATACATAGATACAGGTAACCGTAGATACTTACCTGATGGATATATGTCTATATAAAAAAATTATTTTAAAATCCTGAGGTTTATTCAATTATTTTTGCTTCCGTTTTTACTTATGCTTTAGATTCTAGTTAACATGAGTTTAATTTAATATTGCAAACTCATGTATTTGCCACCAGGTTTAGGGTACCTGTGGGTTTGGACTTGGGTTTAATTTGGAACAAAACATTTTACGGATTTAGGACATGTTTGGTAGAGCTTCGATTCTGAAATCAATACTGAAACTAGAGTGAAACACTTGAATTTGACTAGATACTACTTCATCACTCTAATTTATTTTTCTTGAAGTTCTCTCAATAAAATTTATTTCTTAAAAAAATGTTTGACTTGATTTCAGCTCTACGGGACAAAGAAGAAGCTGAAACCGCCAAACAGAACCCTAACGTGAAAGGGTTTTGTTGAACACAAGCTGGAGTGCAAGGCCGGAGCGACCCAACCGGAGAAGCATGCCGAAATCATTCGATGAGGCGTGGTGAAGACAGCTACCAGCGTTACCGAAGGACGCGGAAAAGAAGGGGACATGATAAAATGGAAATGGAAACCACTCTAATTTGGAACTTTTTGCAAAGGTTACCTAAATCAAAGTGAGAAGATTAGCCTGCCTGTTGTTAAATCTATAATAAGGGTAAAAAACTAAAAATAAGTTTGAGTGCATATTTAGCTTGATGCCCTGCCAAAATCAGCTGGTAGTTCCAAATTTAAAATTTTTGTATGGAGAGTTTAAAGACGGCTTTGTTTGGAGCATATAACAAATAAGATGTGGAATATACCAAAAATTTAGCTTGAGTGTTTTTGACGGAGCGTTTGATTTGCTATCATACTAACATTTTGACGCGAAAAAATTTGGTGAGTTATCAAACCAACACAGTCCTTACATACAGTGACTGAAGATTTGAATGTTCATGGGCTATAAAAAGTTAAAAACCATCTACAACTTCCAGGTGTTCAATATGCTTTGGGCTTGCTTGAAAGTCTATGTAGATTTCAAACGAATAAATTTAATAATAAACATAGTTTGATAGTTTTTATATTAATATTTTTAAAAGTTTGAAATAAGTGGTCAGTTGCATGGGTCAGGGGGAAACAAGACCGGCTTAATCGGGCTGAGCACGTAACGTCAAATAGAGCGAACCAAATGCACGAGACGATTAGTACCCGTCCGTGGACTCGTCCTCGTCCGTTCCGTTCACCCCTTTGCTGCTCTGACCGCGGCCGCCATGGCACGGCGGCCCGCGGCCCGCGGCCCGGTCGGCGGTCGCCCCTGCTCGCCGCTTGTTTATTCCTCGCGCTGCGCGACCCGCCGTACCGTACTCTTCTCCGGTAAACAAACGTCTCTGCGCCCCCTCTAGCGAGACTTTTAATCGACCGTGGAGAAAACGTCTCAGGATGAGTAAAACCAGCGACGACAACGACCGCTACGTGGTCGTGGGCAGCGGCCGCGCGTCGGGCGTCGAGGTGAGCAAGCGACCCCTCCTCCTCCGTGACCCGGAGGAGTGTGTCCGCGGTGCCTGTGCGCACGCGTGTGCCGCTGCCCGCGCCGCAATAAATAATCCCACCTCCTCTCGGCCCTCTCTCTCTCTCTCTCTCTCTCTCTCTCTCTCTCTCTCTCCGTTTCGCTCGCCTCGTCATCTCGTCATCTCACCTCGCCGGGGCCCGGGGGGACGTGCGGGCGGGAGGGGTCCGTCTTGACTTTTTCGAGTTGGGTTTGAGTGCTAAATCTGCAACTCCAACCTCCTCTTCCTGAGCTGGGTGCTGGGAGGTGCGAGGGGAGAATCTCGGCGTTGGGTTGGGTTGCGTGCGAGCGAAGTTGTAGTGTGTTGGTGCTGATTTGTGTGGGCATTTGTGGTGGTGGTGGTGGTGGTGGATGGGGAACTGTGTGGCGAGCGGAGGGACGACGATGGGGGCGGGGAGTGGTGGAGGAGGGGAGGATGGGAAGAGGAGGAGGAGGTGGAAGGCACCGCGGGAGGATCAGTTGGGGATGGTGCCCGGCCGGATTTTCTCCAACGACGGGCGCAGCCGGACCGCCTCCGTGTACACGCAGCAGGGGCGCAAGGGGATCAACCAGGACGCCATGCTCGTCTGGGATGTAAGTGGAGCCGTGGAGGACTCTCCTGCTCTCTCACGTGATCCGTGTGTTCCGATGTGATTGACTGACTTGTCGTTTGATTGGTTCTACCTTGGTGGTGCTGGTAATGGTGGCTGTGGGCTGTGGCAGGGGTTCGGCGGCGAGGAGGACGGCGTGCTGTGCGGGGTGTTCGACGGGCACGGGCCACACGGGCACGTTGTGTCGCGCAGGGTCCGCGACAAACTGCCTCTGAGGCTCACGTCCGCCGCGCGCGCGAACGGGCTGGACATGCCGGCCGCCGCCTGGAGGAAGGCCTTCGCGCGCGCCTACAAGGCCATGGACAAGGACCTCCGCTCGCACCCCTCCCTCGACTGCTTCTGCAGCGGCAGCACCGCCGTCACCGTCCTCAAGCTCGTACGTGCTGTGGCACCGGACATGACACACATCTCCTGTCCATCACTCGTCCTCGCAAAAATGTCAAATCGCTGCTTGTCGCGTGTCCAGTAACGGCTCACGGGCAATTTTTGCACGCAGGGCTCGGATCTCTACATGGCCAACATTGGAGACTCGCGTGCCGTGCTCGGCTCCAGGGAGGCCAACGGCGGCGGCATGGTCGCCGTGCAGCTCACTGTTGATCTCAAACCCGATGTACCTAGTATGTCACTCCCCTCCTGCTGCCACACATCACTAATTTACTGTTAGGAGTTCGTGAGTTAAAGGTGCTGCTGGTTGGTTGTTATTCCAGGCGAGGCGAAGCGGATCAAAAAGTGCAGGGGCAGAGTGTTCGCGCTGCAAGATGAGCCAGAGGTACCAAGGGTCTGGCTGCCGTTCGACGACGCTCCGGGCCTGGCGATGGCGCGGGCGTTCGGGGACTTCTGCCTGAAGGACTACGGCGTCATCTCGGTGCCAGAGTTCTTCCACTGGTCTCTCACAGAGAAGGATCAGTTCGTCATTCTTGCATCAGATGGGGTAATTTTCTCAACCTAACATTCCACGGTTCATTCATGTCTGTTTGGTTGTTGGATATTTGCCCGTGCAAAGATATCAATATCTCTGCCCCAGCAAAATTTTGCCACTCTCTTTTCGTTGGAATTAGATTAGTTGCGATGTAGCGTCAATCTGTCACACTTTCGCATTCTCTATGTTGTTAGTTGCACATGGCGGACCTTGAGTATCCAAAACATCTCTTGCATTTCTTTAGAAGCTAAATGACTCATGATTATCATATCCATGAATGATCTAGTTTTTTAACTTCAAAATGCTATATCTTTCGGGCCTGATTTCTAAAATTGTCATGATTGCAGATGAAACAATATAAATTTCCTCCATTTGTGCCTTTTGTGACTGCTGTATAAATAATGATTAGCCAGCTTAACAGTCTTCTTTGTTGCATCGTCACCAACCTATTGTTATCAGCTGTACTTAACTGCTAAATCTTATCCAGGTTCCAACTTGACCCGGTTGATTAACTTTATTGCTGTGATGACATGTGCACTTTCCAACATGAGTAGTTGAAATTAGGACATTAAGCTATGGCCATATGCCCATATGAACTCCTCACGGTCAATAACTTATTTCCCAGTGAATGGTTTTGCACTTTTGCATATGAATAATGTAGATATTCCAATACCAACCAAAACAACTATGAGGAAAAATGGAAAATCAAGTGGTTGATAGATTTTGGTTCACCACTTCACTTTAATACCACAAAAAGATTAGAAATGTACCACAGATAAGAAGATGGTGTTGCATGCTGTAACAGGGTCAACTCATTAAATTCAGCACTTCAAAAATGGAGGATCAGGATCTTTTGGTAGCCTTAAAAACACCAAGGTCTTCTAGAGTTTATACCAGAGCCAAGGTGTTCAATGTTATAAAACTAACTCTCTTAAATGTTTTACCAGTAAAACCCTATTACTTTGTAAGTGTCAAGCACTCTAAGGTGGATGTTTTTTGCTTCCTTTTTAGTGTCAGGTGGGAATCAGGTTATTCATCTTTTAGTATTAGGGGAATTGGATTTGCTTGCCCTCAATTGATTGGACCAAATTAAGTCCCATATATGTCAAGATGTGTACTAATTTTGTGAACTAGAGGTGCCGTGTCATAAAAAGGTCAATGCTATAACATGTGTCAGTCTGTGAATAACAAGGTTTAATGTTAACTATTCCACCACGGTTTAATAGAGTTTAGACACTCCACATCTCGCCAGATGGGCTTATGTATATCAAATTTACATTAGCAGAAACTTGATTTTGTATGAGAAATCGACAAGTAAAATGTGTGCACTGTGCATATCGGTTTTTTTCTGTTAAATTTTGTATTGATATGCATGTTATGTACTTGGGAAGGTAAATACGTTATGAGAAATTGATCATTGATAATTAATGGTCTTTGGAAAGTTTTTTATCCTGGCAACTTCCATCTAATGCAAACAATGTATACTACCCAAAGTGAGATTGTCTAATGATTGAACTTTCTAACCTTTTTTTGTATAGGTGTAGTTGGTAAGGAAACATACTTAATCAATGGTGTAGATTTGTTTTAACTATTACCTCCCTAGGAGGTAATTAGGGTACCATAAATAGACCCACTTAATAGTGCTATCGATCATACGAAACATTCTCCAACAAAGAAATAAGTTAGGTTGATGTCAATCATTTTCCACATAATTGATTTTGCAAGTGTTGCTAGCAAAGCATGCCAAGTCCTTCTCTGTATTGTATGTGGTTTGAAAAGTTCAACCACATTAGTTTGGAATCAGCAAAATAACAGATAGTTGCTTGGCGTGCCTATTCCTGCCTTTTTAGAAGCTTTCCCATTTGTTGTTGGGCTTTTCTTGTATGGCACATCTCCCTTGCTTCCATATAGTTGTTCTTACTGAAGTTGTACAAGATATGAATATACTTGGCTGGCTATGTATTTTCTGTGCAGTTTACATTAACACAAAATTCATGCAGGTGTGGGATGTCCTTAGCAATCAAGAGGCAGTTGACATAGTGTCCTCGTCCCCAAGCAGATCAAAGGCTGCAAAATCCCTAGTAGAGGCTGCCACACGTGAATGGAAAACAAAGTATCCAACATCCAAGACCGATGATTGCGCAGTCGTTTGCTTATATTTAGATGGCAAAATGGACCACGAGCGTGACTCGACAGCCTCATTGGACAACATCAGCCTTGAAGACGGTTCAGTTGCAGATCCTAATGAACCTCAGGAACAGGAGCCCACCTTGACTCGGAATTTCACAGTTAGGACGGTCGCCGGGAGCGTGCAAGAGAAGGCCTTTGCAGGGGCAGATGCCAGCATTGCTGGTGCAGCCAGCGAGCAAAATTGGTCAGGTCTCGATGGAGTGACACGGGTAAACTCACTTGTTCAGCTTCCTAGGTTTTCTGAGGAGAGGGCAATTGGTTAAGCTGCCAGTCATATTTTTCTAGAGCGGTAGACGATGTGGAACGATCTTGTGATTTGTTGCGGTGCTTGGCAAGCGTTTCAGCCACTATATTTAGAATATTAGTTGCACGTTTTAGCCCACCAACAAAACTGCAGATTGCAAAGAACAAAAGGCTCTCCTAAAATCCATCTCCTGGTAAGTAGGGTACTTCGTACATAGTACATACCCTGGAGATGAACCACAAAAGAGCAGTTCATTGTTCCAACAAATCTTCAGTTTTGCTGGGTTAAAACGAACAACTGGCAATCCTAATCGCAGTGGCGAAACGCACGCCAGACTCCCGTTCCGGTCACCCTTGGTATGATATTGTCGGGTGACCTGTAAATTCTCCACCGGCGCTTGCGGCTTGCTCGGCTTTGTATGTAGATTGATGTGATGTCCAAACTTTTTCATTGCTGCATGCTAGCTTTTGTTGACACATGTCGGTGCACCCCTGTCGTTGTCGGA
This sequence comes from Zizania palustris, assembly GCA_019279435.1. Lineage (NCBI taxonomy): Eukaryota > Viridiplantae > Streptophyta > Magnoliopsida > Poales > Poaceae > Zizania > Zizania palustris. The sequence goes on from JAAALK010000282.1 coordinate 16,477,965, forward strand.
TTGCCAATCTGCTCCTGTGTGGCTGTGTGGCGGTGTTCGCCGTCTTTGCCCGTCAATCCCTCTTGCCCTCTTGGAGCTGTCTTGCCTTGGAGGAAATGGCACGTACCATCACCCTGTACTGTTGTTGGTTGATGGTACCTACGTACACGGCACACGTTGCGTCTTGTCTGAAATGTTGTGTGATCACTGACCAACCGGATATACTGGCATAAGGAAGGAAATTTTCTCACATATGTATATTGAGGAAATTTTAAGTACAACTAATGATTACATCATTTATTGTTTTTATCTAATGATTTAAATTTAAATAAGATAATATATTTCCTTCTTAAATTTTCTTCCGTTTTTTATGTATGTACGTATAGAATCACATGATACTACATAAAGTTTCTCAATATAAAAATATCACGTTAAGCCACTATATGCATATTACATTTTAAGATGGTACTACGTAAAGTACTATGATCCATTAAAGTATCACATTAGCAGGAACATGTTTACTATAGAGATTGCCAAACTTACATACAAAAAGAACTTGTTTTGAACATGATTTCAGATATCAAGGAAGACTTGATTAATATGTATATTTACTTATTTGCCCATTTTAAATATGGTGCATGATAACTACATTCAACAATCTCTCTATCCTATTGATTTATCTTTTTGAAACTTTATACAATCTTAAAACTACTTCATTTTGAAAACCGGAGGAAGTATCTTACATTCCCACAGTTCACAAAATTTTGGTAGGATTCCAACCGGCAGTCGTAAGAGTTAAGACCCCCTCTCAAAAACGGATCGAGATCATCTGACACGACGTCCGTCTGCAGTTAAGCAATGCACGCCATTCATTTCAATCCGACGGCTGTAGCGTTTTATCTATTTTTTCTGGGTTCTAGCTCACCGCGCGTTAGAGTTTTATTTTACACAGTTTGATGATAAATATTAACAGTAATTTTATAGTATAATAAATTGTGAAAATATGAAAATAATTTTTAATATAAATAAACTTGTATTATTTTAAATTTAAAAATCAATAGTTTTTCAACTTTATCCAAACTATATTTCACTTTTACCATCTTACACATTTTTGTTTCCAAAAGTCTAACACGTTTTACACATTTAATGTCTTAACTATCTCTCGTGCACCGCGCGTAGTAGCAAAGTACTTAGCATTTTTATTTTGTACGGTTTTGATGCTAAATATTAACTATAATTTTTATATCATAACAAATTATTAATATGTGAAAATATTTTTAATAAAAATAAATTTATATTCTTTCTAAGATAAATAAACTTATATTATTTTAGAAATATTAAAATTAGTGTATAATAAGTTTTATTTGTCAAAAATCATGTCCATGCTTTAATATTTCTAACATTTCTATAATTATATCATGTTCACATTGAAAAACTAATGATTTTTCAAATTTAAAAGAATATAAGTTCATTTATATTAAAAATTATTTTCACATTTTCACAATTTATTACAATATAAAAATTACTGTTACTATTTAGTATCAAAACTATGCAAAATAAAAGCTCTAACTATTAATATTTAGCATCAAAACTGTGCAAAATAAAAACTCTAACACGCCGTTAACCGAGCGAAACCGATAAAACGCTGCGGCCGTTGGATCGAAATAAACGGCGTGGATTGCTCGGAGGGAAGTCGCGCAGGTTGAACTTTGAAGTCGGAGGATCTCGTTCCTTCGAAAACGAGGGGGGCAAACGGCCGGAAGAGCGGTCAGTTGAATGGACCAACCAATAGCAAGAAGGTAGCACAGCCTGGTCAAACTCACCACTGCGACAAGTGCGAAACAGAGAGCACGCGACAGCTGAGCACTTTCACCTGCTATCTGCGTCTGCGACCCAGCTCAGCTATCCCGGGAGCGACTTCTCCACGTGGGAATCGGCGAGTAACCCGCCACAGACGATGACAGCCCGGGCCCATCTCGTGAACTCGCCCGCTATTACGCCACGTCAGTGCGACGGCGCGAAGCCTCTCGCCTTCTCTGACTCTGACCACGTTGCAAAGCCCACGACGAAAACGTCAGCACCAACGCGCGCGCGCGGGCGCGCGGCTTCGTCTCGACTTCTCCCGCTCGCCGTCGCGCTCATGGCTCTAGTCAACCACGCGAACATGGCGGGCGTAGCTTAGCCCCCCCTCCCCTCCCCCCTGCATATAAGAGACGACGACGACGAGAAGAGGGCGCCGGAAGCGGGCAGCGACGGAGGCGGAGGTGGTGACTGTGACGATGAGTTCTCGCTCGGCGGCGCGAGGTGGGGTGCCGCGGCCGAGGCGGTCCGGCAGCAGCAGCGTCGCGCCGAGGGCGCCGGTAAGTAGCGGTGGCGATCTCCCCGGGCGAGCGGAGGGATTCAACTGGTGGGGCGCGGGCGGGCTGGCGGCGGCGGCGCCTACGGCGAGGTGGCAGGCGTGTGGCAGGACGGGCAGGGCACCGGCGCGGATGCCGACTGGTAACCGGGAGCTGGTGCGGCGGGCGCTCTCGCCGCCCGCCACGCGCGCCCGCCGCGCCGGGGCGCTGAGGAGGTGGAGCTTCCGGCCGGCGCCGAGCCGGCTGCGCACCGTGTCGTCCTCCTCCCCTGCCTCCCCACGGTCGGCGTGATTTATCTCCCCTCGCCGCACGGCCAGATTTTTTGCATTCTTTCGTCGATTTAGGTGCTAAAGATTTTTGCCCTTTGTAATTAGTAATTTCTAGGTTAGGTTAATTGGTTTGCCACGATATGCTGGCAAACTATTTTTTCATCAGATTAAGCTAGCTTAACGAAAAAAGTTCGCCTCTGTATTGTATGCATATATATACATCTATTGAGAGATTCCTTTACAATCATCCTAATTTTGTCATTAACATTTAGTTGCATAACATTAGATGTATATGTCAGTGATAAACTTACGGTGGAAGTGACTATAATATCCATTTTAAATATTGAGTTCTCGAAGTGTTAAATTGGTTTGTATTTGTTGTCGCAACCCATTTACTACTATAAATGGGGAACATCTCTGCAGTCGACTGCAGAGGGTAGTCACGATTTGCACCGTTCGGTACGGATTGAACGGTGTGGAGATGGATCCCACTATGTGCGAAGCCCATCAGCGAAGTGTTCTCCAACACTCGTTGGATAGGTGGATCCTACTATGTACGGAGCCCACCAACAAAGTACCCTTCAACACTCTTGAAACAAAATCCGACGGTACAGAGCCAACCGTGGAGAATCTCGTTTTCTAGAAATGGTGCATTATTATCATCATAACTTTTCTTCTACGGCGTCTTTCATCTAATCGACCAACACGACCGCCGGAGCAATAGCTGTGAATCCGTGGCACCCTTATCAAACCAACGTGAAACAATCTAAAACAAAACCTTTGTATCTATACTAATCAAAAGCTAAAAATTTAAAAAAATAACAAAAAACTACAAATTATTTCTAAAATTATGTTTTTAGAAAAAACAAAATTGATCGCTCGTCAACAAATCAAACCCATTCAAGCAGCTATATCAGTACAAGTTTATATTCTCTTTGGATAACTTAAATAGTTAAATTAATCAAAATTATAGCATGATTCTAATTATTAGATAAACATATATGATTCTGATTAATATTTGTGTGGTTGATTATAGGGTTAATTTTTTCCGTGCCATTACAATTTTCACGGTTTGCCAATATGCCATCGGTGTGTCACTGACAAATGGGGGCCGCCACAGTCACTGACAGTGGCATATAGGCAATTTCTGAAAATTATAATGGCATGTGAGTAATTTTCCCTTGATTATAATCATTACTTAACATAGCTATAATTTGTTAACACATAAATCATTTCTACTCGAAAAATAAACCGCTAATAAATTTGTTGGCGTAAAAGATTACGCTAAGTCGCTAACAGGTTTAAATAGCCTCAAAGAGCTAGCTAAAGAGATAAATTAAGTTCGGACTCGATCACGCCTCCAGGTAAGATAATAACCTTTGTCCAATTTGAAATGTTTTCTATTACGTTTGTTTTGATCCCTATTACACTAAAGGGGATATGTATTTATAGCCTAAGATATAATAGAAAAATACTATTATGCCTTTAGTTAAAACCGTTAATGTGGACTACTTCGTAGGCGCAGAATAGTAAAGCAGTGTCTTATCTCGGTTTGCGGCGCCCTCCGAAGCGGAGCCTCCATGAGGGCAACAAGATAATCGGGGCCATCGGTTCTTGTTGGACCGGAAACGGCGACCAGAGGGGGGGTGAATGGGAGCTTTTTAAAAATTCGGGCTAAAAACTTAGCCTTCGGTTCTGTTCTGTCTTCTGCGGAACAGGCTTCGAACACTACCTTCGAAGGTCTGGTTCGGAGGTACTTCGACACCTTCGAACACAGGCTTCGGAGGAACAAAAGTTCGAAGCCAAGAAGACTTCGCTCCACTTACAACCCTCGGAAATCTACTCTGCTAAGTCAGTGCAGGCTCCGCACACACGGTGCTTCGAGCAGACTTCGCACTTCACCCTTCGCAAGAGTGGACAGCCCTCTGAGGACTTCGACCAAGTACTTGGCGACAGCAACTGGTGCTGGGCTTCGTACGCGAAGGTCTACACGCACACACAACGGACTACGCTGAGGGCTTCGACACAAGAAGCACTACGGGAAATGATCAGGGCTTCGCTAGTAAGCAGCGAGGTCTTGCCTCGTGTTACACAGAGCGACAGCACACTGAAAAACACACTTCGCACAAAACACCCTTCGCCTAGACAGGCTTCGGTGCACTAAAAACAAGCGAGGTATGTAATGCGAGCTCAAGCAAAAAGCACAGGAAAACAGGGCTTCGCCGCTTGAACAAGGAACACAAATAAATTGAACTCTGGATGAAAACCAGCGAGGTCTGTGTACAGGAGCTCAACAGTTGTTGGACCGGAAACGACGACCAGAGGGGGGGTGAATGGGAGCTTTTAAAAATTCGGGCTAAAAACTTAGCCTTCGGTTCTGTTCTGTCTTCTGCGGAACAGGCTTCGAACACTACCTTCGAAGGTCTGGTTCGGAGGTACTTCGACACCTTCGAACACAGGCTTCGGAGGAACAAAAGTTCGAAGCCAAGAAGACTTCGCTCCACTTACAACCCTCGGAAATCTACTCTGCTAAGTCAGTGCAGGCTCCGCACACGAGGTGCTTCGAGCAGGCTTCGCACTTCACCCTTCGCAAGAGTGGACAGCCCTCTGAGGACTTCGACCAAGTACTTGGCGACAGCAACTGGTGCTGGGCTTCGTACGCGAAGGTCTACACGCACACACAACGGACTACGCTGAGGGCTTCGACACAAGAAGCACTACGGGAAATGATCAGGGCTTCGTTAGTAAGCAGCGAGGTCTTGCCTCGTGTTACACAGAGCGACAGCACACTGAAAAACACACTTCGCACAAAACACCCTTCGCCTAGACAGGCTTCGGTGCACTAAAAACAAGCGAGGTATGTAATGCGAGCTCAAGCAAAAAGCACAGGAAAACAGGGCTTCGCCGCTTGAACAAGGAACACAAAATAAATTGAACTCTGGATGAAAACCAGCGAGGTCTGTGTACAGGAGCTCAACAGTAAATGCTCAAAGTGTTAAATGTTACCTACCGAGCCCCCATATTTATAGCCCATGGATTCATCCTAAGGAAGTGACTACTTTACCCCTAGGGTTTACAACAGATTTGTCTCTACAGAACTAAGGGGTACAAAAGGTAGTCCACCTTTATTTTGGAGGCTTCTCTGTCAGCTGCAGAGGGGACAGTGTCAGCCTTTTTCAGAACAGACAGTGTCAGCCTTTACAGTGTTGACTTCTGGAACCTCCCTTCGCACCGGAGGGTGCGGTAGCTTCGGCGAGAAGCCTGCAGCCTGTTGGCCTTCGCTCCGCCGAAGAAGTCCTTCGATACAGTGACGGTTTTAAGCCGAAGCCGTCAAAGCCCTTGGGCCTTCGCACCACCACCTTCGGAGTGGACCTCCACGGCTTCGCAGCTACTCCGAGCTCGAACACCGTCCGTCCGTGTACCGAAGCCATACATGGCCGAAGCACCACAAGTCAACCTCACTCCGGAGCTAGCCTCGCTCCGAAGTCCTTCACGCTCCGAAGCCCCACCTTCGGAGTACCACCCTTCGAAGTCCCTCCTTCGTCCAAGGCCTCCGCATGAAGCATTCCATGAGCACTTCGTCGCAGTGTCTCACTCCGAGCACACTCCTCGACGAGCCTCACCCGGACCATGCCTTCGATGCGCCTCGACTTCTGAGACCTTCGTCGGGTACCTTCGAGTGTCTCCCACCGGAGCACACTTCGAACACCTTGCCTCCGCAGAGGACTTGATCCACCAACTCCGAAGTCACTCCATCCGGAGTACCTTCGAAGTGCCTCACCTCCGAGGACTTTGTCTCGGAGTACCTTCAGCCGGAGCCACGCTCCGCACTCTCTGCCTTCACCTGGCACGCCTCGACCCGAGGACCGACCCGGACCACCTTCGCAGCCACCGTGACGGAGCTCCCCGCTCCCCTGGCATCAAGCCTCCCGCTTGACCCAGGTTCACCCGGCTCGAACCTTGTCCGTCGCCTCCGAAGTCCCTGCGCACCACAGACAAGCAGACAAGTGTATCCAGTACTCCGGAGACCTCTCCGGGTTACCAACCTTCGGTACACACTCCGGTGTACTGCCCAAAGTACCGAAGCCTTCGGTACGAACCCAGTCATCGCGTACTGTCGGACCCCTCCGACAAGCACACTCCGCTGCACAGCTGCAGCAAGCAACACCGAACACCCTTCGGTGAAACACCTCCGAACACCCTTCGGAGGTACCACCTCCGAAGCCCCTTCGGAGGTACCCTTCGAACAGAGGGTAAAAAGCCTGTCAATCACTCATCACAAAACACCGAAACCAACCCTTGGTTTCTCAACAGTAAATGCTCAAAGTGTTAAATGTTACCTACCGAGCCCCCATATTTATAGCCCATGGATTCATCCTAAGGAAGTGACTACTTTACCCCTAGGGTTTACAACAGATTTGTCTCTACAGAACTAAGGGGTACAAAAGGTAGTCCACCTTTATTTTTGGAGGCTTCTCTGTCAGCTGCAGAGGGGACAGTGTCAGCCTTTTTCAGAACAGACAGTGTCAGCCTTTACAGTATTGACTTCTGGAACCTCCCTTCGCACCGGAGGGTGCGGTAGCTTCGGCGAGAAGCCTGCAGCCTGTTGGCCTTCGCTCCGCCGAAGAAGTCCTTCGATACAGTGACGGTTTTAAGCCGAAGCCGTCAAAGCCCTTGGGCCTTCGCACACCACCTTCGGAGTGGACCTCCACGGCTTCGCAGCTACTCCGAGCTCGAACACCGTCCGTCCGTGTACCGAAGCCATACATGGCCGAAGCACCACAAGTCAACCTCACTCCGGAGCTAGCCTCGCTCCGAAGTCCTTCACGCTCCGAAGCCCCACCTTCGGAGTACCACCCTTCGAAGTCCCTCCTTCGTCCAAGGCCTCCGCATGAAGCATTCCATGAGCACTTCGTCGCAGTGTCTCACTCCGAGCCTCACCCGGACCATGCCTTCGATGCGCCTCGACTTCTGAGACCTTCGTCGGGTAACCTTCGAGTGTCTCCCACCGGAGCACACTTCGAACACCTTGCTACGCAGAGGACTTGATCCACCAACTCCGAAGTCACTCCATTCGGAGTACCTTCGAAGTGCCTCACCTCCGAGGACTTTGTCTCGGAGTACCTTCAGCCGGAGCCACGCTCCGCACTCTCTGCCTTCACCTGGCACGCCTCGACCCGAGGACCGACCCGGACCACCTTCGCAGCCACCGTAACGGAGCTCCCCGCTCCCCTGGCATCAAGCCTCCCGCTTGACCCAGGTTCACCCGGCTCGAACCTTGTCCGTCGCCTCCGAAGTCCCTGCGCACCACAGACAAGCAAGCAAGTGTATCCAGTACTCCGGAGACCTCTCCGGGTTAGCAACCTTCGGTACACACTCCGGTGTACCGCCCAAAGTACCGAAGCCTTCGGTACGAACCCAGTCATCGCGTACTGTCGGACCCCTCCGACGAGCACACTCCGCTGCACAGCTGCAGCAAGCAAACACCGAACACCCTTCGGTGAAACACCTCCGAACACCCTTCGGAGGTACCACCTCCGAAGCCCCTTCGGAGGTACCCTTCGAACAGAGGGTAAAAAGCCTGTCAATCACTCATCACAAAACACCGAAACCAACCCTTGGTTTCTCAATCTCCCCCTTGATGAGTGCATTGACAACCAAATCCAAGTTCAAGAAAATTTAAAAATTTCAGCACACAAGTGACCATAAAAACTCAGAAAAGAGCTAAAGCATGTCACTTGATAAGGAAATTTTCTCCCCCTTTGTAAAAGAGTATAGGCCCCTTTGGCAAAACTCCCTTTTGATAAAAACTCCCCCTGAGTTGAGCAAATTTTTCTCCCCCTTTAGAAAATATGCCTTCTTGCGGCAGAGAACATAGCAAATCTCTCCGGAATTTCTCCCCCTTTGGCAATGTAAGCATCAAGGAGCATGAAAAAAGATGCAAAGCTTCGAAGTGAATAGAATTGCAAAGACATATAATGCAAAAATATGCCAACAGTAACATCAATGATCATGTGCTCAGCTCAATTTAACATTCTGTGAAACAAGATGATGGCATGTGATTTTGTCATTTTGAAGTAAAAGCATCACCACTTAATCACAGTAGCTAGACATGTGAAGGCAAGGACTGCTCAAAGCTAACAATTTCTACCCTAGACAGACAAGTCTTGTTCAAAAGGAGCTTTGAAAGCAAACTTGATGATTAATTAATTTTGTTGTTCTTTTCTTAATGCCAGGGGTTATATGTTTGTCCACCTTATACTTTCCAATCAGGCCAAGCCTAGGCATGAAAGCCATGTGAAGCTTAAGGCGGTGATTTTGGCATACACTACACTATCCCAGTTCAAACCAAAGTGCAATGGTAAGCAGTCTAGAATAGAGTAGTGCGACAAACAAACCCTCCTGGATCTTTTCATTGAAACCAGGCAAATCATGGATTTTGATTTTGATTTAGATGAATTAAACATTTTGATGAGTATCCATGAATAAAGAACACATTTTTCAAGTTGCATATTTTAGCATCCAAGGAACAGTGTCTTGTTGTCAAGTAGATAAAAGATAGCTAAAAGCAGTCCAGTCTAAACAAGCTAGATACAAGATTGTGCGGTGAGCAAGTTTTGAGTTTAGAAAATAAAACATCATGCACAATCAATGTTCCAGACATATTTCCTAGAGCTGAGCTGTCATGATTTCTTTGAATTAAAAGCAGGCATATAATAGCAAAAGATGTAAGTGCAATTCCACACATAATGAGCATATGCAAGACAATTAAAATCAGCTCCCCCTCACAAAATGCCGTAGGGATGACAAATACCAAGTTCCCCACGTAAGCAAGCAAATCGAGAAGCATCGAGGGGTTTTGTAAAAATGTCGGCAAGCTGGTGTTGGGTATCAACATATTGAAGTTCAATATCACCCTTCTCATTGTGATCTCTGAGAAAATGATACCGTACATCAATGTGTTTGGTTCTGGAGTGCTGAACCGGGTTGTTTGCAATACAAATAGCACTAGTGTTATCACAGAAAAGTGGAACACTCTTATAATCTAACCCGAAATCCCGCAAAGTGGAAAACCATCCACAAAATCTGAGAGCAACAGCTAGCTGCAGCAACATATTCGGCCTCAGCCGTCGATTGTGCAACACTAGACTGTTTGCGGGAAGACCAGCAAACCAGAGAAGTACCCAGAAAATGACAAGTACCAGAGGTACTCTTCCTATCAATTCTACACCCAGCAAAATCCGCATCTGAATAACCTCGAAGACATAAAGATGAAGACGATGAATACCATATGCCAAATTCAAGGGTGTGTTTGAGATACCTTAGAATGCGCTTAACCGCTTGGCGGTGCGAAGCTCGTGGTGAAGCCTGAAAACGAGCGCACAGACACACAGCGAAGTGTATGTCCGGCCTCGTGGCAGTCAAGTAGAGGAGGGAGCCGATCATGCTCCGGAACTCCTTCTGATCTACGGCTTCTCCATCTTCGTCAGGGTCCAATGCTACAGATGTAGCCATTGGAGTGGCGAGGGGCTTCGCATCGGACATGTCGAACTTCTTGAGCAGGTCCTTGGTGTATTTTGTCTGGTGGACAAAAGTACCTTGTTTGCTTTGCTTGATTTGCAAACCAAGGAAAAAGGTGAGTTCACCCATCATTGACATTTCAAATTCCCTGCTCATGGTATCCTTTGATCAAGCTCACCAATGATCTGCTCGGGAGGGTGCATCCTTTGGACATGATGTGGAGCCTCGCGACGGGATGCAGTCTCCCCCTCAACTTGTGCGTTGGAGTGGTCCAAGATGACCGATGTTGAGGTAGTCGCTTCGGGACCTCGTGCCGAGGTAGTTGAAGCAGGGTCAGCTTCGGGGGTTGACGTCGAGGGTAGTAGGGGTTCATCCTCGAATTCTCCGGGATCTTCGTCTTCGAATAAGGTCTGTTCCATGTCGTGTTCATTTGCCTGTTCAAAAGCAGAACTAACAGAGGGGGTTGATTCATCAAAAGTCACATCACATGACTCGATGACAGTGTTAGTTTCCAAATTATAAACACGATAAGAATGACCATGAGTAGTATAACCCAAAAAGATCCCGTCAGAAGATCGCGACTCAAATTTATCCAAGTTACCACGTTTTAGGATAAAGCAGCGACAGCCAAAAACTCGAAGATGAGTAACCTTGGGCTGTCTCCCAAACGCAGCTCATAAGATGTCAAGTTTAAAATTGAGCGCAAGAAAATTCGGTTTGAGATGTAGCAAGCAGTGTTCATGGCCT